>JAEQBH010006279.1:0-333552 GCA_016808115.1 Tetrastigma voinierianum | reverse complement strand
CCCCTTCAATTCCCTAATGGAAGTGGGATAACATTACTATGGATTTTGTATCCGATTTTCCCCTCACCCAAAGGAAACATGATGCAATTTGGGTAATTGTGGACAGATTTACCAAGTCTGCTCACTTCCTATCGTAATTCACTCCTGACTTGCCTCCATGATCGCCAGCCAAACTTTATGTGAGTGAAATTGTCAGATTGTAGGGATTCCCTTATCGATAGTGTCCGACAGTGATCCACTCAAGCACGCCAAGGTTCTGTATGAATTACACGCAACTGTACTGTTATTCAAATTTTAGCACTGCTTTCCATCCACAAACAGATGGATAGTCTGAAAGAGTAATTCAAATGTTAGAAGATATGCTTTAGGGCTGTGTATTAGATTTTCCAGGAAGTTGGAATAGGTATATTCCACTCATGGAATTTGCCTACAACAACAGTTATCAGTCCAGTATTGGTATGGCCCCGTATAAAGCTTTGTATGGACAAAGATGTAGAACTCCTATGTGTTGGACAAAGTTGAACGAGCATAAGATTGTTGGTCCTAATTTAATAAAAGACACGGAAGAAAAAGTTCAGATTATTCAGTAAAGGTTAAAGACTATGACAGACCCCCTTCCTAGTGACAGAAATTGCACTCAATAAGAACCTCCCGCCCAAGCTCGCCGACCGACAAGCTACTATGAAGCTGTCGTTAAACCGCCGAACCGTATTTGGAAAACGTGGGTTATAAAATTTTTCCCTTTTTCTATCAAAATCACACCTTTAGATTTCAATAAAATCGCAAAGATAACGACTCGCACTATGGTCGCCCAAAAATACAAACAAATCACCTGTATAAAATACATACACTCCCAATGTTTTCCAAATGTCCAACTACAACAATAAAAGACCGTTGGTCCTCATCAAAATATAAGATAAGGATCAATCCAACATAATTTTCATCGCAACCTATTTTTCTCAAAACCATGCATGCATATTTTACAAAAGATATTTATATATACAAAATGTCACATTTTAAGTTTTACTAGTTTTAATTTACACCTTATCTTATATATAATCAATAAAGACAACGTTTAGATCGAGGATCCCCGAAAGGTCTTTCTGCCAACACCCGCACCCGAAAAATTATTTAAAAACAAAACCGTGGAGCCAAACTGCCTGAGTACTATAAGTTCTAAATGTTGATGTTCACGTATGTACCTCCAATATGAAAATCAGACATAAATGGTAGTAAAACTGCTTATGAGAAAACCGAAGCAGAAAACTATTTCGAAAAACTGCGGCCGAAACTATTTATGTTGTCAAAACCCGTTATGAAAAACTATTTCGCTATCAAAACCTGCTCCGAAACTACTCGCCGAAACCTGCTTCGTGGTGGTTAATATGAAACTCCGCTATACCGGAAATCAAGTACCAACCACCGGGCCCATTTCTCGAAATACCTCAGACGTGATACCATGGAACCTCGACCTGCATCCAGAGGAACCTTTAACACTACTTGGCTAAGATATTCGTGAATACATGATCTATACGAAGATAATGGAACCTCTGGGATTCAAAATGCTCTGATGGAACCCTGAACCAACACCTTCATCGCTATGTACTCAAGTCGGCCGCAACTATATACCCCGAATGTGCGTAGGGCGACCACTATATATATTCTAGATCGAACCCCAATCGCCGACTGTGCAATATAGTGCTATCATAATATCCCATAACCTTGCCATGCACAATCCGAAATACATCCGACCGGAACTCCGATATGCCATCTGTGGGTTTTGCTAAACTGTGCCAAACTGCTTCTAAATCCCGAAATCGAACTTTTCGGGCCGAGTATAACACCCTGAGAAAAAAATGTTTTATAAATCTATATTTTCAAAGCACTTTACAAACTTGTAATTTAAACACTTTCGTTTTTAAAAGGATTTTCAGTACTCACCTTTTCGACTAATTTCTTTCAAATCTTGTCAAGCACTCTATTTCGATGCTCAAATCGCTCACACAATTCATTCAAATTACTTAAAATGCTCTCGCTCAACGTTTAACCATAAACATACCACGTGGCTTCAAAGTCGACTATATCGAACAACCTCGATTCTAACAAAACTTTACGCTGGGGCTCCCATTCGACAGCGACATCGATAATATGATGTGAAATTAACCAAATTGCCCCTACACATTAAATGCTCTAAGTAAAAACTATCTCATTTAAGCCAACTTCTTTGACTCAAGTGACCTTCCATAGAGTCTAAAACACCCGAAACATTTCGAAAAATTTGTCCGACTTCGTCCGACTACAACTCGAAATTTCAATCCGAATCGGCCGAAAATGGGTCCCGGCCCACTGATCAGTCCGAACACTCCCAAAATTCCTAAAATTCCTAAACTCAATCTAAAATTTTGGGATCAAGCTTACTAATCTTTCACTGCTTCAAGAAAATTTCAAAGCCCATTATATAAATTTCTTTAGGCTCTAAATAATACAAAGAAAGAAATTTTTTTACCTTTTAAAGTTTGACAAAATATTAAGATATTGGTACCTATGCGTAGTCTCGGGCTGCTGCATACCAACTTCTTTAATTTTGTCCGAAAATTCTTACCGTTAACGTCAGAATCGGGCAAAAACCAAAATTTAGGATTTTCTCCGAATTTTTACCTAAATTCCTGCGGAAAATCCTCGGCGGTTTTGGTACCCACGCTGCAGCTCCCTCTCGCCAGAGAGCACTTTTCGCTCTTTTGCCCGACTAAATCTGACACGATTTTCAAAGCGAACTGAGAAATAAACTAAGAGAATAAAAAAATAAAACCTTTTGTCTCCTCTCCGTCATGCTGTTCGAGTTCCTCCCTTTTGCCTTTTATGTATGTTTGTTTGTTTGTTTGTTTTTTTTTCGCTTTACCCACATGTCCTTATTTCACTCAGTCCGTTTAAGCCTCCCTAAACAAATTATTTTGTCCCAGCTTTCAATTTCATTTATCCTAATCAATATTCTAAATATTCGCATTTTTCGAAAATTTTCAAAAAATCTCGCTTTCGTGTTTCACTCTACACTGTTGCCTAGAAATTCAGAAATATTCGAACGTTTCGACCAACGAAACTTTTCAAAGTCACTAGATTTCGCGAGACAAACTTACCTTACAAGAACCGCTTCGCCATCCGGAGATCTAGATAATTTTCGAGACTTCCCTCGAACTATTTTGGACAATTTATTATTATTATTTTACTATTTAAACTTCCATTAATTATACTTTCACCCCTCCACTTTTCTTAATTCAAAAAGTGTCACAATTCTTGAAAACTTTTTTACAATTCTTATCTTTACACCAAGATTCACACATATACTTTAGTCTGCACATCGTGCACCCTCATCTAACCCGGTGTTACAGATCACGTTGATAGACAAAAGTCTTATGCTAATTTAAAGAGAAATGATATAGAGTTTGAAGTTGGAGACAAAGTGTTTTTAAAAGTATCTTCGTGGAAAAAGATACTCCACTTTAGAAGAAATGGAAAACTGAGTCCAAGATTCATTGGCTCATACGAGATTTTAGAAAGAGTCGACCAAGTGAATAAGACGCTTGGCACTCCTCCTGAGTTAGCCAAATTGGAGCATGATGTATTCCACGGTTCATGCTTCTCGAGATATCGCTCGACACACGCGACATGGTTACTAGTTCAAGATATACAAGTATACAAGAAGATTTCACTTTCAACGGGCGACTAAAGCTATTCTAGATCGTGAAATAAGACAATTACGGAACAAGCAAGTCCCTCAAGTAAAAGTGCTTTGGCAATATCACAATATGGAAGAAGCAACATGGGAACCAGAATCAACAATGAGGGCACAGTACCCTCAGCTCTTCAGTTCAGGTAATTTCGAGGATGAAATTTATTTTAAGGGGGGGAGAATTGTAACACCCTGAAATATACCCTAGTCGTTTTCAATATGTTTAGGGTATTTTGTAGGTAGTAATTATTATTTTGCTAAGTGAGAAAATTTCGAAACCCGGAATTTGTACAAGATACAAGGGTAAAAGTGAAATTTGTTAAAACAGGATATAAAAGTCATAAGATAATAAGATTATATGCCAAAGTAGAATTATGGGAAGTTGTGGTGCAAATAGAAGGGAATTTGAAGGACCAAAGTGCAATAAAAGGAAACTTCTAAGTCAAAAGAATGCATTTGTGGCCAAACAAGGCCTTACGAAGAATAAGTGATAAGCACTCATCAGGTCTCTCATTTGTGCATTTTGGAGAGCAAAACGTGAAGGAGAGAAAGGAAGAGAAGAAGAAGAAGAAGAAGAGGAAAGGTATGGATGCTACGATGATTTTGTATGGAAACTATTTGAGTATGGAACTTATATGGAAGTGTTTGTATGGATATTAGTGGTTCCATCTTTAGGTTTAGTTAAGAATTAATCTCAACCCTAAATGTCTTGAAAGGTCGTAAAACCCTAATTTGTATAAGATGGAGAATCCTCCCTTTGGAGTAGGGATTCTGGTTTATTGATATATGTTTGGGTGTTAGGAAGTTAACCTTAACTTACAAGTATCTTAAGTTCGGGCATGGAAAAACCTAATTAATCTCTATGTTTGGTTTTGGTCAAGTTAAATACATTGGGAGTTGTTTTTTGTGATGTTGAGTATTTGAGGTTTTGTTGGGTTTTTAGAAAACGGGATGCAATATTAAAAAAAATCGGGCATTGTTCGGGTCCTACGCGCAAATGATCCCATCGCCTACGTCGTAGCCCACGCCAAGGCGTAGCTAAGAGGGAGGAATTGCCAACTCAGTATTGATCATGCAAGATAATAAGTTGAAGGTTCGCTACGGGCGTAGACACCGTTGCTCACAAAGATGGCAAATTTTATGTTTTGTTTGTTTGCTTTTCCTCGTTATTCCGAGGACTCGTTTATTGGACTCGATAAGGACCCTATAAGTGTATGATAGGTCCATTCATGCTCAGAAGGGTAAGGAAAGAAAATTATACCGCACTCGCCACCGCGAGCGACCGATGTTGGCAAACTAAATGCCTCTATGATAATATACTAAGTTCCTGAACACATATAATTGTAGGAATGCCTAAGACCAGTTATTAAATGACACGACACTTCTGTTACGTGGGCAGGCACGTCTCTGAACAATGCTTCGACACTCCTACTAGTACTACGACACTTCTGTTACGTGGGTAGACACGTCTATGATCGCTGCTTCAAGACTTCGCTGCTACGACACTTCACATGGGCAAGCACATCTTCCGAATGCTTCGCACTCCTCGCTACGGTTACCAAGACTTCGTTGCATGGGTGTGCATGTTCCTGATCGCTTCGACACTCCCGCTTTGTGCTGCCGACACCTTAGTATCAGACAAGAATCCTCATACTTATTTGTGATGTGTCCTAGTCATTTCTTATTATTGGTCTAGGTATTCCAACAGTTATATGATAAGAAATCAATAACTAATAAGGTTAAGTATAAGCTCAGAAAGTACCTACTTGTGTACTTTTGTATGCCAAGCATAAGTTTCCGTAGTACCTACGAGGACCTCAAGATAAGTATAAGCTCAGAATTCCACTGAGAGATCCCGATAAGTATAAGTCTATTATAAGTACAAGAATATGTATTAGTTTGCTATATGAATTCATGCCAATTCTAATATCTGCTACTGTATATCTATTATTGTTATATGACTATTGTAAAAGAGTATTAATGCATGTGTATACGTATAAGTCATATGTTTCCCACTAAACTTTAAGCTTAGCACGGGTTTTAATCCGTGAAGGTACAGAGGAGGACATCCGCGATCTTCCACATACTGCTGGGCCATCACACTTGTAGGGGTTCATCACTGTAGGTTTTGCGCTCTAATTATGCAAATGTAAATGTACAGTTTTTGTATATGTATATGTAAATCTGATCAGACTATATGTATCGACATCAAACACCACTACTACATAGCTTTATTTTGTATCTTTTATATGATATTGTAACGCTTATAAGACTCAAATCTTACCAATGTCTCGAAAAAAAGGTGTAAAGAGTTCTAGTATACCCGCACTCCCTTCGTCTCTGCCAAGGCCCAGCGTGACACATGTCCCACTGATGAATGGGATTGGGGTGTCCCATAACCCTGGGATCCCTGCCTCTGAGGGCAATCTTGTCGCATGTGTCCAAGCTGGAAACATGTCCTTCGTCTGATTGGCCAAGAGTCTCCAAGTGCTCCCATCTTAGCGACCAATCCTGACCTTACCTGATAGTCACGCTTCCTGCCCCCTCGAAACCCTAGAGGAGTAGAAGTCCTCTGCTTCTTTCCCGAGCTAGAAGAAGAAGGTTGACTCTCCTTCCTCTTATCCTTAGCATCCGCATCCCAGATGCTTCGTGCGTCATCCGCTTCCCTCTTTATGGCCATAGCTATCCTGACCATCGAGTCCATATCTTATGGGAGGGGTCCCACAATTTTACCCTGGATGGACAATTTCAGACCATCCTCAATTTTCCTCACTTTAGCCATGTTTGTGGCCACATAGTCATCTGCAAAACATGCTAATTCAGTGAACTTAGCCATGTACTCGAGCACTGTCATTGTTCCTTGTTTCAACTCTAGGAATTCCCGAGCTTTTGCATGTCGTGCAGATGCCAGGAAATACTTGCCCATGAAAAGCTCACGAAACTCTTCCCATGTCATCACCCCCAAGTTCCTCGAGGTTTTGACCCAATCCCACCATACTTGGGATTCACTCTCTAGTTGGAATGTAGCTAGCCTTATGCTCGTGGCATCGGAGGTGATCTCCATAGCCTCTAAGATCTTACCAACTTGCCGGAACCAACGACCAGTTTCCATCAGTCCCCCTCCTCCCTTGAAGGTTGGAGGATGATGTGCCTTAAACCTCTAGAGGTTACTCCCTACCCTCCGGGCCCACATTTGCACTACAGCCCCAGGTAATGCTGGCACCCACAACACTCAATTGCACAGTAGCAAACAGGCACCAATAGCCTCCATGAAGGGTCGTTGGTCAGTACCGGTCGGGTCGGTTGTCGCTCCGCTCACTACCTCTACGCCATCTTCCTCGATCGCTTTTCATCTATACATGTCAACCAGAAAATCGATTCCTTTTCGTCTAACTTCAAGAGTGCATGTGCCAACTACTAATAGACATCAACAACCTGAACCATCCGTTCATTCTTTTTCCGAACCCCTAAGGTTATGTGTTCTAACTCTAGTGTTCCTTTTTTATCTCTATACATTTTACCATGTATATAATTCACACAACACAAAGCAATCAGTCATGTAGCACAAACATGAAACACACAATGTATGCAATGGTCTAAACTCATCCCATTAAGCCCTAGGTAATCACATACCTATGCTCTGATGTATAAGTCAGACATCGTAACTCAAATGAATCTAATGACTCACTCCATATCCATCGTCCCTGTGATACTCGTGATACCCAGGCTCTAATACCAAGTCAGACATCCCAAATCTCGAGGGTCCTTACTGACCAACTGTGTCAACCCGTAAATACTACCTTAGGCAATCGTGCACCTAAGCTTTAATACCAAACTGGTATCAAATACCTATGGATACCGAGTACCTCGATACCACATTGTCAGGTCCTATTTATCGGGATCTATTCATCCATATTTAAGTTAAAAATATGCGAAATTGCATTTAAAACAATCCATAAGAGTTCAACCACGACTCTCTTACCATTATTACATACCGGAACTAGATTGTTCCAAAGTTTTTACAAAAAGATTTATCAAAGTCACATGTCGCCCTCTTCTCACAATTGCGTCAATGAGCATCGTCCACCCAGCACCCGCACCTAAAAGTGTTTTCCATAGCAGAGCCACGCCCCGCAGTATCATTTCCTACAGCAGCGCTACTTCCCACCTAAATGTACATGTAATGGTCATGTTCCACACATTCACATTCACATTCCAAGTAAAAACATGCAATTTCTACTACGAAATCTTACATGGCATGCCATGAAATGAGATGAGACTCAATCATGTACCATGCCCCAAGTCCTTATCGACTCCCATCAACCCGAGTCTTTACCGACTCATATCACACAATGCTACCTAGGCGGACTAGAAAGTCCCCATTGCTCCTCGCTCGCCAAGTGAACACTCCCTCCTCCTAGGGTGGATCCCCTTCGCCTAGCGCAAGCTTTTTGCCTAGAGAAGACTCTTTCTTCCGGAGACCCTCAGAATCCTCGCCAAAGGCGGTGCCCGATGTAAATTCCTAATGACCACCATTTTTCGACCTAAAAATGGAAAATAAAACCGCAGAAGAGCTCTCACTCGAGTGTAGAAGAAACTCCTAGTAGTCTCTGACGTCTCTTCCCAAACTAAACCTTTGATTTCCCAAACTCCTCGCTTCTTGGATCTTCTCAAGAAAATCTCACTTTTCACTCCACGCGTAGCCTTTGTCAATGCAATGAACTTTTCAAATGACTAACTACGACCAACCGTAACTCCGTAGATCTCAAGGAAGCTCTTGGTTTCCTCCTCTTCTCGGCTTCTCTCACTCACTGCCAAGTGAACCAGCCAGCAAAAATCGTTCTTCCACTTCCAAGTCCCTTTTTTGACTTACAACTTAAGTCGTGGCCCATGTTGTGCCACGTGTCCATACTTGCTCAGGTCCGATTTTAGCTTAAAGCGATTTATTTCGTCTCACTTCAAATCCACATTATTTTCTATGGACTTAACTTTACTTATTTCCCAAAATCTCGCGCTTATCTGACACCTGCCACCCCAAAATTCGTGAAAATCGATTATCTTCTGGCCTCACCCAAATTCATTTTTAATCCAAATTTCGCGAAACAAATCCAACGGTGAGAAACGTTTCATCATCCGAGATCTAGAAAAATTATAGGCTTTCAACCTGAATTGTAGTGACAAATTATCGTTTTGTCATTTTTTTCAGAAAAATTTGATTTTTCTCGAGTTTTACAAATATATTTTTAATTATATAGGTGCATTTTAAAGGTATAAGAATCTTTTTAGATACAATAGAGTCCTTTGAAAATATTTGTCTATTAATTTGTTCTTTTGAACAAATTATATTGGTTAAATAGGTCAAAGCTCAAATTGATTGTTGATTACCAAAGAAATAAAAATAAAAGTAAAAAAATTCAAGTTAAAACGACTAATAATTTCAACTAAACAAATTACGAAACAGACTGGCTAATAAAAAGACCAATATATTTTTATATTAAAAAAATCAAAATATGATTATATATCTTATCTAGAAATTCAATATCCAATAATAAAACTTAGAAAAAAACGCCTTTTAAGACCAGACTGAAGTGGTAAAAGGGGCGGAAAGGGGCTACAAAAGATCGATGTTTGAATCCTCGTAATATACAAAGTAGGGATGATAATGGGTTAGATTTTAGATTTTCATCTCCATTTATTATGTTTATCACTATCCTCACATTCATCAAGAGGCCTGGGCATATACCCTATTCCAATTTATGAAATAAATTGTTTTAGAAAATCATGAATATTAAAAATAATTTTTCATATACTAGCAATAAGAGTTATTGTAATGTGATTTCATAAAACCAATAAAAATGCAAGCACAATGCATTTTATATTACCTTTAGAGCTTTTTAATATAAATAAATAAATATTATATTTAACTGTAAAAAAATTATATTTATATATTATACATTTAATCGGGGTATTCGAGGTCAGGGACATGTAAGATATACAACCCATCCTCATCCCCGAATCTGAAAATCACGGAACTCGATTACTTCAATATTCAATTGGGTTTAAAATGTTCTTTCATATCCTCTCCATTCGGATTGGGTATGGGAGGAAATTGTCATCCCTACTACAAAGTGAATCGATGTAAAATAAAAGACAAAAAGACATTTTATTGCGTGTCAACAATAATGGATGTATTGGGCTTTTATCCAGCCTCTGGAAGCCCAAGCCTGAATTTCGGTATTCGAGCAGGCTTGGCCCCTTGGTCTGTGGGGAATTAGGCCGATCAGAGAAAAAGCCCATGTTTGGATGGTTGGAAAATAGAAGGCCCACTTAAAGTCTAGGCCCAAACTTTGTTATGAGTCAACCGTTTAAATAAAAAGGCCTGTAGCCCTGAACCTATATGGTGGAAAGAAAAGCTTTATAGACCCACTACGGTAATGCAATGAAATTCTGAAGTTTCAGTTTAGGTTATCGGAATTTACTTAATTTTTTGAAAAAGAAATTCTAGAGGAGGATGATCAGATTTTTACTTTTTTCTAACAGACATTAGACCATGATTTTAACAATTTACTTAATAGACATTAGACCATGATTTTAACAGTTTAGTAAACATTTTTAGTACATTTTATATCTACGATAGTTAAGAGAATATTTTCTTTTTCTTTTTTTGGGTAAGCTACTCCCAAACAAATTAAGTGAAAGACAATTTATAATGTCAGTTCTTAGATTAAATGTATCGTAACATATGGTTCAAACTCCTGATATAGGGTTCAAAAGAGGTTGTTAATTAAAGAGACATTCATGATGGTTTTTATATGCATATCGTATACATTGATTTGTTGGAAGAGGAAGAGGAGGGTCTTTTCTATGTTATTTCGACATTATTCCATTATGATTTCAGAAAGCTCTTCTAACTTTTATTTAACTCACCTTTCAAATATTAAGGCTCAGTTTAGAACCCAAAAAATGTTAAGGAAAGAAGAGAGAGAGGAAAACTGAGATAAAAAGTTGAAGGAAATCGAATTTCAAGGAAAATAAAAAATATGTTTAGTTCTAATAGCTCATTATATATATTTATTCAAACTCATATTATTTTGCTTTCTATTCTCAAATTTTTATATTTTTCTAAATTTCTCTTAATCTAAAAACAAATAAATGGCTTGAATAAATATATATACTACTTACAAGCTTTAAAGCCTTTTTTTTAATTTCACTTCACATTTTATTTTCTTCTACTTTTTCTTTTTACTCTTCCCTTTATTTTCTTTTTTAGTACTTTTCAAATTCCAAACGAATCCTAAAAAAATTAAAAACGTTTTTTAACAATCATTACCAAACGAAGCCTAAAAAACGTTTTTTAACAATCATATATGTATATCTGCTACGCTTTTACTCTAATACAAATTATTAGATACTTCGGATAAAACCCTTCATTGAAAAATACTAGATACTTCGAATAAAACCCTTCATTGAAAAATACTAGGGATAAATACAAATTATTAGATACTTAGGATAAAACCCTTCATTGAAAAAAACTAAGGATAACTGTTTAAAAGGGATAAAAATAAAATTTATTTGCAAAACTAATCATTTTTTTTAAAATAAAATAAAAAAAGGATAAAAAGATACTATGTGGACAAATTCAACCCTAGGGGTGTAGATATAATGTGAGGATAGGATGAAACGCTGATGGAAGAGTTAATTATTAAGTGGGATTTATCTTTACACTTTTAGAGGTATTTTTATTAGAAAAAGATAAAAACAACTAGGGATAGCAATTTAAAATGGATAAAAACAAAACTTATTTGCAAAACTAATCATTTTCTTTAAAATGAAAAAAGGATAAAAATATAAGATGGCAATAAATTCACCCTAGGTATAGTTAATGAGGATGAAATGAATAGTCAATGGAATATTTAGTTATTATATGAGATTTATCTTTACATTTTTAAGGACATTTTTAATAGAAAGGGTGATAAATTACTTTTACATGAGGTCATTCTCATAAATATTTTTGAAATTTGTTCATTTTAATCCAATTTCTCAAACAATTATGATAGGAAGGATGTCAAAACATTTGTAAACTCAACCATTACTTTCATGACGTAGACTCAACCAAATCATTATAAAAAGAGGAAGTCATAACTACGAAACAGGGTATTTAAAATGAATGACCTCATCTTTAATTTATTAACCCAAATATATCATATAATTTGATTATCCCTTGATTTTGTCTAGAAGAAAGAATTTAATTCAATCTCCTTTTTTTTAAAAAAAAAAATTTAAGAATTGCTTCCAAATGAATGGGGTAGGGTTGAAGGAAACTAATTTTAAGAGCGAGTTTGGTCACCTAATATACATATTCTGTTGTTGTTCTACAACTAAATCTCAAACCCCCATTTTTCTAACAAAACAACTTTTCCCCCAAACATCCCTCAAGAATGTCAATGTCAGATAGCCCAAAACTTGCATAGTAGTTGGTCATGTTGAGCACCAAATTCACCATGCCCATCTTCCCATTTTTATTCACATTCAATCCAATTTTCTTTTCTCCTCTTTCTTTTGGTCAATCCCATAATAAGAAAACAATGAAATGTTGTTGGGTTGGGCCTCCTAAACCTCTTCCCTATCAGCATGACAAAAGCCATTGATATAGTTTGTTTTCAAAAAAAACTCTTGATTTTCAAAACAAATTTTAGACACCTTGCTTATTTTCTATAAAATATTTTAAATTATACTTTTTTTTAATATCTATTCATTTGAAGCATGTATCATGTTATAATATACATATTCTTATAAGAATTCAAGCCTAAAACATCCTATTCTCCATCACACCCCTTCACCACCAAGTTAGGCCTCAAGAAAAGCATTTTAAATTATATTTAAAAACATGAAAAATGCATGTACATTATGTATAAACACATGATAAAACCTATTTTTAAAAATCAACATTATCAAACAAACGTTTTCAAGCTTCAATCTCCAATTTATGGTTTGAAGACAATACAATGTTTTTTTTTTTGAAAAGAAAACAATACAATGCTAATAAAAAGATGATTCTCCCATGCAATAATATGCATTTATTTAATATGGACGCTTTTCAATGTTCAATACCTGTGTTTGGAGAAGATCTTCCCCAAATTTGGGCTAACAACAAGGAGAGAGCACAAGGGAATTTTTGGTTGTGTTGGAAACTTGCATGACACCATCATCTTTTCATTCTCATTAAAACTTAATTTAAAAAATCATTAAAATTCCCAAAATTCTTATAACTTGTCAATCAAGTAATTAAACACACATTTCTTTTTTTTTTTTTCTTTAAATGATGGCTAAAATTTTCTAACTTATTTATCATAGAAGATATTTCTTATTTGTAAATATTTTTATATTATGATATTAAGTATTTTGACATCTATCATTTTTATATTATAGTTATAGTTTTTTTTGCTTTGGGTTTGACCTCTTTACTTCACTTGAGTAGGGTCTTAGAGCATACAGATATCATATAATAAAACTTTATCAAATTTTCTTCTCCCATAACCTTTCAACATACAAAAATAGAATCAATTATATAACCCTATAAAAATATTTTTCTTTCTTCGTATAATACTTTATGAATTATATGTTAATTTTAATGTTTGAGCAGTATATAATGAAAAGTGGAGGCCTCAACACACCAACGTAACTGAAACTGTACTCTGTTCTTCTTCTTCTTCTTTTCTGGTTCCTCCTAAGAGTTTCGATTTGAAAATGAAGTAAATGGAGAGTTTCATGGATACGGTGTTGATTGACGAATCGTATCAGTTTCTCCCCCTTCTTTGTGTATTTGGCTTTCTCTCGATCTGGTTCGTTCCACCTGTTCTTAAATATCAATACCTGAAACTGCCATTTTCAGGTCATTTCTCTTCATTCTTTGTTTTCTGAATTGCGGGTGGTCTGTTTCTTTGATGGAAAGCTCTGGGAAAGTTGAGTATTAATTCGGGGAAAATATGAGTTTTTGTGAGAACTTAAAGGAGGGTGAGGAAAATTGAGAGTTGCATGCTCAATCATGGGTTTGATCCGATGATTCTGCGCCTTTTATTTTTATTAGACTTGGGAAAGTTGATGGTTTTTAATGTTCTTTCATGGGTTTTTGTGCCTTTTGTTTTTCCTTTCCCTTGAAAGAATCTTCTTTGGTTAAGGATAGGCCGGAGGAAAAGAACTTAACCCTTCCAATCCACTGAACCCATAGAACTACTGGGATACTTCTGTTTTCTTTTTTCCATTTTCGGAAACCAGAACAGAACAAGACGAACTAAAATGGAATTCACTGTTCTTTTTTACCATGTTTTCTCGCAATCAAATGGAGGGTTTAAGCGACTTCCCGCGGAATTATTAGCCTGGATCTCTTCTATTTGTACTTTTAATTTTTTTCAATCTCCTAGATTATGAATTATATTTTCGTTTAATCGAATTCTGTTTTTGTAATTGCTTCATTTTTGTGTTATTGTTATACTAGAGCAGACGAATAATTTGCAGTGGACGCTTGCATCTGTTCCATTAATTAAAGCTCTGCAACTCGCTCTTTCCTTCATTTTCTGGTAAGTTTTCATGATTAAACTGAAATATGGAAGTGTCTATAATGGGAAAATGGGAATTTTTATTTTTTTTTTCATTTTTTGCTTTGTTGAATTTCCGTCTTCCATAGTTCTGGTATTTTGATGAAAATGGCTTTTGAACTAGTTCTTTACAGTTTGCTTTTCGAATTTTTCGAGTTCAATCATTTACAGAAATAATCTGAATATAGGAGAAACTGATTTTCATATTTCAAAGCACTGGTCTTGTAGGTATTCATGCTTTAATCTTCAGATATGCTCAGTGTGGATGTCATTTGGGGTGTATGTAACTGGAGTAATTCTTCAGACTGCTTCTTTTGTGTCTTTCTTGCTTATATTTCTCACGGTTATTGTATCATGTGTGGAGCGCCTATCCGTCCCTGAACGGCACTACAGCTGCACTTGGATGTGTTTTTTACTTGACTCTTGTTGGTTATCGAGTTTCTGTACCTTTACTTTACAGTAAGCTTCAAACAATCTTAATGTAATATGATCTTAAATTTGTGGCTTCATCCAATTTGCCCGACCTATGTTTCTTCTTTCTCCTGAAATAATAACCCCTTTTGACTCCTATGATCCAGGTTCTTCTTCTGCTTAATACTTTATTTCCTTCTCTATGTGATCTTCCACCATATATCCAAAAATTTATTGTTGTTACAACAATTCTGAGTTTTATAGAGGATGAGAGGAGGTTCATGCAATGCATGATGCGCAGTTTACACGAAGATATGATGTTCAAGTACGCATTACACTTCTAAATATTTATTTTACCATATTATTTCTAGCGTTTTTTTTGCTGCAGAATACCATCAGCTGAATTTGATCTGTGGTTTTCTTTGTATGCATAGTAGCCTCAGGGTGCAATGTGTGATAGTAGCTGTGGCAGAAACTATGGTATGGATTTGCAATCTGTTGGTTCTAATTATATCTACTAATATGCAATATACCTCGATCTATGAGACAGTTGAATGTTTTATTGAATTTCAGATATACCTTAATGTGGTTGACTCGCCAGACAAATACTGGCTTCGCTTGTTAGTTCGAGAATGGGCACAATTCTGCATCTTTGTGTACATAGGGTATGTGTCAACATCACATAGTCAGTCCCCAATAGAAACATTTTATTTCTTTTAAACATTCATGAAGTTAATAATTATAGGTGTAGACAATAAGTGGAAGACACGACAAATTTGCTTACTGGTTTTAATCCATTTTGGTTTTGCAGATGGACCTTCAGGTCACAAGAGTTGGTGCCACGCTTCTTTTATCCCGACCTTAAAGCCTAACTTGAAATATGGTTGCTCTCCAGTGTACAGCATTGTGTTTCAGTCGTTTGAACACTTCCAAAGTACCATTTTTACCATGCCTAATTGATCATTGTCTTCCTTTTCATAGCCATATGAAAACCATAATGTACAGTCAGCCTTGAGGATTTTAGAAATGATAAGTTTATGGATTCCTGTTATCGGTATTTTGCTGGAGAGGGTAAAATATAAGTATCATGATCAAACCATCCTCAGTCTGAAACTTCTGATTAATCATCCGTGGATTCTACTTTCAACGAATATGATTAATCATCCGTACATCAATGAAACACCTGTTTTTGCATTTGCTATTTCAAACACCTCAACACAGACCAGACTCTGCCATATCTTAGGGTCCTTCACTCAAATTGTATTTGCTTTATTTGCTTGTTGAGCACTAACACATCTTTTTATGTTGGTTAACGGCACACCTGCCAAGATAGGCAGGGTTGGTTCTTTATTAACAGAACCCAAAGCATTTGCGGGTACACAGCTTGGCGAAATCATTGTTTCATTTTTTGTTTCCCAAATAACAGCAACTCATGTTACTGCAGGAAATGGATGCAACAGCTTTTAAAGATTTTAGCAGCCATGAATGGCATATTGGGGTGGTAAGTATATCAAACACAATCTCCTCCCTGTTTATGGTATCATTTTTTTCAATTTTTTACTAGTTTCTCCTTGAATTGATGAAGCAAAAAAATCGGTTTTCCTAGAAGGTTGTTTGTTCCAATAACTGCCTGTATCCTTTCACAAAATGCTTAAATTTTTCAAGACAAATTCTGTACTAGATCTAAGTTGGTATTGTTGCTGAAAAATCAATTTATGTTCTTCCAGCCATCATCACTTTCCTGCAATCAACGATTCGATGATTCGGTTCTGGTAGTGATTCAGCATCCACATGCACAGAGGCCAACTTCAGCTCCCCCTTCTTCTGCAACAGGCCCCAGTTCAGATTCATGTCCAAACAAGAATGGCGGGTAAAATTACTTGTAGAAAAAACTACTGCAATATGCTGACCCAAATTCTTTACAAGAATTTTCATCTGGGGAATGTTAATCTTTCCCTCCTGCCATGGATACTCATAAACCCGAAAGCAAGAGCTGCAAGTAGTGAGGAGGATGCCATTGGTTTATAACTTCATACAGCCGAAGAATGTTGAGTGATTCAGTAACTGTATATTCTTCTCCCCTTTGTGATGTCTTGCTTTTCCTGAAGTTGTATTCCTCCTGTAAATGTAATTATGATTTTGGAACATTACCAGACTAAATGAAATAGAACAGCGTTTTCAACTCTTTTGCTGCTTTGCATATTTGATGAGAACATATGGGTCTGTTTGATAACTGTTTTTAAAAATAGTTTTCAAAAACAATTTTCTATTGTGCTTAAAACTCGTTTTATCATATACTTATTGCAAAGTTTCTACAAACATCCTTTGATTTCGTAGAACATAGTGAAACCCAAACCAGAATCTATTTAAAAATCTCTAACAAATCACGAAAATTTAGATAGTTTTTTAAACAGAAAAGAACATAATTTTAATGTTTTTTGAAACCATTATTACTATCTGAATTTAGTGTTATATGCTATTTTCGAATTTTTTAGAACAAAAAAGAAAGAAAAAGAAACTAAACATATTTTCTTATTCTTCTGTTTTTAAACTCAAAATTTTGAAAAAACCATAACCATACATGCCCAAAATATATATTTTCTTTATCTTCTTGATATTATAAACAAAATAATAGATAATATAATTCTAAAATAATAAATAAATAGCCGTACGTTGATATTTTTCTCACCTAAATCCCATCCTAACCCAATTAAAAATTTAAAACTTGTCCACGAAAACCCGAACCTGGCGGGTTGAACCCACCCAAGTTACAGCGTTAGAAGGACGAGGATACAAAATACAGGGCCCAATAAATCTAAGCTACGGACTCTCGAAACTGGGCTAACTCTATTGGGCTGGTTGTGTGAAGCCCATCCCGTGAATGAAATCCCACTGGAAGAGCTGCCTGTTTTCTCCTGCGCAGCATTGGCAGGACGAACAGTAGAGGGACTACAGAAGAGTGACAAACCAATCCAAAGCCGACAAATATGAGCGCAGGTACTCTCTATGGGATTTGATATTGTGTTTCTAATGATTGCATGATAAGTATGATCATGTTTTTTCACTTCCTAGTTTGATCAAGATGCAAAGGGCCTTAATTTTTGTTTTTCTAACTCTCTGTTTGATCGCCCAGAAAAGGGAGGCAGAGGGAAATCAGAGACCTTGGCTGGTTTTCTTGGGCTTTTGGTATAAGAAAAACGGTCTTTAATCAATATATGAATGCATTTCTTTTCAATAATTCTGATTTTCTTCACTTTTTAATATTTTTTCCTTATTTTTTGGCAACCCAAGAGAGTAGTATGATTTACAATAGATGACATTCTGGATTTTTATTAATATGAAGCTAAATTTTTCATAAAGCTGTTGAATTGGTGTGGAAGACCGCTAATTTATTGTTACACGGGGCTTGTTTCCATTAGTAATTGAGGGTCTTTGAAATCAAAACCATTTCTAATAATTAGGGTTTCTGAAGCCAAATTTGTTATCATCTTAATGTGGATATGTGTGTGGCTGAAAATGAAAATGAAATTGGGAGTGCCTCAAATTTCATTTGATGATACATTGGTCTTACCTTGTGTCTGACTTCAAAGATCATAAACATTTCAAACAATTAGAATGTATGACAATGTTTATCTTGCCTTTTCCAATGAAATATCTGTAGATACACAAAACATAGGTCTAGCTTTTTATATTCAAAATTAGAAACTACCTTCATTTATTTTGGGAGTCCATGATATAGGAAATCAAATTTGTAGTGGTTGGTAGATAAACCTTCTTCTATCATTGCTAAGTTCTTATATTGATTGTTTTCATTGGGTGGTTTAATTCATGAACCAGGGTCAGATTTCTTATGCAGAGATCATCCCTTTCACTAATTTTTCTCTTACCTGTCAGTTCTATCTATTGAAAAGAAACAAAACTGCATTCATGTATTCTTTCCTTTTTTTTTTTCCTTCAATTAATTGAAAGTTTTGTGGTTTTGGCAGGTGGTGCACGGATGGAAACAAAAAGACCTGTGCCACCAGAAAGGAGTTTTTCCTTGATCACTTGCATGAATGTGACCTGGTAGAAAATCTCCTGTGCCACTGCAAATCAGTTTTATTTATTATTTATAAGCTCATATTTCTCTTCATATACCTTTCAGGTTAAGCATAACAAGTTCTTGAACTTATATGTGTCCAACTAAAAGTTGTAAATATCTTTTTTTTTTATGGTTTTTTCAATGCCTTCATGTTGTTGCTGTACGATTATTTCAGGAGAAGAAAGATTATCTCAGTTGTAACTCAAATCCTCCGGTCACAACTCTGAAAATGCAGGCACCTCTCAAAAGTACCTAATGTCAGACATGGATAAGTAAGTGGATTGTTCTGCTTTCCTCTTCACTGAATTCAGAGATAAATTCCATTTGTTTAGTGAAAATGTAGTTGAAAAGGTGAACCTATGAATAGGATAACTAAGGATCATTCTTTTTTCCTCTTTTTAAAGCAAATTTTGTAATGACTTTGCTCCCGCTTTCTGGACGGTTAAAGAGCTCCATTTAACCTATGAATGTGGCCTTTCCATGAATTGATCTTGGTTCAAATGTGAAACTGAAGGCAAACTGTTTTCCTATCAAGGTTAAGCTGACTCAGCTGAGTTCTAGTTAAGAGCTGTTGCTGGGTGTTCATTTCTAAAAGCAGTGCAGTGACTCCGCAGCTCTTGGTATACCCAATCATGATGGGATTCAATTAGAACTCAATTTCTAAAAGCAGTGTACTCAATCAAGATGTTATCATTTCCTAATCACATTTGGATCTGTAATTAGATTATCATTTTTCAAATGGTTCAATATAAAACTAATTTGTAATTGATGAAGTTGCATGATGATATTTTTCCCCTATTTTTCATTTTTTTTTTTGGACAATGATTTGTTCCCCTATTTTTCTTTGTAAGGATAATTTCTCTTTTTTTCTACATCTTCTGATAAATTGCTTATGCAGTGATTGTGTAGTAAATATAAAGGGAACAGCTAGCCAATGGGCTGCTATTTTATCCTCCTATTCTCTCTCCTTCTGAGTTGACAGTAGTATTATTGAAGTGAAACATGTCCAATTGCTAATGTTTTTAACAGCAAAGCTTTGGTAAGGAGTTCCATATAGATTTTACCGAAAGCCTATTGAGCAGTATATTGGAGCTGTTGCTGAGGGAAATTCGCCGATACCCTGTTGTGTCTGAGTTTGATACCACTTTCTCTCTAATTGACAAATATCAAAAGTGTAAATGTTACAAACTTTGGTTGGAAAGTGTTCTCTCCACTGATTCTTTATCTTCTAAGATTGAGATGTTAGTTGATACCAATCTCCCTGACTTAGGGGCGTTTGTAAATATGTTAAAGGAACAATAACTTTGATAACCATCAAAGCATTTTCTTCATGGTGGAATAATGCTTTTATGTTTGGAGGGGTTAAGTATAATGGTGAAAATAAGCATAAAGCAGCTTGTTTGTAAAGCTTACTAGAGTCTCACTTTCTGAATGCCACCCCAATCCCCTATCTTCCCAATTCAAATTCACATAAAAATTGGTAGTACATGCTTGCAAAATAAAATGTAAGAAAGGAGAAAAACAAGAACATTTCTCTTGGCTAAGTGGTTCTTATCCGAAATGCTATCAGACTAAATAATATCTTTGATGGGATATTGCAGGAACTTGATGGCAAAACAAGACTTGGCAGAACTTGGATTCAGAAAGGAAGCTGACACGGTATCTTCTGAAGGGAGAAATGACCAGAGGATTGATTCTTGAATCCATCCCATTACCATTTGTTTTAGGAGCATGACAGTAATGACTCGGTATCTTCGGAAGGGAGAAATGGCCCGAGGATTGATTCTTGAAGCCCAACACCGTTTGTTTTGAGAGCATTACCGTAGTTTTGCAAAGTGGAAGACCATTTCTCTCATTTTGATTACTTGTGTATTTTTTTTCTTTTAATATGAAACCATGTAAATGACCTAGGAAATCTGAGGATTACAAGCATTTTACTCTGACAGCTTTGCTCAACTTAGACTAAAAACTCATATGGGCATAAACTCGTCATTTTTCTTCACTTCTTCCGGATTTTTGTCTGGATTCAACAACATTTTTGGAAATTGTAATAAATATGCATATAAAGGATGCAATAAAGCCCATACTGATTTACAAAATGGAAGTAAACTCTTTATTCTTATATATCTATCTAGGATTCTTTGCATTAAAGAGTGGACATTGAGGATGTGCTTACTATTTTACTTACGTAGATGAAATGTGGAGCAGACCACAAAAGGGTCTGATTTTGAGAAATCATGCTGCTTTGAAGCTCAACTAAATACTTCCTTGAAATTTGAAAATAACTTTCAAAAAAGAGTTTTTTTTTTCCTCTTTTTCCTCTGGTTTTAAGACTGAAGAGACGTATGAGATAGTGTGGGAGACGGGGCTCTGAGTACCCACACACAATGAACTTCCCTTCCAATAAACAAATGACAATTCGTTGACTTCAAAAAATTTTGGGCTGGCGGGAGACGAATCCAAGAAAAGAGTGAAATATTATACTAATTTCTTGTTATTTTTCAACCATCTCTCTGTCCTTCGCCCAAACCTCTCCTTGGTTCCTGTTCTCTCTCTCTCTTCTTCCATGGCTTCCCTTCTCTCTCTGCAACTCCCCCACTTATTCTACTCGTAATCTCTCTCTCTCTCTCTTATGAATTTGCCAAGTTTTTTGAGATTGCCATAGGGTTTCCAAGTTGACTAGCATTCAGGTTATTAGGCTTGTTCATTTTATTATTTATTCTTTTTTTTTTTTTTTGGAAAAGAGGGCAACATAATAGGCAGTATGCTGAGATCTCCATTATATATTTCTTGAAGTGAAGTGGTGTACAAAAATTTCATGGTTTGCTAATGGTGATTCAGTTGAAACTTCTCAACACCTGGTTCTGTGTTCCTTTTCCATATGCTAACCAATTGCCCAGAAAGGTAGAAAGGTTGCCTGCCTTTCTGCAGATTAGATGTTCTTATTTCCAAACATTTGGTCTTGTCTGTACTTTGTATTAATTGTAGCATCACCTTGATTTCTGAATCCCGGAACTAAAAGATTCATGATTTTATTTATTTATTTATTTTTTGGTTGCCCCAGAAATTCTGAATCTGAGGACAGAAGAACAGTGAGGAGTAATGCACCTTATTCTCCAAAGTTCAATGGCAAGAAGAACAGAGTTTTGTTTCCATATTCCACTTATTCATCAAGGTGGTTTTCTTCTGGGGTGCCATCATCCATGGTTTCTTCGGTCTTATTCTGATCAAACCAACAGTGAGAGTGGGCCTCCTTCGGTTAAAGCTATTAGTACAAAAATGGAATTTAATCGGGTGAATTGCCTCGTCTGGGTATTGCACGAGTCTGCTAGGAGCTTTTCTGAAACAGTTGAATCATTTGAGTTGCTTAGAAGCGGTCCAGAGCTAGCAATGGCATGGGTGGGAGTTGATGTTCATGCCTGGCATAAACACATTGCCCATAAGGTATGCACTTAACACATAAGCCATTAGCAGAGCATTATGATTGTGCTTTTATGACTTTCTTGTTGGCAACAGGTAGCAGTTTATGCTTTGTTAAGAACAGCAATTAAACCAGAATTCTTCCATTCTCATCGACGCTGCAACAATCCTTCTGTAGTCAGAGATGTAAGTTCTACAATCATACTTTAGAGGTCTAATGTTATTGTATTTGCTTTTAGTCCTGGAAGTTGCCTCCTTCTTTAACGGTAGAAATCAGCTCTTCAAGCTACGCCTGAAAACATCTTTATGAACTTTTGTTTTAACTTCCATAAATGTTGAGATACCATCATTTAAGTCTCAGTATTGGTGTCCCTTCCTCACTTCAAAGGCATAAGTTGTTGGCAACATAGTATCCTAGGGCTGACATTTTGTTCCTTTATTTCATTCAGCGTGTCCCCAATAATAAACTGGGTCGAGCAGAACATAGAAAGCGAGCTGACGAAAAGGCACCTAAAATTGGTTGAATGGTTTAGAATGGTGGAACTGCCACGAATAGCAGGATTTTTCATTCCATTGCTGAAGAAGTGGTCTATGGAATATGCTGGAGGGTTAGCTCACAGAATTATTAGCTTTGAGTATTAAATTGTTGAATTTTTGACAAAGTCCCACTACTCTCACTGGTTTATTTTTTTTTCGATCTAGTACCTTGAATTAGGAAAATAGTATAAACACAATAATTTTCAGTGGTGTTGCAGGTATTATTCTGGTTATAAGCTGCTGTGTGGCAGTAAGAAAATTGGGTTCTGGCCATATTTTCTGCCCTTGTTCATCGTATATTGAGGATGCATTAATAGAGCCTTTTCTATGAATTTGTCACACAGTCTTGTTTCAGTGGGATAATGTTCACCTGTATCTCAGTTAGCTACTTCTCAGGCAGGTTTTGAACAGGAGTTCCTGCATAATTTGTACAAACATTCTGCCCAAAGGAGAAAAGTGAAGATGTAGAATTTTTGGATTGGTTTGGCTCAGAAAACTTCTGCTAAAGCAATCCGCAGAGAGAGAGTGTTCTGGGCCATTATCAGACTTCTGCAAGACAAGGTCAGTTCAGTGATTCATGTCTTAACCTCCTCGCCTTTGTCAGGGATACTCTTGGAAAATTCCAAAATAATCTCATTTTCAATTTACCAAACCATGGGAGTTTATTCTGAAGGAATCAATCAAAGCTAAGGAATTACAGAAGCAAACGTATTATTACCATTCTAAATCTTGATCCCTCATTTGAGATTGTGAATATTTGAATTCAAAGGAAGTCTTCCCTCATGTTCTGGCCCTGATCTTACCCACACCGTCAACTGTTACAGGTTCAAGAGTAATTGTCTGGCAATTTTAGGAATTTTTGCACTTCTGAAGAAAAACAAGATTATTTTGTCAGAAATGGGGAATAAAGGATCTTGATGCAGGTTATGACTTCCCTGGAGGTATATCACTTTGCGTTTTGTTTTTTATAAGCCTTTTTAACTTCTCAGTTGATCCTCACACCTAGCAGGTTCAATGCTTTGATTTCAGTTATTGGAGTGCGGTAGCTCCTTTCATTTACCCCAAATTTTCACTCCCCGTGCATCAACTTTTCATGGAGGTCACAGTCTCTTAACATACTTTCAATAAGGAAGATAGCATGTGAACTATTCTAACATTCAAACTCCCTTTACAGATAGTAGCCGATGAAATTGGATGGCTTGATTTTTATGCTGCATTTCCTTTTGGATGCAATCAAGAGAGGAGGTCCAAACAGCATGCCATCCAAGCAGAGAAAGATACTATTTTACATGCCGTTTTCACTGTTTGCTATGATGTTTTCTATGGGTTTGCACATTTCAGCAGTTCAACTCAGCAGCCCTTGAATGCAGAGTTGTTGGCGTTCTTGCTCCGAAGGTAGTAAATACTAATCCCCAAATTTAAACTTCCTGCCCATATCCCGCAATTTTTGAGATATTGCACCTTCATTTTTTGAATTTTTTTTTTCAGTCAGAGCCTGCTGACAAGTTGTCTGGAAGGCTACCAGGCTGCCTGTTGTAGATCAGGGTATGATAATGCTGATTTCTCAAGCAGTCAGCTGCTGAAGATTGCACTAAGAAATATTCCTGATTCAACTCAAACCATTGGAACAAAAGTACTTACAAGTTCTTTGCTAAGCTTGGAGGCAGAACAGAAGATGGTGGACTTAATGACATGGGGAAATCCAGAAAAAATAGCTCAGTCTGGGAATCAACTGAGAAAGGTACGAGTCTTTAGTGGATAGATAGACCCAACAACAACTGAGAAACACCATTCTGAAATTATCCTTGGTAAATAAATGACTGCACTCCGCAATTTTAGGCAACAGTTACCTGATTTGCTGCTGGCAGGTTAGCTACAAAGTGGGGACAGAGACAGGAACCATGGTGGAGGCAGGAAGGACAGCTGAATCAAAGGCTCTGTATGCAGATTTACTCAGGAAATCCAGCATGAAGTTTATATCTACCAGCTCTGTAAGTCCACTGATCATCTGGACTATGATGATTGTCAAACCACAAAAAAAAAAAAAAAAAAAAGATGCTAATGCTTAAAATTGAACTGTGTTTTAAGGATATATGGATGGGCACTCACCTACTCTTTATAGACATCATGGCTTCTCTGGAGCTTCTGCTAAAGCAAATGCGAGGCCGGAGGGTTACAGAAAGGGAAAGGAAGAAGATAAAACAAACTCTAGCTGATATTGCTTCACTTATCCCTGTTACAATTCTAATGCTACTCCCTGTAATCACCTACTCATCAACCGTTTTATCCTCCAATTTATCGGTCTTTCATCACGGACATAAAGAACCATCGTTAACCATCCCATCCACATGTTATCTCTCATCTCGAAGAAGGTTGCTTCCAATTTGTTATCTTTTTCTGTGATGCAGGTATCTGTTGTAGGGCATGCAGCTATGTTAGCAGCTATAAAGAAGTACATGCCATCCTTGGTAATTCTTGCTGCCATTGCTCTCATATCATATCAGTTTTTTGATCATCTTATTCCTTCTTTACGCTAATCCTGTTTCATTAATGACACTGGATATCAGATCCCATCTCAATATTCCTCGGAGCGACTGGATGCTGTAAAACAACTGAAAAGAAGCAAGAAGATGGAAGTTCGACGTTTAGCAACCCAGAGGATGCATCTCAAAATAAAATGGTTGATCCTTAACGTGTTGTCTGTAGGTAGCTTGAACATGGCTACGTATACATTTCCATGAAATGTGGATGCTTACTTATGTTCATTGGTGACAATCAAATTCGTAGTGTCCAGGTAAATAATTCTACTATTTTAAAGTAGTGTCAAAGCAAAACTATTTGATATCTCATTGGAAAAATCAATTAAACCTTTTAATACATTAATTCCTTAGTTAAAATTCTTAAAGATAGTATTTTTGTGAAATTAATCAATCCAATTAAAATTACTTTCAGTGATCTTCAAGTTAAATATTGATCAAAGATTCATTAAAAATCTTAAATTAGAATCCCAATTACTTTTGATAAATTGTTCACAGGTAAGTTTTTAATTGTCTTTAACTGCTTTTCAATAGTACAAGAAGATTCTTCCTATAGAATTCTGCAAAGGTTCAATAGATTCCAAAAAAAAAAAAAAAAAAAGAAAGAAACATAAAATAACAAGAAATTTAAAAAGAAACATTTGGATCAATGTTTTAAAAACTTGACTGAATTGTAAAAGTTACAGATTCATATTTAACGGGTTAATTCGACGACGAACCTACGATGTCATAAATGTGATATTTATATATTATTTAAATATAAAATTATAAAATTATATTGTGAATCAAAAATTAAAAATTACTATTTTTTTATTCATTAAAGATTAAAATATAATTATAAATATAAATATATTGATAATATTTTTCAATTACATATGTACTGCTATTTTATTTTTTCATAAGAATTCTAAATTTTAAAAATATAAATCTTTATCTAATAAAAGAGTAAAATAGCAATTTATTATGAAAGATAATAAAATATTATACTAGTAGGGGCTCTTCTCCGTTATCTGCTAAATTTTGGCTATTTGTTATTTTGTTAAAGTAAAAAAAGCCAATCCCACATTGAAAAGAGCAAAGAAAATGAGATGTTTATATAGCTTATTTTCTATAGCATAATATACAAATATTTAGTAAAGTGTATAGTTTAATTTTGTGATAATTTGTATGTCAGTGAGGTAGTAGCCACTTTGTTTGTGTGAAGTCAAGTCCCAATCAGAAATGGAGTCTTGGGGCTTTGGGTGCGCAGATGACATAGCCATTACAGTATGAGACAGAAGATTTGGCAGGTAAGCTTGAACCGCCCTGTCCGCTCGGGTTTGACGATTGGACCGTTGGTTTGAGTGGTTTATATCCGGTTTGGATTAATAATCGGTTCAAAGTTCAAATTGAATCGAAAAAGTGGCTAGTTGATACTGGGCGGTTTGCTCTCCAGATTAAAAACCATTTTTGATAATAAAAATTATAAAAATTTAAAATCTCCAAATTTTGATTTGAAAACCCTAGAAAAAGATTACTAAGAAACCTTAATAAGAAATACATGCATAAAAAATATAAAATTAATGAATACCACAAAATAGAAAGAATTATATCAATTAACAAAGTTAAAAGGAATATAAAACTTAATTTATTAACAAAAGAATGAAACATTAAATAAGATAAAAAGTGAAAAAGTAAGAGAAAAAACAAATTATATATATTTAATAAGAGTACAAATAATAAGAAAATCGTTATTCCTTTGAAAACCTAAATATATTAATAATTATAAATTTATATGATAAAAACTAATACAAAATATATAAAAATCACATACAAAAATATATTTTAAAAAATTTAGAATATACAAAATTAATATATTAGTTTCGACCATGAAAATCATTGGCCAAAGGAGAAAAACAAAAAGGCATGTGCCTGATGATGCTAGAGCATTCTAACCTCCTCATGCTTTGGCCACTTAGCTTGGCCAAACACAAAAAATTCTCCAACCCATTTTCTATTCCACTCTATTTTTTGCTTTACCCAACCATCACTTCTCAAATACGAGAGCCATTCAGCCTCTCTAAATTCTTTTAAATTATCAGTTGTTAAAAAATGTTAATACGACGTAACGTATTTAAAAAATCGCTAATTAAAATAAAGGTTTAATACTTAAATATATTTTGAGTAGCTATTACCGGCTGTCTCCCACAATCACCAAATGAATTGAAACTTATCTTCTTTCTTCTCCTTTGGGTGCACTGTTAGAACAACTGTTCTTCATCTCTTCTTTTCAGTTCTTTTGTTGTCGTTCAATCTATCATTTTTCTTTTTGCTGTCAACCTCAACCGATGGATTGTGCCCAACTTGGGGAGTATTTCGCCACCTGCTTGTGGGATTGCACTGCCAAGCGTTTAGTTTATATTCAGAGCTTCAAGAAAATCTCAACTTCTTGAAGATCTTTAACAGAGTAAAGGAGCACCAAGAAAGGATGATGGAAGAGTTGAGCATGAGGAAATAACTGAAACAGAGTAGGCGTACCCATGAAGTTGATGGTTGGCTCCTGCGCCAGCCAGCTCATGCAAGCTGAAGTGGAAGATATATTGCAAAAAGGGGACTGGAACTAAAAGAAATGTCACGGAACCGCTTTCGTCCCAAGAATTCAGGTCGCTTGCCAGGCTGGGGGAAGATTGTGACCAAAAAGATCGATGCTGTGATTGAATTAAAGGGGAAAGGGCGTTTTGAGGTTTTGGCTCATAGGTTGCCTTGCGCTCCGGTGGATGAGAGACCGATGGGGAAGACTGTGGGCTTAGACTTGATGTTTGATAAGGTTCGGGAATGCCTTGAAGATGAGAAAGTAAGAAGCATTGGGTTGTATGGAATTGGGGGTGTTGGAAAAACTACCCTCTTGCAGAAAATCAATAGTGAGTATTTTGTTAGAAGAAACGATTTTGATGTTGTGATATGGATAGTTGTGTCGAAACCAGTCAAAGTATAAAAAAATTCAAGATGTGATTCTGAAAAAACTAGGAACCCCAGATGAGAAATGGGAGAGAAGCAACAAGGAGGAGAAGGCTGCAGAAATATTCAAATTGTTGAAAGCCAAAAAGTTTGCGATATTGCTCGATGATATGTGGGAGCGACTGGATCTCTTAGATATGGGGATCCCGCATTTGAATGATCAGACTAAGTCCAAAGTAGTACTCACTACGCGATCTGAGCGGGTATGCAATGACATGGAAGTTGATAAGAGCCTTAAGGTAGAGTGTTTGACACCGGATGAAGCATTTTCTTTGTTCTGCGACAAGGTCGGTGATTTGGTGAATTCACATCCAGATATAAGAAGGTTTGCTAAAATTGTTGTTGAAGAATGGAGGATTGCCAATTTCACATCGTTGTCATCGGGCGATCAGCGGCTAGCAGGAAATGCCTCGAGATTGGGAGCAAGCAATACAACTACTGAAGAGTTACCTGTACAGAGTTTTCAGGTATGGGAGATCAAGTGTTTCCGATTTTGAAATTCAGTTTTGATAACTTGGATAATGATACCATCAAATCATGCTTCCTATATTGTTCTTTATTCCCTGAAGACCATAACATTAGGAATCAAGACCTTATAGATCTTTGGATTGGGGAGGGGTTTCTAGACAAATTTGGTGACTTAAATGAAGCACGCAACCAAGGAGAAGAGATTATTAGAAGCTTAATACTTGCATGTCTCTTGGAAGGTGATGTATCGAAAAACAAATGTAAGATGCATGATGTAATCCGTGACATGGCTCTATGGTTATCATGTGATTATGGGAAAGAGAAACACAAAATTTTGGTACTAGAAGATGTTAAACCGATTCAGGCACATGAAACTGTGAAATGGAAAGGTGCTCAAAGGATTGCATTATGGGGTTCATATATCAATGCAGGATTCTATGTATCACCCTGTTTTCTCAATCTCCAAACTTTGATTTTGAGAGATAGTATGATGAGGTCACTGCCAACTGGATTCTTCCAAGACATGCTCGTCATAAGAGTTTTGATTTTGGAGGGTAATCGTGAGATTACATGAGTTACCTTGAGACTTGTAGATTAGAGACTTTGGAATATCTAACCTAAGATGGACAAGTATAGAAAAGATTCCAATAGAGCTGAAGAATTTGACAAAATTGGAGGTGTTTGATATTAGACTACACATATGGGCTTGACGTATCTGCACCAATGTGATATGTTGCCTTTTAAATTTGCAAATGTTTCGTATGATATTTGACAATATTGGTATCAAGGAATATGAGGAGGGCTTCATGGTATCAATGGGGTTGCAGGAGTTGGAGTGCTTGCAATACGCCTGAGTGAGATGAGTATCAGCTTACTCACACTCCCAGTTGCTCAAAATTTCACTCCCAGAAGCTGCAGAAGTGCATACAAAATCTACATCTCAGAAGTTGCCAGGGTTTGAAGGAGATGGAGCTGCCACTTTCGACTTTGCAAAGAATGAGGTCGCTTGCATTTCAGAACAGTGAACATTTGGAACGTGTGAAAATAAAAATGGGAAATGGAGAAAAACATGGATTTTCTCGAGGTGGTCTCATCTCAAACTCAAACTTCCTTAACCTGTTTTGTGTAACTATCACAGGGTGTTTATTCTAGATTCTGACATGGCTTATTTATGCTCCAAGCCTCGAGTTGCTAATGGTCAGCGGTAGTGATAAAATGGAAGAAATTATAGGGAGTACCGATGAGGGTGGAGACTCAGAAATTGAACAACAAAGTCTTACCATATTCTCAAGACTTACGCTGTGGTTGAAGATCTCCCAAATCTAAAGAGACCTTGCAGGCGGGCCTTGCCATTTCTTCCTCAAAGAGAGATTAATGTGTTGCGTTGTCCAAATCTAAGGAAGCTGCCATTAAATTCCAATAATGCCACCAACACTTTAGAAAAAATTCAGGGGGAATCAAGCTGGTGGGGGGAGTTGGAGTGGGAGGATGACAACCTCAAGAGCACTTTCACTCCATATTTCAAAAAACGTTGAAAGGAGGAGATAGATGGTTGTAGAACTAAATGTTATCATGGAGTTCTGCTGAATAATTGTTGATTGTTTCCCTACTTTTTCTTTTCCTACCTGTTTTTAGACAAACTCATTGGTACGTGCCGCTATTCCTAATTTTTTTTTTTTGTTGAAGATGTGCATTGGACAGCTGAAGACGTGATAAATTCTGTTGAATGTGGTGTCAATCTATTTATTTATTTATTATTTTTTTAAAGCTGTTGTTACTAGATTTTAGGTGTTGGTTATTTTCTGTTTTGCATATTCTTTTTTTGTTTGGCATGTTTATCTTCATGGGGCAGATTACTCAGTCCGCATTTGTAGTGGGATGATGAAGCCTTCCTATATAATCTCTAATGCTTAATGAAAGTAATTGCTCTGTTTTTCCTCTTCTTCTAGATTCAGTCTCTATTTCGTTTTACTCTGTTTTTCTTCTCAACTTCTTGCTATAAAACAACAGTTTTGCTTATTAATTTGCTTCTCATGTGTTCCTTCTATAAAATTTGAACACTATTCTTGCTTTCTGCTTGAATATTCCAAATATTATTTTATGTAAACTCCAAAATTAGAATATTTTTAATTTTATATGTTTCCTCTACATTTTAATATATTTTTTATAAATAACTTTATACCTGGGTTTTAATTTTAAATATTTTTTGATTATTTGAGGATTTTTACTCCAAATATTTCATCCTTCTCTAGTTCTGGCACTCCTTTGTAGTGCATGTATCAAGATGCTAGCTCCATTGCAGCATTATTCAATCCATACTACTGAAAAGAACAATAATGATAATAAATAAATATAATGAAGAGGCAGACCATAAACCATAAACCGGCAGAGATAAAATCAAATGTCTCCTCTTTTTTTGAACTAGTCATTACTGCAGCAGGATTCTGAGTAGTAATATTTGGGTGGAAAATATCTGGAAGGAGTGAAGAATATCCTCCTTCCATCGTAAGTACAAACCAAACAATTCTCTCACTAATTAGTAATTATTTTGTTAGCTTTATATTCCAAATTGATAAAACTATTGAAACATCCTTCACGTTATCATAAATTGATTTATGTGATCCACTTTTCATGGTTCCTCGTTAATTTTCTAAAAGTAAACCAATTCTTAGTTAGAATCATTGCTGAATATTTATTTTTATAGGAATTGTTTGTTAAAGGCATGAGGTCATGGGTTGAACCACACTGGCAGCTTATTTCTCATTTATCGATTCGGTAGTTCATTTAAGACTTTATTCGATTGCTTGACTCTCCTCCAACCCACGCGACCATTTCAAGGAGCATTGAATCGGAAACTTCTAAGTGTCCTCTGTCCTCCATAGATGGAAAAGAAAAATTAGGGGGGCTTTAGAGAGGCAGAAACAGAGAAACTTAACTTAATAACATCCATGTTTGCAGAAATTTTGAGGGTGTATTTCTGATTATCCATCCATCCCTTTATCAAACAAGTCATTATCAACATTAGTTTTGTATTCTTCAATTGAACATTAAATATTGGGAGCCTGCCATATTTGGCTTTTCTGGCTGGCCGGCCTCTACATGAAGACAATCGAGTACAACCAAAGTTTTCCTCATTTTCCTTTGTTCTCCAGAGGAAACACTACCAACAGGAGCAGAGCATCATCCTCTTTTCACTTTCTCTCTTCTTCCGACTCGTTCTTTTTTCTGTCATCCTTTCCTCAGTCAATGGATTGTGTGAGCCCAATCGCTATGGATTTCACCTCCTCCATGTTTGGTTTATTCATGAGCTTCGAGAAAATCTCGACTCTTTGAAGAGCTTAACAGAGGAACTGAGCTACTTAAGGAAGGATGTGATGGGAAGAGTTGAGCGTGAGGAGCAACTGAAACAGAGTAGGCGTGCTCCGCGCTGTACAGCTAGCTCATGGAAGCCCAAGTGGAAGAAATATATTGCAAAATGGGGATCAAGAAATCTAAAACAAATTGTCTCGGAACCTGCTGTCCCAAGAATTGTAGGTCAAGGTACAGGTTGGGGAAGATTGTGACCAAAAAGATGTTGGTTGAATTAGGTTTTTTGGGTGAACAGAAACAAGACATTAGTGAGAGATGTGTTAAGTACACTAAGAAAGTCTAGGTAATTAGAGGGGTCATAATGTTCCATTATACCTCACTTGCCTTAAGCTCTAATCGCCTTGTTGACAGGTATTTCCTAGACATGTATTAATAAGTTACCATTTACTGTCTTGGGGTCTGATACCACTAATAGAAGGTCCTTTAGAGAAAGATTAGGAAGTTTGAATTATCCCAAAACAAACCAAATAAGGAACAATTGAGGTAAAATGACTTATATAATTAGATGGTTGAGACGTGTAATAACATTGTCCTTAAAGTAGATTCGCCCTCCTCCGATTTGTAACTTTGGTGCTTTGGGAACCAGTGCTTTACCTTCAGGATTCAATAGCCAGATCTTGCCTATTCGCCCTCCTTCGGTTTGTAACCTTAGTGTGGTAGGGAACCGATGCTCTACCTCCAAGATTCAACAACCAGATCTTGCCTTAAGTGCACTATTTTGGTAAGATATAGTACAACTCGAACAATGATGTTTCTCAAATTAAATGTGTTTGGTATGAAAGAAAATTACAAAATGCTTGAGAGCACTTAAGAGAGAGGAGTGGGAGGGGCACCCTGAAGAATATAAGAGTGTTTGAAACACTAAAGACGTAGAGATACAAGAGAGCGGAGAGAGACTTCTAAAGTTAAGGGTGTAAACGAGGTGAGGCATGACCTTTTATAAAGCGAGTCCCAAATGTGACCCTCCATAAAAGGTGCCAAAAAGCTTAATAAAAAAATTTAAAAAAGAAAAGAAAAGTCATAACACTACACATGACTGGTTAAAAAAACAAACTAAATGACTTGATCAAGTCAATTTGAAATATAACAAGATATTTCTTCTTTCACATTATTTTCACTTTACTCTCCAACAAAAGATCTGTGACTGAATTAACTAAAGGGCAAATGCCATTTTGATGTTGTGGCCCATAGGTTACCTTGTCCTCCTTTGGATGAGATTCCGATGGGGCCGGAAGACTGTAGGCTTAGACTTGATGTTTGACAAGGTTGGGGAATGCCTTGAAGATGAGTATGTAAGAAGCATCAGGTTGTATGCAAGATCAAGTGTTTTTGATTTTGAATTTCAGTTACGATCACTTGACAATGATACATCAAATCATTCATGCTTCCTATATTGTTTCTTTATTCCTGAAGACCGCAAACATCTAGCAAAGACATTATAAATCATTGGATCGGAGAGGGTTTCTGGACAAATTAATTTTTCTGGCTTACTATGAAGCACGCAACCACTAAGGAGAAGAGATTATTAGAAGCTTAAAACTTGCATGCCTCTTGGAAGGTGATATATTGGAAGACAAATGTAAGATTCATGCATGATGTGATCCGTGGGTTTATGGTCATCATGTGATTACGTGGAAGAAAATTAAGCACAAACAAAGCTCTTGGTATTAGAGACCATGTTCAGTCGATCAGAGAACAGAAATCGTGAAAGTGGAAGGATCAAACATATTGCATTATTATGGGGATTCAAATTATGAATGCGTAACTCTGATGTCACCCTATTAATTAATTCTCAATCTCAAAACTTTGATTTTGAAAACAATAAGACAAGTCATCATAGTGACTACGACTTGCACTGGGCTCCACTCACTCACTGGGGTCCAGTGCCTCTCGCCCGCATCATGAAGAGGCCCAAGCCTATTTACTGTATTGAAGTGAGGCAGAAACTAACCAAACGAGAGAGACTTGAAATTCGTCTGAGGAAGTCAAGGTATCATGTGAAAGACTCACTTCATGACTGTGGGATTTTCATACCACATCCCATTATCCTATCGTATATAGAGTTCAAGATAGATAATATATAAAACTGAAAATACGCTGTTAGATATATTTATCCGTTGATTTCCCGGTTTTTATTCCTTACTTCCCGAAAATATTAATCCTTGATAAGGAAGAATTAATCTTCGATAAGGAAGAAGAGATTTTATCCCTAAGATGAAGAGATTTTCTTTCCTAAAATCAAGGGGATATTCGTGAACCACTTCTCTATAAATCAGGGAAATACCCCACGAGGGAAAGGTATGCAATTCTAATTGTGTGAACTGCTTCTTCATCATTTCGCTGACTTAAACACGGAAATGGATCGACAATAATCACACCGAATCACCCTTTTTGCAGGCTCATATTATTAATCGCTTATCCCCGCGGCATAATCACAGAATAATACTATTTCCAAGCGATTCTTCTAGAACATGCTTGTCATAAGAATTTTGGATTTGGAGAGCAATAAAGAGTTCCTCGGAGATTTTTAGATTAGAGAGTTTAGAATATCTGATCGCAGAAAATGATAGTGACGACTGACGAGGAATCGGATAGAAAATACAGAACATCGATTTGAGCGTTGTCGTTTTGATATCAGCACAAAAAGACGTCGTTTAAGAAGGTAGAAACTAGAAACGAAAGAACTGTTTTGAAACAGGCACAAAACGGCCTTGTTTGGTTACAGGCACAAAAGCAAACCAAGTTCGTTTTTTAATTTTAGAAAATCATTTTAAATATGAATTCTCAAAACATAAGTGTTATAAATAATTCATTGAGAAATGTGAATGACCACATATTTAACGATAAACACATGCATATATTTATTTATTAATGAACATCCTGAGTATATATATGAGATTCTGATAATGAAAGTAAAGAAGAAAAATGACCTTGTAGCTTCTTCTCTTGTTTCACAAAGCTTTTCTTTTTTCATTTTTTATCACACGTTATCAACACGGTAAATGCATTATTAAAATCATAAAAACCAAGAAGAAATTCGAGCACATTTTTCCTTTTTTCTTTTTCTTTCGATTCTAAAGAAAAGTTTATAACTAGAAGCTATAAAACTTGACATTATTCATAGCTTGAAGTTATGAATTTTTTTCATTTTCTTTATGTTCTAAAGAAAATTTTACATCCATAAGCTATAAAACTGGATGTTATTCATAGCCTGAAGTTATGAAAATCTAAGTTGATAAAGATTTCTTCCGTCATTGATTCATAACCTGAAAATATGTACTCTTCTCTATGTGATAAAATGAGGAAATTTGAACCATAGCCCTCAAGTTCTCATTTTAAAACATTACCACTGAGCTCACATATATTAAAAGATAAATTTTAAGTTATTGGGTTATAATTTTCTTATATCTTTTCACTTTGTCTACACCGGCTGACATTTTAGAAAATGACTAATATCACTAACCTTCGAATTTGTTGCCCAAGATATTTCGCAAAGTTAATTATTTATCCCGATATTGATGCCAAATCCACTGATGCTATGAATCTCGGAAATACTATCAAAGAAGGAAATGCCCATCCCAATTAGATCGCAAGTAGTTTTCTTAATATCCTTCTCGTCATCATATCGATGAAGGCCTCAAAAGTGAATATCTTTACGCTAATGATCCATTGATCCTCTAGAAAAGTTCGTAATGAACTAGACACTCACCAAAAGACCGTAATACTTCCAAGGCCCTGTTATGATCGGGATTCATTTCATTTAATTACAAGATTTTAAGTCAGTCAAAGGATTATAACTCCGCCCTTGTTCAAAATTAGCTACCAAAATTATGTGGAGAAAAAGGTCTCGAATGAGGATATGCTTGAGAAAACATATATACCACTTTTCACTTGCTCTAATAGTGCTTCCCCGTTGTGCCAGCCACATAGAGAGCGGCCGTTTTTTACCAAATATTTTGAATTAATTGCATGTCTCCTTGTAGCTGGGTAGAATAATGAATTTATAAAAATCACTCAATCTCGCTTCTACCCAGATTCATATCATTACTGAAGGCAATGCTACAATTCAAAACTAATAGATCGTGATCGGGGCGTGGCGTGGGCGTGATATTTTTACGTGGATCTTAGGTTTCGAGGTCGTATTAGTTATAGTTATTTCCTCGGAATCAAGGTGATTATAATCAACCCCAATAAGAAAACAACTCAATAACTAGAAGCTGAATCATTAGAAACATACCTTCAAAGGCAACTCAAGCCACATAACAAAAGGCTTTTATGAGATTAAATGCTACAGGTATGGAATGAAAGGTCACTCTGTCATGATTCTGCAGAATGACCAAGCATTTTGTCACTTTACTGCTTCCATCAAAAGAAAAGGTAACAAATTGAGACCAATTTGATGATGGTCAAGGTGTAAACCCCAAACCTGGACAATCTATAATAAGAGTTTTTGAACCGATGAGGTCCAGATGAAATGAGGTGATTAGAATTTAAACGCCCGACAGTCATTTGGGCATAAAGAAAATTTTCTTTAAAATTGTAATCGTGCCCTATTAATAAGATTTTCTTTATTTTATCCTGGACGGCGGCTTTTGGCAAAGGTTCTAGCAAATTTCAGTTCCTAAGTGCACTTTGAACTGATATTTGTGAAAAGGATTGGAGATTTAAGTGAATAGCATTTTCTTGACGAAAACTGGCCTGCGTGAAATTTTCGAAATCGGGCCGAAAATACTTAATGTCCGTAATATATCATACTAACTAAACTGAATAAAGCGAACGGAAACTGCTTGATGGCTTCCAGCGATCCAACTGTAATTCGTAATAATACGCTATTGTCCTGGATAATCGATTTTAATGATTTTAATCATTTCATGATTTAGCCCGGGAATTCACTGTGAAGGGGATTTAGTTAGAATATTTTATGTTCAAATTTTTAAATATGGCTTACCATAGAATATTTCGACATATAATCGATATAAAAACAAAGAAAAGGCTAAACGAGATGTAATCTCGTGCTATAATTATATATTTAATAAAGTGCCATTTAGCCTCAGCCAATCAAAATTCTTTTCTTAATGGCTAAGTTATGATTTAAATAATGGGTAATGACTTGGTCTCATAAAAATGGACCTATGAGAGGCTTGATTAAAGGGTAATTCACTTTATAAATACAATCCATTGAATTCCTTGACTTAAGGGTAATGAAGTTGGAATTTAAAAGCAAAATTAGGGGATTTAAGTCTCCAACAGAGGAGATCACGTACAGGGGCTGAGAGAAAGGAGAAAAGAGAGAAAAGAAAGGAGAAATGAGAAAGAGGTTGAGAAAGAGAAATCCAAGTTGGGGAGGAGTTTTCTTGTGGTTTTTCTTCAAGCTTTCAAGATCTTCAAGTGGTAATCACAGAGAGGAGCCAAAGAAAACTCAAGAAACAAGTAAGTTTTCATGGTGGGAAAGTTGGGTATTGATGCTTTCCATGTTTAATGCCTTAAATTCCTGGGCACATGTTAAATTGATGGTATTTAAGGTTTAATGGTGCTGAATTTAATATCAATTGAGAAAAGTTTTTTATTGTTACAGGTTTTCGACAAAAATCAGCGAGTAAGGGTTCGTTTGATAGTGAATTGTGCGTGTTATGTTGAAATGGGTATAATGCATCAGATTTAAGTGTTTAGAGTGAAGAAAAATTACAGAAACACATTTTCGTCAATTTTTGGGCAAGCAATTTTTGCTTATTATGAAACGTCCCGTTTTCTCGTTGGATCAGTTTTGGTATTTTGGCCATGTCTGCTCTCAATTTTGATCCGATTTGAGTGATTTAAGTGGCTACGTAAAATATACTTGAAGGAGAACAAAACTTAAGAAGAAGGTATTGCCAAATTATGATCCTAAGTGGCCTAAAAATTTACTCAAAGTAGGACCATATGTAAGCCACTGTCTGGTTCTCGGTACAGGAAATGCTCTGTTTTCCTGTTTCGACCAGTTATATTTTTACCATAACTTGCCTACTCTTATCCGATTTGAGTGATTCAAAATTCTGGGTAAAATAGACTTCTAGGGGAAAAATTTATCTGAAGGAAGTTACAAATTTTAATCCCAAAGTGCTCATAAAATGTTTCAAAGTGGAGCTTATGTGTAGATGCTGTTCTCCTGCCAACCGAGTCATCTGTCAAATTGCGTTATGTGGTCGTAGTGGCTTTGCAGGTTTAATTTTAAACTGAAAATTTAAAGAGACGTTGTTATCGATATATAAAGCGATCGATCTCTGAGAGTTTCATAAATTTTGAAGACCGTTTTGAAAAAATTTTGGGGGTCAAAAAGTCTATAGAGTATTGTTGGAAAGAGGTTGCTACAAAATGAATGAGTTTAGTGCTTAAGGGTAATTTGTTCATTTGGCGTTAAATGAATGTGTATGGTGGATTAAAATGGAAGTTATGATTAATGTATAGTTGTATTTTCTTTGAAAAGGTGAAAAGGACTATCGGATTCGAAACGGAATTCGACGGGAAGCAAGCTGATTGAGCGTGAACCTGTGAGTGAAAATGATATTTCAAAATTGAGTTTTTATAAGTGAATGATTTAATGTTAAACCTAAAGTTTAATGGAAATGTTTTATCTTGCATCAATATATATTTATATGTATATGAAATACGTATGCATATGTTAAGGTATTACGAAGTTTAAAAATGTAAAGAATGCATTTGGGTTTTAATGATAAAGTAAAGCGATTTAAACGATTTATAAACGTATTTTCAAGAAACGTTTAACATGGTTACCCTAAACCCCTATGACTGCAGGATCGGAGATCGGCCGAGGTACTTTAAGCGTGTAAGGATTTAGAGGGTAAAGTTATAGGTTACTAACTGAGGGAGGGAAATAGGTGTCTAGAGTAATATCCTTACACGTTATAAAGTGCTATGACTGAACTCCTACGTGAAAGCGCAGTCCCGCTAGCCGTGAGTGGTTATGATCGACTGAATGTGACTGTCCTCACCGTCGGCACTGAACCGTTTCTGTTTATTCCCGGGTTCCATCGAAAGAAAGAAAGAAGGAAATAAAGAAAGTTTTGAGGCATAAATGTTTAAGGCATAAATTGATTTTTAAATACTATAAGTATTTATTATAAAGAAAGAAAGAAAGTTTGAGGCATAAATGCTTTTTTAAGGTATAAACCGATTTTAATTGTATAAGTATTTATTGCTTGATATATACTTAAAAGGTTATTGATGAAAATGTACACTCCACCGGGGCCTCTTAGCTCATTCTTTTCCCCATGTTTCAAAAACATTTTCGTGACCCGAGATAGGTGCACGTGCAGAGCGCCCCCTAAGTGCTGAGTCGAGCCATCAAGGAGACGACACTGATTTCATTGTATATATAATTTTCCATACCGTATATGTTGAATATTTTGTTATGATATATGCATATGCATAAAGTTGAAAAGGAACTACGTGGGCTTCGATCCTCAATGGACGAGGTACGAGGCGTCGCTTGGGTCCTGCCAAGCCCACCTTTTGAAAAATGCATGGATTTGAAGAAGTTTCAAATGTTTTGATGATTGAAATGAATAAATGTATATATGTATATATTGTAGTTGATTAACAGAACGAGGAGTCCTAAACGGAAGTCGGTAGTTGAGGATGGAAAGATTAGAAGTGTTTTCAAATGTTTTCTTGTGTTTTGTAATTTGGGAAAGTCCGAAAAATGTAGGAAACTCGCCAATTTTTCAAAAATCTAAGCGTTTGAAAAGAAAAGAAAAGAAAAAAAAAAATTTACCACTCTCTCGCTCCGCATTATTTTCAAAGAGGAAAGCGGGCGATTGAAAAGGGGTTCGCTTCCATGGGATTTTATTCGACCGTTTAAGGAAAAGTTTCTATATCCACTGAGTGCCTGGAGGTCCCCGTCCATGAGGTTAATCCGAAGTCAGATCCTTCAACGTGGTATCATCAGAGCCACGCTTTTGAAATGTTATAAAGATTTTAAAATTTTGATTTTCAAGTATGATTGTTTTAATGTTTTATTTTTAAAATTTTCATAAATTATTTATGTGATTTAAAATCATATATGCATTACATGACATATGAAATTTTTTGAAGTTCATTAAAATGCGTCGCCGAGGTCGATCCCGCCACCAGATAGCGATGTAGCACTGCAGGTCATGACAAAAAGCTATCCAAGTTTTGATAGGGATGTTATGTCTTGGATAGATCCGGTGTTACTCACTCGTTTATTTCGCGAAATTTATCGCGACCGAACATACAGATACAAAACTCCATAGATTGTAGTATGGTAGTCTCCCTTCCTGCCGTGAGATTCAATTATAAAGATAAGAGAATACACGGGTTGTGTGAGTGATTATCGAAAATAAGTGAGTTTAGGGTCAATTTGGTATTGTTGGACATCCGTGACTTCGATGTGATCTTAGGGATGGACTGGTTGTCTCGACATTGCGCCACCATGGATCGCTTTTAGGAAAGAAGTTGGTTCTCAGACCGGGACACACTCCGTGACAGATTATGAGCGGAGTTTTTTTTGAGCTCGTCAGACATGTCCCATTTCTCAGGAGGACGGCTTCAAGACCAAGAGGTTTGTCAGAGGTCTTAGTCCATTGACCACAAAGCATCGACACTCACACACGCATTTTAACAGTAAGAGAGGTCGTTGGGGATGAGAGGTTGCTGGGTTTGAAATCCCCGGCCACGCATAGTCGGGCGACGTAAACCAGAGTGGGTCAACAGACGTGCCGATTACGCCGTGTATAAAATGAATGCCTGCGCAAGTGCACACAGAGCCCCCAAGTACATGGGGGCTATACTTCACTGCGACGGATATCGATCCACAGTGGAAAAGGTAAGTCGACTACATACTCGCTCTCGCACAATATCTGAATAAATGATTCTAAGATGGAATTTAGATACTAACTGTAACTAAACTATTGGTTTTGTGAATCGATAATGGGAGCCTAGGTTAAATCTCCCCCCTGTCACATTCGATGGATTAATTTTCCTAAAGATGTTGTTATTCGATTGTTTATAACATATCAACGGGCGAGGTGATCTCGCCACGAGATATCCTCTCTCTCGAGGTATATTCGCCTATTTCGTGAATAGAGCCGAGTATATCTCTACCGACCCCAGATCTCGAAATGCTTAATGTTCAACCCAAAAACCACCTTCGTGTTCGACATCTCATTAACTCGACTCCGCTAAAGGCTACTCTACCCGTATCCCTAATATTCTCATCTCTCTAATCTGATCTTCAAGTGTAAGTATGTTAATATACATATTATCATATAATTAACATGCAAGTATAGAGCAGATGATAAATTAATGAACAATTGATTAACATGAAAGGTTAACTTAATCCACGGTCCGTGATGTGGCTCGATGTAACCCTAAAGAAGCTTAGAACATCATGAAGAAAGAAATAATATATGTAATATGTAGCTGACATCCTCATGCGATCCATATAAAATAATCAAAACAATAAGGAAAACTAATACAAAATCCAAGGAAATCTTTAGTCTCGTGCTGCAAGTTCTCCAATTCCATTCCTCCGCCGCACGCCCCGATGCCCCAGATTCCCGAGCCCTCGCATTTAATGACGAGATCCGTAATTTTGAGTCGACGCCGCGACGGATGACGTGGCGCATACGGGGGGATCGCCGACGCGATCGTCATGACGCGGAGACGCCCGCCATCATGGGGGCTGCCGACTCTCCCGCGACTTAGCTCGATCCTCCACGTCGCGGATTTTGGCGGACGTCACGACGCGAGACGCCGCGACGCGGCGCGCTATTTCCCTTCGCTCACTCCCTTATTGCTCCAAAAAGCTTCCAAAAGATGTTCTTCTTTGCCCCATCAAGCCTCGAGATTTCAAAATAAACACTTAATAAGAGATCTAACACCCAAAAACTATATAAATAATGCCAAAACAACATGAAAAATGTAGATCGACGCGAGTGTAATCCGAGTGTTTTAAGCACTCATCACAATTCCTCATAAACTTAATTTCTTGCTTGTCCTCAAGAACCGACTCTAGACAAGGACACACAATACCGACACCATGCAATCAACACCAAGACAATGTGCTCATGCTGAAATACGGATCAATTCCCGACTAATTCGCATAATTAATGTTTTGCTCGATGTTCACCAGCATACGCATATTTCGACTTTCTGCACTTCGATTGAAGTAGGTGAAACCGATCAGTGCATCAACTCCCATGGTATTCACGGCCATTCCCAAACCCCTATGTGCTCATGGTGGATAGGCCTTATCATGCCTTTCCAAATTCCGATACCCCTTCAAACTTGGGTCTAACTTACCTATTAGAAGAAGCGAACTAAACAAGGATACGAACGCACCTATTTATTCATGACAACAAAACTAGAAATTTCTATGTAACAAAAGCAAAAAGGAAAAGAACCTAGTGCCAAGCAATGAAGTTATGTCCCTCAGAGCTTAGGTTCCATCGTGACTCCCACCGCTGGTTAAGGGCACCAGCATTCAATTCTTTCCAAACTTCACCTCGAACACTCAACCAAACTCAATGGCCCTAGGTTGCGTGAACGATCCATCTTCAGTCCCATGTAACGGCAAGAAGTCAATGACTCCCTACGCTGGCTCAGTGGCACAGCTTTGATAGCCCTCGCACTGCGGCCCTGGATTCCGATTGATGATCCCGCTTTATTCCTATACTTATACCTATTTTATCATTTTCTTTTTCTTTTCTTTTTCTCTTTTTCTATTGTTTTTGTATTTTCTTTTGTTGGGGGCTCAATGGCAATCCTCTTTCATTAGGTGTCCCATCACTTGAATGGTTCGAATCTCCCTGTGGGGCTCGGGTTGAATCCCTAGTGGTTGTTCTACTTACCGCAAGTCACTAATGTGTGTGTGCGACAGTGGTCTTTGAGACCGTGTCTTGCCTAACCCGAATTAGTTCATCGGCCCTTTTCACTTTTATTCAACCTAATTACCGAAAAAGATCTTAGCCATATGCCCTTAACACTTCTATAGTGCAATCAATCCAAAATGATCCTCAATTTTTCAACATGACATACATGTATGCAACTATCACTATATGCAAAAAAAAAAAAAAAAAAAAAAAAAAATGTCCTGAAACAAATAAACAACTAACAAATGATTCATCAATCATAAGCAAAAAATGCAATGCACAAAAACTCAAACAAATATTAACACTACCTACAACTGCATGCAATACTAAAAACAAAACACACCCCAAATGCGAACAACTAACAATACTATAAACTACTAAAACTAAAACAAATTTAAAATAGCACGATAAGCAAACATAATATCCAACAAAATACCCCCAACAAAGATCCAGTTGTCCCCACCGGTAAAAGCAAAAATATAGAGGGAAGGACTCTCTGGTAGACACGCGGCATGCATGCGGTCGGTGAGCCAGCCGCGCGAGCCGGGCCTCGCATAGTCCCGCCGCCGCTGCAGGATGACGGCCCGACGGGCCGTATCCTGCACGCCGCCACGCGCCGCTCCATGTCCCGGTAACGAGACTCGCGCCCGAGCCTCATCCCAAAATGCGCCAAAACGCCGCCGTGAGAAAATCGTCCTCGATGTCCGTGAAGGGCTGGGAGGGACGGCCTCCGAGGCCGCCGTGGGTGGTGGAGGCCGAGATGAGGGCTAGCCAATGTCCTCCCGGTGTCACCAAGAATCCATAGCGAGCCCTATAATGAAGCCATCTCGTCCATTGGCGGCCCGTGTCCTTTGTCATACACTCCTCAGCTGGCGATACCTGTGTGTGTCCCGCTAATCGATATGGGCTTTTATTGATGAAGCCAGCTCATTGGTGTCTAAAGAATTCCTGGCCAGCTTCAGATGTCAAATCGGTGTGTTTCTGTGCTCATCTTAGTTCTGCTACGGAGGATGGCACTTCTATAACCCTCGCCCAACGCCAAATGCGCATCCCCGTAAGATAGCCAGAGTTCAGTGGGCGCCGGGCAAATACCACACACACCGCCGCCTGATACAAGACGCGGCGATGAAATGGTGCCGTGACCTTAGGGAATGTAAAGCCAAACGCCGTCTTGAAATTCCACCGTGGCCTCGGCTATTGGGATCCGCTCACTCACCTCCGTCAACACTCCTGATGACCTCATGATAGTCGCGGTGCTCAAGTGAGTCGACTGGCGGCCCAAGGATATGCTCGAGGCCATAGTAGCTATTGATCGCGACCGCGCCTTAAGTTCCACTAATACACCTCGCACTCGACTCAGGACGCCGAGGCAGGTTGGCGTAGGACCTCGAACCACTCGCTCATGGCAGCCGGGCGAGGGGTTATACGGGAAAGACGCCAACCCCGTCTCGACGTTTTTCTGTACCCTCGTAGAAACCTTTCTAACGGCACTCCATGCAATATAAGAACCGGATCCATGGCGCCCACAAGCATGCACGCAGCGACATGAGTTTCCGGGCTCACCGCCTCGACCGCTTGGCGTAGTTTCGCCGCTGCCGACATCCTAATCTGGGGACAAAACTTCAAACACCTAATGTGTAATACACACTAAGGGGGACTCAAAGTTACTTAAGACTTAATACTCACCCAAATATGACTCAAAGTGTCCTAAAGAACCTAGTTAACCTAAATGAAGACCTGCCAAGGACTCTAGACTAAATGAAAACACTGAAATAAACCCTAGTCTAATGTACCCCAAACTAGAATCGGATACACAGTGGTGGGAAAGGCCACTATGATCCAAAACTAGCTACAATGGGTGACTTACAGTGGGTTCGAGCAAGATGGAGGTCCCCAACCTAAGTGAGAACACGAGCTTCGGGTGTCCCCAGGTTTCCACGAGCGCAGGAGCTAGGTTTCGGGAGGTTTGTGCGAATGAAGGCCAAAAATGGCCTATTCCCCGCCGAAACCAGCCTCACGCCGCGACGTATGGCCACGCCGCGACGCGCGACGTGAGAGCATATTTAGGCGACGTCGCGACAAGAAGCAACGCCGCCGACGCGGGCAGAGGACATATCAAAATGACGCCGCTGACGGAGACTCACCGCCGCGACGCGATGCAGGAGGTGACAACGACGCCGCTGACGCGGTAAAACAACGCCGCTGACGCGAAGCACGCCGCCGACGCGACGCAGGCCGAAGTCGACGCCGCTGACGCAGGATTCACGTCGCGACGCAGATACCTCCACGCTCACGCGCGCAGGGGTGACACGTCAGCGACGCAGAATCTCACGTCGCGGGGACGCGACGCAGGCACCCAAGATTAGTTGAGCAATAAAACCTCAGTTTTCGAGAATTCTCTATCTATAAACTGGTCACTGACGATGAACACTCTGCAAGTTATGCACTTCCGCATTCGGGACCTGAAATTAGATCAACACACAACAACACCGATCATGAACACAACTAGAAATCAAAAATTGATGAAATACCCACAGAACTCAACTTCGTAAGTAAGAAAACTTAAGGCTCTCCCAAGAAGCGCTATGTTTAATGTCGTTAGCTCGACGACCCTGAATCTCAATGTGTGATATTCTTGGAAGAAACTGGGAAATTTTTTTTTTTTTTTTTTTTTTTTTTTTTTTTTACGCCGGCCCCCTTTGCATACCCCTGTGCTCAAGGTGGATGAAATACTCTTTGTTCATGTACTGGCTCTCTTCTGTCTTTCGTGCAATAATAGGCTTTTCTCCCCGAAGTTATTCGCATTGTCTTGTAAAATCTCCTGTAATGAAGTTCCCGAGGTATCTTCATTGATCGCTGCCCGGTGCTTCACGGGTTGAATACATGGAAAGTGATTTCGTCTCCTCGACTCTCAATTTGAGCCACCTTCTTGCACATTGATTTTGAGCTTTTCCCCTGCATGTGAAGGGTCTACCAAGTATGATTGAACTGAGTCAGTTTTCCTCCATGTCTAATGACGGTTCTCCACCGGAAGGACGAATTTACTAACTTTTATCAGACATTCTCGATTATACCCCGAGGATGTTGATAAGACCTATCTGCAAGTTGCAAACTGATTGTGGTCGATTTTGGTTCCCCCAAATTTTAAGCCTTTTAAACATCGAAGCGCATCAAGTTGATGTTAGCCTCAAGTCACACTGTGGCTTTTCCGCATACTCGCTGTCTCTATAGAGAACTGCAGATAGCAAAGCTACCAGATCCCGGTTTTGGGAGCTTTTCGCAGATGGCACCGCATTCCGCTTAAAGCTATGGTCCCATTCCTCCAACTCTTCTACTAGCTAAGATCTTTTTCATGAATTTCACGTAACTTGGCATGTTCTCCAAGGCTCTCCAAAAAAAGGTATATTAATATGTAGTTTCTTTTCAAGATGTCAAGAAACTTCTGCAAATCGTTTCTAACTTACCTTTCTTTAACCTTTCGAGATACGGGATTGGTATGGCAGGTTCATCTGTTTTTATTCGTTTCTTGATTTCTTCCCCGACTTTATATTATCATCACGTCTAGTTTCTGGTCGTTTATCTATCATCTCTGCCTTTAGATGCCGTGGTCTTCGTTTCCTTAATTTGTTGTTCTCTTCCCGCTAGTTGCGACTCCGGATTTCCAACTCTTTCCACTCCTCTTAGAGTGATGGCCTCAGCATCTTCCCTCTCCTCTGTGGTTTACCTCTCGACCAGCTTGGAAGCGAGCCCCGTCGTCTCTCACAACAACAGATTTGCCATTTCGCCCCATCTCTGCATTCTCCAAACTCCTACCAGGCCGCTGATTGTTTAGCCGGGTTGCTTCGTCGCTGTATGCTCAGCTTCCTAGTCTCATTCATGAAGGCGTAATGAGAAGTTAGCATTCGCTAGGGCTTGCTCAAGGTCCAACTTCTTTTCAGGGGGTGGTTCATTAGCTCTGCTGACGTCCATCGCTCGATTGTTCCGCCCCATCCATACCCTTTGGTCGTTTCCGATCGCATTGATTGTTACCACCCTTGGCCTGATTCCTGCTCGTAGTCGTTTCCCCATACCTGCCTCGTGGTTGTGATTGATTTCGCAACCGACACGTATTGAGCTTGTTTCACGTAGGTTTTCCGACCGACACCTGTGACGCAATAAGGTCAGCTCCTGCGTGCAGTCACACACTCCTGGTAGCTCGGTCCAGATAAAGACATTGCCTCCCTCATGGCTTCATCTAATCATAAGGAATGGCTGCAAATAGTGATCATCCGATTGAGAACTGTGATTTGCCTGGGGACTCACCCATCGTGTTTCATCGGTGTAGCCCTCCCCGTCACCGATTAGTGTCGGGTCGCGATTCCTAAAATCTCACACGCCCGGGCCTGGTGGTTTTCATCAATGATCCTCCACCTCAGGCATCTATCATTGTTCTAAGTTGTATTTCTCGCATCATTGTAGAAGGTGTGGACTTGTGATCCTATATCCTCGGGTTAGCTTGGGCGGGTGGAGGATTACTCCTCCCATGAACAATTCATGAACTCGTCTCCATGCTTCGCTACAAGTTCCTCCCCTTCAAGTTGTCCAAATGTATTGATTTCTCAGACTAGTTATGCAATCTTTCGAAGGTGGAAAGAATTTGGTCGAAACTTTGTACTCAACTGCTCCATGTAGTAATGGAGTCTCGGTGGTCGACCGGTTAGCCAATGCTCGCCTCCTATCCCCCGAGTGAGAGTGGGAATAACCAATCTTATGGTTTCTTCCATGACCCCGTTTGTATTTCGATAGAACAAGAACTTCGAGGAAGCACAATGCATGTTCGGGTTTCACGGTAGTCCATGGAACAATATGTTTCTGGCGTACTGTGGACCACTTCACTCAAAATTGTTCGCTTGACAGTGGGCTGCTCGACAGCTCACACCAGCAGGCAACCAACTCACCCACAGCACAAAACCTTAATGTCCGGGCCGTACAATGGCCTCGGGCGCTGATTTAAGCTCGCTCTCGCGGTCCGCCTGCTCCACGCCAAAATCTTGTTCCTTCGCATTTTCCATGACTATTGGAGTTCTACTGCTCTGCTCTCTCGTTTCGACGCAACTGCGTGCCTTTCGCCCTGATCACACAAGTGTTGATTAATTCGGCTTTATTGCCGCATGTACTCACAAAACCCAGATCGCAATAACACACCAACTAACAAAACCCACCACAAGATTTCGTAAAAATAATAAAAAAAAAAAATAAAAATAAAGAAAAATTCAGAATATTATCTATGTGCTTACTACTCTATATCAATTTAAGCCTTTCGACAAGAACGCTCAAAACTTCTTGACAAGTCGATTACGCTGCGGTATAAAATGAATGCCTATGCGCGCGCACGCGCAGCCCTGGGCAATATAGTGTACTTCACGCATCGGATATCATCCACGTGGAAAGGTAAGTCGACTACGTGAGATGTTCCCGCTCTCAGACAATATCTGAATAAATGATTCTAAGATGGAATTTAGATACTAACTGTAACTAAACTATTGGTTTTGGTGAATTGATAATGTAGGAGCCTAGGGTTAAATCTCCCCCTGTCACATTCGATGGATTATTCTCCTAAAGATGTTGTTATTCAGATTGTTTATAACATATCAATGGCGAGGTGATCTTGCCTACGAGATATCCTCTCTCGAGGTATATTCGCCTATTTCGTGAATAGAGTCGAGTGCATATCTCTACCTCGACTCGGTATTCGTAAAATGCTTAATGTTCAACCCCAAACCACCTTCAAAGTTCGAATATCTCTATTAACTAATTCCGAATAAAGGGCTACTTCTACCCAGATCCCTCGATCACCCTCATCTCTCGACCGATTCGTTGTAAGTATGTTACTATTGGCCGATATTATCATATAATTAACATGCGTATAGAGAGCGTATGTGATAAATTAACAACAATTGATTAACATGAAAGGTTAACTTCTAATCCATGGTCCGTGATTGTGGTTTCATGTAACCCAGAAAGAAGTTTAGAACATCATGAAGGAAAGAAATAATATATGTAATATGAAGGACATCCTCATGCGATCCATAAAATAATCAAAACAATAAGGAAAAACTACTACAAAAATCCAAGGAAATCTTTGAAGTCTGTGTTGCAGGTTCTCCAATTCCGTCCCTCTGGCCGCACGTCCTTCGATGCCCTAGATTCCCGAGCCCCTCGCATTTAATGATGAGATCCGCACTCAGCCGACGCCAGCGACGCGATGACGCGGCGACGCGGGGATCGCCGCGCGACAGAACGCCGCGACGCGGGGGCGGGCTGACCGGTATCGCTTGACCTCCACGCCGCGGACTTAGCGACGTCAGCGACGCGGAGACGCCGCGACGCGGGCGCGGCTTCCGCCTACCCTTATTGCTCCAAAAAGCTTCCAAAAGCATGTTCTTCGCCTCATCAAGCCTCGTATTTCAAAATAAACACTTAATAAGAGATCTAACACCTAAAACTATATAGCAAATAATGCCAAAACAACATGAAAACGCGCGAGACTGACAAGGAAAGTGTAATCTCGCCAGAGTGTTTTAAGCACTCATCAACGTTCAGGAAGTTCCGCGAAGTACCAGTTTTATGATTATTTATCTCCAAATCTTCAATTGAGTTATATTAAGGCCTCAGCTATGAAATTGGACAGATTCAGGTTGATTTTGTTAAGAAAATTGAAAAAGAAAGAATGAGATTATAAGGATTGTCAATTTAGGTCAACTCGATGTTAATGGGAAGTGATGTTGCTTGATCGTTTTAATTCGATTTGAACGACACTACTGAAACGTTTTGAAGGAATTAATGGAGTTAATGGAATTAAAAAGTTGAATAGAAAATGATGAGAGGGCGAGGCCAAGAAAGGGTTTAATTGAAATGCATTGGTTTGATTTAGTTTAAGTAAATCAATGACATTGATGAATGGTCACAGTAATTTTGTTGAAAGAAAATGGAAGAAATTGAAGAAATACCATGAATGTGTGACATGTAGGATTTGACCACCTTAGAGAAGTATGGAAGTTGAGTTTCCATTGATTTTAATCAATTGAAGCGATTACATGCCTAATGGAATGTGTTAGAACTAATGTTAAGAAGAAGAATTGATTAAGGCATAAATAATTTTGCTAAGGCACAGAGTATTATGGGTTTTTCACTTAAGGATGCTAATACTTGATTTAAAGCTTGTAAAGATGTTGTCATGAGCCTGATTTAATTGAAGTGAATTGATAAGTTGAGACTTCATGATGAGATGTTCCCAAGACAAAGATCCTAATCACGCACGGAATTTTGAAGTTTCTAATATGCCATTTGACTTCACGATCCCACGCTTATGGATCTCGCTAAACAACACAGCCCTCATCAGATCCACTGCATTATTGTGTTTTATCTAATTATTATACCAATCTATTCATAAAGGGAGAAGAACATGCAGCTAATTTATACAAATTCTCTGCAAACACACGGAACATCCTTATTATAATATGTTAACTTATATAAAGTCTATTTTAATAATGTTGTCGCCATTTTGTGATACATAGTTTCTCATAGTAGGGATCCTGATCCGTAGAAGGTCGGTTATGATCGAATTGAAACCCCTACGAAAGTGTTATAGAGATAAGGAGTTCTGGTTTCGTTGTGGGCATATTAGCTGTGTTCGCTGAGAATTTTCTAAATAGCCACACTTTGACTAGACTAACAAAGAAAGAGGAACCATTTTTATGGTCGAGGTTTGTCGCCAGAGTTTCTCGATGAACTCGAAAAGGAGATTGACCTCACTCCAAGAGATTTACACTTCCATCGTATAGATGGCTTCAGAGTGTATCATGGGATGCCCAAAGGTGCCCATAGGCTATGTATTAATGCAGTAATTTATCAAGAAGATTGCATATGCTTCTAGGCAATTGAAGAAGCATGAATAGAATTATCCTACACACGACTGGGCTAGCAAACTGTAGTATTTTGCTCTATGGATATGGAGGCATTACTTATATGGAGTGCTCAGGAGATTTTTTTTTACGATCATGCAGCTACAAGATCTATTTATTGCATGAACCGAACATTTATATTTGCAGGAGAGATGGATCGAACTCGGAACAAGGATTATGAATGTACCATTGAATATTATTCTCGAGTGCTGCTAACGTGGTAGCAGATGCTCTAGTAGGAGACCCATGAGTTCCCTATCGCACTCGAGGCTCGGCATCTTCCTCACTACACTGAGGTCCTGGGTGTGAGACCGAACCGCCGTATTCAGAGCACTGCTAGCCATTATTTCATGTACGTCCCGTATTGGGATAGACAGGATTAGAGAATCCTTTTAGATCTCGTGATCCTCAATATTAGTGAAGTCGAGAGGTGAAGTAGAGTCCGGGCAACTAGAGACGGTCAGCTGAGAGAGGATGGTACCGTGGTCACAGCGCAGGTTATGTGTATCTGATGTAGGTGATGGAGGAGAGAGATTATGGAGTGAAGCCCATTCCTTCGCTTTATGCTATATCCCGAAGTACAAAGATGTATCATACCCCAAAGGAACACTACTAATGGAGCCTCGCATACACAATAGCTATCCCGGCCAAGACGTATGGTTCTTTATGAGGTTTCTTTATGACTGAAATGTCGAACTCAAAGATGTCGATGAGTAGAAAGGAAATGATGTAGGTCCGCAAAATCAGTTCAAGTGACTTGTGATATGTCAAGGTTAGTGATGACTGAAATTTCACAAGACCGATTAAAAGTTATGCGAATAATCGCCGTTAGGGACCTAGTGTTCGAGGTAAGGGGACATGGTGGCTTGAGATTTCCATGAAGGGCGTACTAAGATTCGGGAACGTGGGAAAGTCGAGTCCACTCAGATATCGGACCAAGGCCAAGATTGCTTAGAGGATCGGGAGGTATCGATTGAACTGCCATCTCACCTCATCGTATTCACGCATGAGTCATGCGCTTGGATCCGCAAGTATATACCAGACCCTTCACATGTATTGACAAAGCAACTAATGGAAATACAGGAGAATTTGACATATCAAGAGTGGAACTGGCGATCCTCGACCGCCGAGCAAGTTCTCAAATAAGAATATTCCGCCGGTGAAGGTATCGCTGGAGGAGTCATACGGTAGAGGAAGCTAAGTACGGGAGCGTGAGGAGCGGATGAAGAGGCATTATTCCCATCTCTTTGATGCAGGTATGAATGTTTTAATTTCGAGGACGAAATTTTTATAAGGAGGGGTGATTGTAAAACCCCAAACTGATTGAATGTTATAATAGTAGTTTTTGAACTGATTAGAGGTCCAATGATAGAAATGAGGGTAGATTAGAATTTAGAACGCTCCGACATCATTTGGGCATAAAGTGAAAATTTTAAAATTGTAATCTGGGTGCCCTGCTGAATAGTGATTTTTCTTATTTTATCCGATGGGAGGGGTTTGCAAAGGAATTTTAAGAAATTTCAATTCCAGTGACTTTGAACTCATATTTAGAAAAGGATTCAGACGGCTTAATAAAGGATTCTGGACCGAAAATTTATTCGCGTTGAAATTTTTTCTGGAATTACCGAAAATACGAAAAATGTCCGTATCATATCATAAAGACTAACGAACCAAATAAAGTGAAACTGAGTCCGCTTGATAGTTTCCAGGCGATCCGAACGTAATTCGGATAATAATACGCTATTGTCCGGATTTCCGATTTTAATGATTTTAAATCCGATTTCGGTGATTTCAGAGCCTGAAATTCACTGTGAAGGATTTAGTTAGAATATTTTATGTTCAAATTTAAATATAAATAATTATAGAATATTTTTGACATATAATCGATATAAAAACAAAGAAAAGGCTTAAACGGAGATAAAATCATATAATGGAGATATTTAATCAGACTAGCCAATCGTAAATCTTTCTAATGGCTAAGTTATGATTTAAATAATGGGTAAATGACTTTGGTCTCATAAAAATGGACCTAAGGAGAGGCCTGATTAAAGGGTAATTCACTCTTACACAACTAATCAATTCTTTCGACTTAAGGGTAATTTTAGAAAGTTGGAATTTAAAAGCAAAATTAGGGATTTAAGTCTCCAAATAGAGGAGATCACGTATGAGAAGGAGAGAAAGGAGAAAAGAGAGAAAAGAAGGAGAAAGGAGAAAGAGGGAAGAGAAAGGAGAAATCCAAGTCAGGGGAGGTGAGTTTTCTTTGTTTTTCAAGCTTTCAAGTTGATCTTCACTGTAATCATGAGAGGAGCCAAAAGAAACTCAAACAAAGTAAGTTTTCATGGTGGGAGTTAGGTTTGATGTTTTCCATGTTTGTACGTCTTGGTATGGATGTTAAATTGATGGTATTTAAGGTTTAATGAGGCCAATTTATTATCAATTGGAGAAAGCCATGGTTTAAAGTTAGGTTTTGACAAAATCAAGTGAGTAAGGGTTAGGGTATGATGAATTGTGTGTGTTATGTTGAAATGGGTATAATGATCAGATTTAAGTGTTTAGAGTGAAAGAAAAATGGAAGAGAAACACATTTTGGTCAATTTTTTGGCAAGAAGTCTCGCACAGAAATGTCCCGTTGCTTTGATCACTGTAGATTTCGCCATAACTCGCTTCACTCGATCCGATTGAAATGATTTAAGTGGCTACGTAAAATAGACTTGAAGGAGAACAAAACTTAAGCAAGGCGTATCGCCAAATTCTCGATCCTAAGCCGCCTAAAATTTACCCCAAAGTAGGACCATATGTAAGCCACCTACCGTTCTCGGTACAGAAATGCCTGCTTTCCTGTTTCGACCAGTTTTCATATTTTTACCATAACTTGCCTATTTCTTATCCGATTTGAGGATTCAAAATTTTGGGTAAATAGACTTCTAGGGGAAAAAAATTTATCTGAAGGAAGTTTATGCAACTTCTTAATCCCAAAGTGCCTATAAATGTTTCAAAGTGGAGCTATGTGCAGATGCTGTTTTTGCCAAACCGAGTCATCCGCTGCGCAAATCAGGTTATGTATTGGTGCTTGGGAGAAGGAATTTTAAACTGAAAATTTAAAGAGATGTCATTGGATATATAAAGACTGATCTGGAGAGTTCATAAATTTTGAAGACTGTTTGAAAAATTTGGGGTCAAAAAGTCTATAGAGTATTGTTGAGAGGTTGGCCAAATGAATGAGTTTTTAGTGCTTAAGGGTAATTTGTTCATTTGGCGTTAAATGAATGTGTGTATGGTGGATTAAAATGGTGCTATGATTAATGTATAGTTGTGGTTTTCTTGGAAAAAGGTGAAAAGACTAATGGATTCGAAATCCGAATTCGACGGAAGCAAGCTGGATCGAAATGGCTGAACCGCGAAAGTGAAAATGGGTTTTTGAAAATTGAGTTTTCTACAAGTGAATGATTTTTAATGTTAAACTGAAAGTTAATGGAAATGTTTTATCTTGCATCAATATATATTTATATGTATATGAAATATGTATGCATATGTTAAGGTATTATGAAAGTTTAAAAATGTGTAAAGAATGCATTTGTGTTTTAATGATAAAGTAAAGGATTTAAAATGGATTTATAAATGTATTTTGAAGAAATGTTTACCGATGGTTACCCTAAACCCCTATGATCGTTATGACTGATATCGCGAGGTACTTTTGCGTGTAAGGATTTAGAGGGTAAAGTTATAGGTTACTTAAACTCTAGGGAGGGAAATAGGTGTCCAGAGTAATATCTCTACATCGCTATAAAGTGCACTGAACTCCTATGCAAAGCTGAGTTTCCCGCAGCCAGAAGGGTTATGACTGAATGTGACTGCCCTCACCGGCCGCACCGGAATCGTTTCTGTAAGCTATTCCCCCGGGTTCCATCGTAAAGAAAGAAAGAAGGAAATAAAAGAAAGTTCGGCGATAAACAAGTAAGGTGATAAATCGATTTTTAAATACTATAAGTATTTATTATAAAGAAAAGAAAGAGTTCGAGCAGATAAACGCTAAGTGTATAAATCGATTTTAAATTGTATAAGTATTTATTGGCACGATATATCTTGAAAGGTTATTTGATGAAATGTATAACATGAAATCTTTAGTAATTCTTTCCCTATGTTTCAAAAACATTTGGACAGATGAGTGCATAGGTAGGCGTCCCCGGTGCAGGTGTTGATAATGAGAGAGACGACACTTGTGATTTCATTGTATATATAATTTTAAATCTGTATATGTTGAATATTTTTGTTAGCTGGATATGCTTATATGTATAAAGGTGAAAGAACTCACATTAGGCTTTGATCCTCCAATGGGCGAATCGTAGGCGAGTCGACAAGTCAGTCAAACCCATCTTTTGAAAAAAATCATGGATTTGAAGAGTTTTAAATGTTTGTTAAAAAATAGATAAATGTATATATGTATATTGTGTTTGTGATTGGGTTGTGGCAGAGTCCCTAAAACGGAAGTTGAAGTTGAGGATGGAAGGTGAAGTGTTTTTAAATGTTTGGTTTTGTAATTTGGGAAAGTCAAAGCAGGAGAACTCTGACTGATTTTTCTAAAAAAATCTAAGCGTTTAAAAAAAGAAAAGAAAAAAATTGCCACTTCGCTTCGCATTATTTTCTAAAAGATATCTTTGTTGAAAGGGTTCGCTCCATGGAGTTTTATTTGAGTGACATTTTTGGAAAGTTTACATGTCAGATTTGGGTCTTAGGAGATCCCCTCGGGTCCATGAGGTTAATCCGGTCGGGATCAACTACGAGGACAATGGATCTGATGATCCTTATCAAGTCTCCCTTGAAAAAAGTTAACAATCAAATTGATAACCGATTTCATTTGATAATGATGGTGTAATACCTTTAACTCATTTTGATATCTCGGCTTCTTTGAAGATCCGGTAGAAAAAAATTGTGTTTGATTAGTGATGGCAATGTGTGCTATGATTAACATATATGCTTATTATGTTACTTTTATTACATATTTAATGCAAACTGAGTTCTTATATTTAAATTTTGACTTTCTTTTGAAGATATATAGATCACTCTTCTGGAGATGCCTTGTTGATTGTGCCACAACTCACAAAGTTGTGACGCCCAAATCCGGGGTCAAGTTGACCTTCGTCAAGCTACGTGAAGTGCGTGGATTTTGGATAAACGTCTGCGTATTTGTTGTGTCTACATTATCGGGGTAGTATTTAAAAAATGGGTTGAGCTTGGCTGGTGGGAGACTACTTGATATCTAACCTGAATACGGTATAATTATAACCTATCGAGGTCTCAGTAAGTATTGACCTCACATGGTCCATTTGTCCATATCCTCAATATACATTCCTTTATCGGGATCCATTCATTCACATTTAAAATCTAAAATATGAAAATAAAACGCTTAATTATAGTCTATAAGAGTCCGATCACGACTCTCTTACAATAATTACATACCCGACTATTTATACAATAGTCCAAAGTAATTTAATTATAATTCTTTTTACATAAAATATTTTTTACAAAGTATTATTAAGGCTACATGTTGGCCTTCTTACAGCTCACAGCCTCGTCGGGCGTATCTCCTATAAACTCCACAGCCACGAGGGTCCACGGGGTGAACAAGACCGTAGTGATAATCTTCTATAAAGTTACTCCCACTAAATGCTCATACAATGATCAAAACCAACCCATACACATCACAATAGCCTTTGGATATTGTAGTCTTGGAATTCTCGAGTTAATGGATCGTGAGGCATTCACGATTAGCGCAGCACGCAAAACAAACAAGAAAACTGACGATAAGTATTGAGTAGCCCCTCTCAGATGACAAAGTTGGCTTTTGGAAGACTTAGAGCCGGAGAACGACGGGTTAATCTCGATCAAAGAATGTAGTACCTCATTTGGTGCTGATTTCTTTTCTCTTTTATGGAGAGGGAGAAAGGGGATCCACCTTTCATGGAAATTGGACGATTTCTTCCCATAAAGTGGAAATTGAAGGTGGCTCACCGTTTGAATGACATTCTTGCTTTTTTATGTGCTTTTTAAGAGCAGACGTGGTGGGTGCCTTCTATTAAAGTTGGAGGTAGGGTATTGGTTCTTGGGAGAGCATACTTATATCATGGAGAGTCGGTTGGCGGTTTACGCCCAGTGAAGTTGCGAGTCGGGAAAGGAAGCGTAGGTGAAGGCGTCGGGCATAGGTGAAGAGTAGGGCATGGGTGCGGGGGAAAGGAGGTGTAGAGATAGAGGTATTAAGGGCATCCCAGGCGCATTGGGAAAGAAGGCGTCGGGGATAAGAAGAGCCCAGAGCACCGGCGGAGGTTGGGGTCACAGTACAGGTTGCTTTAGGGCTGGAGACAAGCGGGGTCCTTGAGGTGTAGGTTGGCTAGGATTCGAGCCGGACCCATGATCTACAAATCTCCCGGATCCTATCTCATAACGCCTCGGACCGACTAAGATCTTTGTAAACAAGCGAAAAGAAGCAAGAAGATAGAAGTTAGGGCATAACCTTAGAGGATGCATCTCAAAATAAATGGTTGATTTTAACGTGTTGTCTATTGAGTAGCTTAGACATGACATGTATACATTTGTGAGATTTTGTGGATGCTTGCTTATGTTCATTAGTGACAATCAAATTCGTAGTGTCAAAGTAAATAATTCTACTATTTTAAAGTAGTGTCAAAGCAAAACTAAATGATATCATTGGAAAAATCAATTAAACCTTTTATTACATTAATTCCTTAGTTAAAAAATTTTAAAGATAGTATTTTTTGTGAAATTAATCAATCCAATTAAAATTACTTTCAGTGATATCTTCAAGCTATTGATCAAAGATTCATTAAAATCTTAAATTAGGAATCCTAATTACTTTGATAAATTGTTCACATGTAAGTTTAATTCGTCTTTAACTACCTTTCAATAGTACAAGAAGACTTTCCTATAGAAGACCTAAAAGTCACTAATAGATTCCAAAAATAAAAATAAAAAAGAAAGAAAAATAAAATAACAAGAAATGTAAAAAGAAACATTTGGATCAATGTTTTAAAAGCTGAATCGATATTTGAATTGAAAAAGTTCATTCAGCTCTGGTGAATCGAGTAATTCCGAAACGTGATATCGTAAATGAATCTTTTATATATTATTAAAATATAAAATTATAAAATTATTTTATAATCAAAATTAAAAATCAATATATTTTTATTAATTTAAGATTCAAATATAATTCTAAATATAAATATATATTGATATTTTAATTTTTATAAAAAAATTGCTATTTTATTTTTTCATAATAATTCCTAAATTTTAAAAAATATATATCTTTTATCTAATGTTATAAAAATATTAAATTTTTATTATGAAAGATAATAAAAATATTATACTAGTAGGGGGCTCTTTCTCCGTTATCCAAGCTTAAATTTTGGCTATTTGTTATTTTGTTAAAGTAAAAAAAGCCAATCCCACGATGAAAAGAATAGAAAAATGAGGTGTTTATAGCTTGACTTTCTACTTGGCATATACAAATGTTTAGTAAAGTGTATAGTTTAATTTTGTGATAATTTGTGATGTGTGTGAGGTAGTATACTTTGGTTTACGTGTAGTCAGTCAATAAAATGGAGTCTCTTGGCTTCTTTGCGATGCATTATGATGAGCATAACCATTACAATATGAGACAGAAAACTAAGAGGCTTGAACCGCCCCGTCGCTCAATTTTGACGATTGGGCGGTGGTTTAGCGGTTCATCCGGTTTGATCGATTATCGGATCGAAGTGCAGGAGTGAATCGAAGAAGAAAAATTAGATTTAGTTGATAATTGGGCCAGAATTAGGTCAGAGATATAGATTAAAGAACACTTTTAATAATAAAAAATTATAAAAAATTCAAAATCTAAATTTTAATTTAAAAACCTTAAAAGAAGGATTACTAAGGAACCTTAATAAAATAACATAAAAAATTTATAATTTATGAATACCAAAAAATAGAAAAAGTAAACATTCAACAAAGTTAAATGAAAAATAAGTTAATTTATTAATGAAAAGCTATAAATAGAAACATTAGGTATGATAAGTAGAAAAGTAAGAGAAAAAAATAAAATATGTATAAAAATCTAAATACATCAATAATTATAAATTTATATGATAAAAATACTAATACAAACAAGTGAAAATCACATAAAAATTATCTAAAAAAATATAGCATATACAAAATTAATTGGGTTCGACCATGAAAATCATTGGGCAAAGGAGAGAGAAAAAAAAACAAAGTGCATGGGCCCCTGATGTTACTGGCTGTCTGCCACAATCACCAAATGAACTGAAAACTTTTCTTCTTTCTTCTCCGTTGGGTGCGCTGTTAAAACAACTGTTCATCATCTCTTCTCTTTTCAGTTCTTTTGTTGTCGTTCAATTCATCCTTTCTTTCTTTTTGCTGTCAACCCCTCAACCGATGGATTGTGGCCCAATCCTGTATATCGCCACCCGCTTGTGGGATTGCACCGCCAAGCGTTTAGTTTATATTCGCGAGCTTCAAGAAAATCTCAGAAGATCTTAACAGAAGACAGGCAACAGAAAGGATGTGATGGTAAGAGTTGAGCATGAAGACAACTGAAACAGAGTAGAGCGTACCCATGAAGTTGATGGTTGGCTCCGCGCTGTGCAGCTCAGCGCCACAAGCCCAAGTGGAAGATATATTGCAAGGATCCAAGAAATCCAAAAGAAATGTCACGGAACCAGCTGTCCCAAGAATTGTTGGTCAAGCTACAGGCTGGGGAAGATTGTGACCAAAAAGATCGAGGCTGTGACTGATAGGGGAAAACCGGCCAACACAATAACAAACTGAATAACAAATAGTAGCGCAATTAAATTAAAACTACTTTTTGAAGCTTATGAGGAGATGATAAAATATATGTAACAGTAATTAAACGCTATGAGGCAGTTTGTTTAACGTGGAAAACCAGCCCAAAGTAAGGGTAAAAACATGAGTCGTGGGAGCCGAAAAATAGCTCATTATGATCGATAGAATTACGAGAGTTTCAAATAAGTGCGCCCCAGTAATCGTATCATGAAATGATCTGAATCAGCAGCGTGCCGTCTGAAAATGAAGGAAAAAGAAAGGCCGAATATAAATTACGAAGCATATCTCCCACCTGCTCCAGATATCGATATCGGCAAATCCAAGTACAGAATGAAGTCTATCACGTTTCAGAACCTCTTTGTCAAAATCAGCCCCGATCACTTGGTGACGAATCTGCGGTTGTAATCCCGAAAAGATGCGGTGGATGTGCGAAAATGTGAAAAACTTTTCTTTTCACTATTCTCTCTTTTCTTTGCTATATTTCTCACAAGTGGCCTTGACTCTCTTTGTGCCACCCAATCAGACCCTCTCACTTAAATAAGTGAGACAAATTGGGCCCTCACAATGTTGGGCTTTTTACTCAGCATAGGAAGGAGCTGAAGCAAATAATCCGCCATGGCCCATGTGGAGATGGCCATGACAAGCGAATCTCATGACATAAACCAAACTTCCCTCTTGGTAATGCCTTAGTCATCCTTCTCCGACTTTCGTATCATCGGTATGAATTTTAGCCCATTTCTAACAGCTAGCATCGAGCATCGTGTCCGATGATCACGCCGTGTCGATGTCTTGTGACCGTGAATGAAAGGTTGAGTTCTTACGAGATATTAAATAGCACTCTGGTATCCACGATAGTAGATGTTATCTTGAGTGGCGCTGACTCATATAGATTTCTTCACCGTAGCAACTCCTTGCGTAGCCGGTGACAACGTAGTGCGCCTGCTGTAATGAACAAATTTCTACTGCGCCTCTCTAACGGCCTATTCTTGATCACGGCTCCCCGCAAATTTAATCCTTATAGCGAAGTGGACTTCTGGAATCAATGTCTCCGATATATCGAGTGCAGTGTCCGCCATAGTAGGCTTATCATCGCCCAAAACAAAGCGTCGTAATGCGATTACCTCGAATGCCTCAAAATCCATTTCTGACATTCGATGCTCTACAGGTTTGACAAAATCACGGCCATACCAACGGCGCTGTGCCATATCTCGGTCTTGTGCACGCCATTCTGTACATCAAACTTACATGAATGCGTAAAGGCCGTTGCATATATAATTTAATCTTCATTTGATGGACTTTGTTTAGGCTAATTAAAATGAGTAGCAGAGGAGTGCCTGCACCAGCTTTCCATGTGGAATCTACGCAACACTCTTTTAATGTAGTGTTCTTGTGACAACCATATTTCTCGCTACATCGCGGATGATTCTTATCTGAGAATACGTTTAGCGGCCTCAGTGTCGCCATGGAAAATGACTTTCCAAATTGCTCCTTTAACACATCAATCATGGAAACATTTTTCCCGACAATAAGCATATCATTAACATATAATAGGGATAATGAGTCATCATTAGAAAACTTTACGACAAGACACAATGGTCGAGTGATCTTTATGTAGCCTTGCTCACACATAATAGACTGAGCTTAGCATCTACTTTGCCTTGGGGCTTTGCATTTAATATATGAGCTCTTCTAGCCCTCGCACATAGTCTTCTTTCCGTGACATGAAGCCATCAGGTTGCTTCATATAGATCTCTTCTTCCAAATCACCATGGAGAAAAGCTGGCTACATCCATTTCGTTTACTCCAAATCAAGAGTAGCAAATCAAACTCAATATACTTAATGGATGACATTTTTACTACAGGAGAGAAAATCTCATTAAAATCAACACTCCTTCCTTCGACTAAAAGCCCTTCACCACTAATCGCTTTATAATTTATTACAGTGTTACTTGCAAGCCTTCACCCTAGATCCCACCTCCAAGTATCCAAGGCCCTCTTACCTTTAGGCAACTTCTTCACTAAATCAAAAGTGTGATTATCATGGCGATTTCATCTCATCCTTCATCGTGATCCAACCACTTTTTCTTTTCTTCACCGTGGCCCACGCCTCAGAAGCACTCCGTGTTCTTCATCACCCCGTTAGACCACATACTCATCAGAGAATACTCCTAGAAGGTTGTCTCTCCCTCGTCAGACTTCCCGAGTTGAACTTGAGGTGGTTCAAGAGCATCACTCGTGATTTTCATCTTGTGACATGTCATGCTCCCTCTTAAATAAATCATCAGCGGGAACATACACTTCATATGCGCGGGTTCTTCGATCACGGCTTATCGTCGGGCATCGATATTTAGATTACGAATAGGCGGCGAGAACGAGGTTGAAATCGGCCACACCATTGTCTTCCTTGGGTGTAGACTTCTCCCGTCTTATCAATGTCTTGATAGTTTTTTGATCTTCCATGAATTTCACATCGGCTTCTAACAAGCTTCTTCTGATAGGATGCGAACGTAACCAAATTCATCCTCACCCTTAGCCCAGTAGATATGCATTGCCTTGATTTTGCATCGACTTGGATCTTTCATCCTTTGGAACATGCCTGAAAACTCTTGCTGACCAAAAACCCTTAAGTGATCATTACTTCACATTCTTGCCAAACCCAAATTTTGTTTGGCACCTCACTATTCAAAGCGACGGGACTAGATTGATCACGTGCAGGCGTATGCAGGTGCCTCACCCTGGAAGTGCTTGGGCCAGCTTGGCTTGAGGAGAGCATACACCTCCTCTCTCAATCAATGTCTGTTCATCACACTCTGCGCGAACCATTCGGTTGAGAGTTTTAGGAGGAATCTTCTCATGTGCGATGCCATGCTGCTTACAGTAGATATCCAAAAGGTCCACAATACTCACCACCATTGTCAGTACGGATGCATTTCGGCTTAACTGGCCGGCTGGCACTCTCAGCGAGGCGTGAAACTCTTTGAACTTTTCAACACTTGGTCTTTGACTGGCATAGACCCGAGTTTTGGAATAATCATCGATAAATGTAACAAAATAAAGTGCACCACTAAAGGATTTCACCTTGAGGGCCTGGTATGCAGATACGCAATTCAAGCAAGTCGATTTTCTCGAGGGAGATGCTTGCGAAGGATACTACGGTTTCCTTACCAATCATCTTAGTGAGAACATTTCTCCAAATCTACATTCTTCAAACCCGGAAGCATGTCCTTCTTTGCTAGACAATTCAACCCCTTCTCACTGATATGACTAAGTCTTCGATTGCCCCGCAAGAAAAACCTCATATCCATAGCATTCACCTTTGTCGGCTAACAGCAGCTTTTTGTCGATACAACTTTGAACTCTTACGCACTTTTGCCGCAGTAAAGTTACCTTTTGTGAGTTTTCCACTCCCGAGAACAAAGTGGTTATCATAACGGCATCATCAAGTACACACGAATCAAGATTCGCGGACATGCGGAGCATGTTTGACTCCTCTTAGTAACAGCGTATTCCCATGTTGGTTTGCAAATGATGACATCACCAACCTTATTAACCTTGGGCGCGCCATCATTACCCATCTTGAAACTCCAAATCACACAGGTGTAAGATGGCGAACTCCTTCCTGGGTGTAACATGCGAGTGTAGCACCACTATCAATTAACCACATGCTCTCATCGGATACAAGGAGTAAGTGAATTAGGGTCATGGAGAATATGAGATCATCAACGGTAGCATTAGTCTGCAAATCACGATCATCATGATCCTTCTCTTTACTGCTTACCCCTTTTGTCTTTACTCTCTTTCTTCCATAAACGAGTTCCTTTGGATGTGCCTATTTTGTGACAATAATGGCACTAATATTCTTATCTGAGATGGACTTGCTCTGCTCTTGTCTCTACCACCTTTGACTCCTTTTGGCTTCTCCCCCCTCTTTTTCATTAACAAGCACCTCCCGAATGAGTAGAAATACCTTGCGCCTTCCTTCTCGTCTCTTCATTAAGAGCAGTCTTTGCCATTTACCAAGGGGAGCGATGCCGTTGGGGCGACACTTGTCGTAGGCTTCGAAATGTCTCCACAGATCGGGTAGAGTTATTAATAGAAATAGTCGACACATCATCATCAAACTTGATACTGCGGTGACAGGCGATCGAAGAGCGCCCTTGAAATTATTTCGAGTGCTCGATAAATGGAGTTCCATCCTTGTACTTTAATTGACAAAATTCTTGACAAGTACGATTTGTTTGCTCCACGATTAGAAGCATCACGAGGACTGAGTGTTTGCCACATAGTTCTTGCATGTGTCTCATGAGCAATAAGATTATAAATGGGTTCATCACAAAGTCTTTTTGATAAAACCGCATACGCTCATGCTCAAAACCACTCTTCATCGGACATGGACTCAGGCCCACGTGTGCCCAGACGAGGAATGTCACGTATTCTTCTACAAATGGCAAAGTCCTTCATCTTACCCTTCCAGTAGTGATAGTTTGCTCCGATTCAAAGATCTCATTTTCATATGTGCCTCCATCTTTGAGCAAGTAGAAAACAACCACTAACAGCTTGGCTCACGATACCAGCTGCGATGGGAAAGCCCAGGCGACATGATAACAAGGCGAATATGAGCAAAAGGTAGCGCGATTAAATTCCCTTTGCTTGCGAGAACTTATGAGGAGGACCCGATAAAATATATCACCATAATGTTGAGATGACAATTTAACGGAAAACCCCTTAAAGTAAGGGTAAAACTACGGGTCAGCCCGCATTGTTAAATAAATTTCCACTACATCAATAGAGGCCAAGAGAGTTTCCACACCAAAAATGTGCTATATAGCTAACAATCTAGAATCAAACACCAATGCCCCAACGCAGGCAAGGCAGAAAAGCAAAGACCCCAAAAGTAATATAACGTGAAGCACTTATCTCCCTGCTCAGATGTCGTATCAACGATCCAACCATACAGAATGAAGTATCACGTTTTCGAATCTCCGCTGTCCAAAAATCAGCCCGATCCACCGGTGAAACTAATCTGCAGTTGTAATCTGAAAAACAGCTCCCCGCATGCTGCTGAAAATCACAAAAGCTTTTCTTTTCCTATTCTCTCTTTTGCCGCTATATTTCTCACAAACGAGCACACTCTCATGCCTCAATCAATTCTCCACTTAAATAAGCGGCATAAAACAAGTCTCCTCATAACGCCAGGCTTTTACTCCACATAGGAAGGGAGCCCAAAACCCAACAGTGACTGAATTAAAGGGGAAAGGGCATTTTATTGTCAGACTGTAGACAGCCTTGTTCCTCCGTGACGAGAGACCGACAAGACTGTGGGCTTAGACTTGATGTTTGACAAGGTTAGGAAATGCCTGGAAGATGAGCAAGTAAGAAGCATTGGGGTCAGTGATCAGGGGTGTTGGAAAAACTACTCCTTTGAAGAAAATTAATAATGAGTATTTTGTTGGAAGAAACGACTTTAAGATGTTATGATATGGATAGTTGTGTCGAAACCAGTCAGCATAGAAAATTCAAGTACAGATGTGATTCTGAAAAACTAGGAAAACTCTAACATTAGATGGGAGAAAAGCAACAAGGAGGAGAAGGCTGTAGAAATATTCAAATTGTTGAAAGCCAAAAAGTTCGCGATATTGCTCGATGATATATGGGAGCGACTGGATCTCTTAGATATGGGGATCCCGCATTTGAATGATCAGACTAAGTCCAAAGTAGTACTCACTACGCGATCTGAGCGGGTATGCAATGACATGGAAGCTGATAAAGTAGACTTACGCAGGGAGTGTTTGACACCGATGAAGCATTTCTTTGTTCTTGCGATAAGGTCGGTGATTTGGTGAATCTACATCCAGATATAAGAAGGCTTGCTAAATTGTTGTTAAAGAATGCAGAGGATTGCCACTTTACACGTTGTCACTGCAACCGGGCGATCAATGCTAGCAGGAAAATGCCTCGAGATTGGGAGCAAGATAACCTACTGGAAGAGTTACCCAGCAGAGTTTTCAGTATGGGAGATCAAGTGTTTCCGATTTTGAAATTCAGTTTTGATAACTTGGATAATGATACCATCAAATCATGCTTCTTATATTGTTCTTTATTCCCTGAAGACTACAATAACATTTGGAATGAAAACCCTTATAGATCTTGATTGGGAGGTTTTTAGACAAATTTGGTGACTTAAATGAAGCACGCAACCAAGGAGAAGAGATTATTAGAAGCTTAAAACTTGCATGTCTCTTGGAAGGTGATGTATCGAAAAACAAATGTAAGATGCATGATGTGATCCGTGACATGGCTCTATGGTTATCATGTATTATGTGGAAACAGAAACACAAAAATTTGGTACTAGAAGATGTTAAGCCGATCTGTGTACACATGAAATCAGAAATGGAAAGGTGCTCAAAGGATTGCATTATGGGGTTCATATATCAATGCAGGACTCTCTGTATCGCCCTGTTTTCTCAATCTCCAAACTTTGATTTTGAGAGATAGTAAGATGAGGTCACTCCCAACTGGATTCTTCCAAGACATGCCTGTCATAAGAGTTTTGGACTTGGAGGGTAATCGCAGATTACACGAGTTACCTTTGGAGATTTGTAGATTAGAGACTTTGGAATATCTGAATCTAAGATGGACAAGTATAGAAAAGATTCCAATAGAGCTGAAGAATTTGACAAAACTGAGGTGTTTGATATTAGACTATACATATGGGCTTGAAGTAATTGCACCAAATGTGATATGTTGCCTTTCAAATTTGCAAATGTTTCAAGGTATGATATTTTGACAATATTGGTATCAAGGAATATGAGGAGGGCTTCATGGTATCAATGTTGCAGGAGTTGGAGTGCTTGCAATACCTGAGTGAGATGAGTATCAGCTTACCTACACTCCCAGCTGTTCAAAAATTTCTCACCTCCCAGAAGCTGCAGAAGTGCATAAAAAATCTACATCTCAGCAGGTGCCAGGGTTTGAAGGAGATGAGCGCCACTGACTTTGCAAAGAATGAGGTCGCTTGAATTTCAGAACTGTAAACATTTGGAACGTGAAAAATAAAATGGGAATGGAGAAAATATGGATTTTCTCGTGGTGGTCTCATCTCAAACTCAAACTTCCTTAACCTGTTTTGTGTAACTATCACAGGGTGTCTATTCTTAGACTTGACATGGCTTATTATTGCTCCAAACCTCGAGTTGCTAATGGTCAGCGGTAGTGATAAAATGGAAGAAATTATAGGGAGTACCGATGAGGGTGGAGACTCAGAAATTGAACAACAAAGTCTTACCATATTCTCAAGACTTAATATGCTGTGGTTGGATGATCTCCCAAATCTAAAGAGTATCTGCAGGCGGGCCTTGCCATTTCCTTCCCTCAAAAAGATTAAAGTGTCTCGTTGTCCAAATCTAAGGAAGCTGCCATTGAATTCCAATAATGCCACCAACACTTTAGAAAAAATTGAGGGGGAATCAAGCTGGTGGGGGGAGTTGGAGTGGGAGGATGACAACCTCAAGAGCACTTTCACTCCATATTTCAAACAACAAGGTTGAAAGGAGGAGATAGATGGTTGTAGAACTAAATGTTATCATGGAGTTCTGCTGGAATAATTGTTGATTGGTTTCCTACTTTTTCTTCCTACCTGTTTTTAGACAAAACTCATTGGTACGTGCTGCCATTCCTACGCATTTTTTTTTATTTTTTTTTATTTTGTTTTTGTTGAAGATGTGCTTTAGACTGCTGAAGACGTGCTAAATTCTATTGGATGTGGTGTCAATCTGTTTATTTATTTATTACTTTTTCAAAGTTGTTGTTGCTAGATTTTAGGTGTTGGTTATTTTCTATTTTGCATATTCTTTTTATGTTTGGCATGTTTATTTTCATGAGACAGATTACTCGGTCCACATTTGTAGTGGGAGGATGAAGCCTTCCTATATAATCTCTAAAGCTTAAGGAAAGTAATTGCTCTGTTTTTACTCTTCTAGATTCCGTCCCTATTTCGTTCTACTCTATTTTTCTTCGATCCTTCTTATAAAAAAAACAACAGTTTTGCTTCTATTAATTTGGGTTTCCTCATGTGTTTCTTCTATAAAATTTGAACACTATTCCCGTAAGCTGCTGCGTTGGAATATTCAAAATATAATTTTTAAGGTGTAAACTACAAAAATTAGGAATTTTTAATTTTTATGTTTTCTACATTTTAAATAACTTTTATACCTAGGGTTTTAATTTTAGAAATATTTTTTGGATTATTTGAGGATTTTTACCCAAATATTTCATCCTTCTAGTTCTTAGCACTCCTTTGTAGTGCATGTATCAAGCATGCCAGCTCCACTGCAGCATTATTCAATCCATACTACTGAAAAGAACAATAATGATAATAAACAAATAAATAAATATAGTGAAGAGGCAGACCATAAACGGGCAGAGATAAAATCAAATGTCTCCTCTTTTTTTGAACTAGTCATTACTGCAGCAGGATTCTGAGTAGTAATATTTGGGTGGAAAATATCTGGAAGGAGTGAAGAAATATCCTCCTTCCATTGTAAGTACAAACCAAACAATTCTCTCACTGATTAGTAATTATTTTGTTAGCTTTATATTCCAAATTGGATAAAACCATTTAAAATATCCTTCGATGTTGTCATAAATTTGGATTTATGGGAATCTGTTCCTGGTTAATTTTCTAAAAGTAAACCAATTCTTAATTAGAATCATTGCTGAATCATGGGTTTGAACTACCTTTTTGCAGTTATTCCTCATTTTTTGATTTGAGAGTCTACCGAAGAATCTATTCGGTTTGGTTGACTATCCAAACCCATGTGACCATTTCAAGGAGCATAGAACCGGAAACTTCTAAGTGTCCTCTGTCCGACATAGATGGAAAAGAAAAATTAGGGGGCTTTAGAGAGGCAGAAACAGTGAAACTTAATAACATCCATGTTTGCAGAAATTTTGAGGGTGTATTTCTGATTATCCATCCATCCCTTTATCAAACAAGTCATCATCAACATTAGTTTTGTATTCTTCAATTGAACATTAAATATTTTTCTGGCTGGCCGGCCTCTACATGAAGACAATCGAGTACAACCAAAGTTTTCCTCATTTTCCTTTGTTCTCCAGAGGAAACACTACCAACAGGAGCAGAGCATCATCCTCTTTTCACTTCCTCTGCTTCTTCCGACTCATTCTTTTTTATGTCATCCTTTCCTCGGTCAATGGATTGTGTGAGCCCAATCGCTTATGGGATTGCACCTCCAAGCGTTTGGTTTGTATTCATGAGCTTCGAGAAAATCTCAACTCTTTGAAGAGCTTAACAGAGAACCTGTTTACTTAAGTAAGGATGTGACGGGAAGAGCTGAGCCGCTCATAACCGACCGTACTTACTAATCGTGATATACACGACACTGGGATATAAGACTACGATTGAATAGTTAAAACTGGTGGACTCAAACAGTTCCGCAGATGAGTTGATCGAGTCGATGAAAATAAGAAAATCGAATCTCTCAAGACGTAAGAATCCATAAAATTCAAAAAAAAATTTTCAAACTTCGCATTCCTTCTCAAAGCTCAAAAACACTCGTGATTGAATTTCAAATCACAATAATAAGAATAAAAAAAATTTCATAGATTTTGAACCCTTGCAAAATCTAAATGCAAAAGAACCCCTGCCCTTGATTTGAGATTTTGAAATCGAAATTTCAAGAAGAAACGAAGAAGATGAGGAAATGAACAAAAGTAAAACCTAACTTACCTCCCTAGGCTCGTCGGTTGTCGCTCTCTCCAAAACCTCAAGCTCGAAGATCTCCATTCTCCAAACTCGTGCACCATCTACTTTGAGTCGAGCAGGAGCAAGTGCAGGTATGCTCCATCTTCTTCTTCCTATTCTTCTTCCCCCCTTCATTTTTTCTGCTCGACTACGGGAACAAGGGTTCATTTTTTAGGTTTGCCCAATGCCAAAACAACGTCGTTTCATCTCTATAGGATAGAAAACGACGTCGTTTCGTTTTTTTTTTTTTTTTTAAATACAACTCAAAACGACATCGTTTACGGTTGCTAGAGTCCAAAACGATGTCGTTTTGCATAAGTTGTCAATTATCCAAATGACGTTGTTTTGGATAAGTGACAACTGATTCAAAACAACGCCGTTTTGGACCCTTGCACCCAAAAACGCGCCGCTTTGTACGCATGCTGGTAATTTAAAAATTACGGTTTTTGCTTAAACGACGCCGACGTGCTTTAGTTCTAAAAGGCCAAATTGATGCTGTTTTGGCCTTAGAAACTATATTTAGCACCTTTAAACCCTCAAACCCCCATTTTTTCCCTGTTTCCAATCGAAAAATATATTTAGCAAACTGTATTTAGCAATTTCTAATTAATTTCAAATTATAATATTATAAATAAAATAAGAATAATAAATTAACAAAACCATAAATCATATATTTGTGATTAATATAAAATACAAATATAAATATTATTTTATTTATTTTAACAAACATAAATAAGATTAATTCAAAATTAATAATTTATGAAAAACAAGCATAAATAAGAATAATAAAAATTAATATGGTAACATATATTATTATACTGATTAATTAATCTAATTGTATTAATATTAAACGAATATGGTAATATATTATAAATAAAATAAGAATAATAAAATTAATAAAAAACCATAAATCATATTTTTGTGAGCAATATAAAATACAAATATAAATATAATTTTATTTATTTTGCCAATTATAAGTAAGTAAGATTAATTCAAAATTAATAATTTATGAAAAACAAACATAAATAAGAATAATGGAAAATTTAATTTCATAACATTTATTATTATTGATTGATTAATTAATCTAATTGTATTGGATATTAAATGAATATGGTAATATATTATAAATAAAATAAGATAAATAATTGTAAATATTTATTGATCTTCTTCTCCCATATTTCCTATTAATTTTGATTTAGCAAGTAAAAATATCTATCTTTTAAAAAACAATATAAATACTTATTATAATTCTTTTAAATTAACTAAAATAACACTTTTAATTTAATTTAATTAAAATAGAAATTATGTTAATTTTATTTACTAATCGGGTAGAAATTTAATTTTTGTTGAAGAACAATTATATTAGAAAATAATTTAATTGTATGATATTTTTTGTTTTACTTTTATACATGGTTAGGTGAATATTTTAAAATGACTCCAAAACATGATATTGGTTGGAAGCATATAGAACCATTCGGTGGTAACAGAAGAACCTCCAAATGTAAGTACTGGGAAAAAGTTATTTATTGAGGTATAACAAGATTAAAGCAACACATTGCACATATCTCCGCACAAAGCAGGCGACTGCCGGGCTGCACTGCGGAGTTATCACAAAGCATTAAATTGTATATGTCTAATGCTTCAAACGAAAAAATTAAAACGAAAAAAAAAAAAAAGGAACGACTTATAAGTTCTTTAAATAAAGAACATTTTTATGAAATCGATGAGACTGATTCAAATGAAATTGAGGAAGTCAAGATGACTGATTTCGAAAGAAGGAAAATGAAACATGCAATGAGAGAAAGTCGTCGTTTTTTTGAAAGAAGGTAGACACGGGCATGAGAGGGGTGGTACTTCCTCGCAACCTTGTGGTGCCGATATCAAGCGTGACCAGATACGAAGCTTCAGCATAAGAGAAAGAACCAACATACTCCCAAAGGGGATTGATCCCTACATGTTTCCTTCAAAACAAAAATTAATAAAAAGTTTGTTTCTCTTTGAAGGTGCAAAGAAAGTTGGTAAAGCCATTTCCAAATTTTTTCTCTTCAATGAAATACCTTTCAATGCAGCTGATAGTGGGCCTTACTATCAATCTATGATTGATACCTAACAGAAGCAGGTCTGGGTATCAAGGGTCCTACAGGATACCAAATTGACAATGCATATATAGAGGAGGAGGTGCAAGAGTTTGAGGTATATATAAACACATTGAAGGCCAAATGGCCTATATATGGATGCACCATCATGTGTGATGGTTGGAGTTCTAGAACTAGAAAACCTATCATCAATTTCATGGTTTATTGTGATAAAAGCATGATATACCTTTCTTCTAAGACACTACCAACATACCAAGATGACATTACATCTTTCCTTACATAAGATTGTCAGGAGGTCTGGGGAGGAAAACATCGTACAAGTGGTCACTGATAATGAGGCAAGTTTTAAAGCAGCTGGTATGTTGTTGATGGAGAAGCGCAAACATTTGTTCTGGTCTCCTATGCAGCACATTGTATTGATTTAATGCTTGAAGATATTGGAAACATGAAGCAGATTAAGGAGACTTTAGATCAAGCAAAGATGGTCACAAACTTTATTTATAATAGCTTAAAAGTAGTCAATTTGATGAAAGTGTTCACCAAGGATAAAGATCTCTTGCGCCCCGGAATAACCCGATTTGCCATTGAATTTATTTCACTTGAGTGTCTTTTACGTTATGAGGGTAATTTGAAGATGTTGTGCACAACAAATAGTGGCGTGAATTCAACAAAGATCGGAGCAGAAAGAGTTTAAGAGATAAGTTATCCAACCTTATCTTAACTAATCGGTTTTGGAAGAAGGCAAGGGAAGTCCAAATCATCATGGAACCTCTGGTGAAAGTTTTGAAATCGTCAGAACAAGATAAAGTTCTACACTCACAATCATTTACGGCTGAATGGATAGAGCTAACTTATTATAAAGTATCTAATAAACATTGCGAAGGTAATAAGTCATTGACATAAGGTGGGCAAATCAATTGCATAGACATTTGCACACTGCAGGTAATACAAAAAATTCCTTATATAGTTATTATTATCTTATTTAAAGGCAAAGTATTATAAACTAATAATTTTTTTTTTTACTTCTGTCAGCATATTTTTTAAATCCAATGTTTTAATATTCAAAGCAATTCTTCCACCATCCAGAAATTAAAATTGGACTAAAGGAGGTTATCGAGATATTGAAGACAAATTTGGATAGGCAGGAAAAAGCTTTGAATGAGGTATAACAATAACTTGTGTTATTTTTATAATATATTTTGTATTTGTAATGTGCATTAATAAAGTAAAGAACATTACAATGTAGGTGAAATTATTTGTTGAAGGCCAAGGAGAATTTGGAAGTGCACTAACTAGAAAAGCAATAAATCACTCTCTTCCAAGAACTCACTATATTTATTTATTTTTTAAATAAAAATTGTCATCATTTTCTATTAAATATATATTGGTGCCTAATATGTTTTTTTTTTTTTAATAATAGCTTAATGGTGGAACAATTATGGTGACAAAGGTCCACATCTTCAAAAGATTGCTATCAAAATTTGCCAACATACTTTCATCCGGTCAGGAAAGAAACTGAGCACATGGTCATTGATATTAATAAATAAAGTTGAGCAATCGTTTGACAATGAAAAAGTTGCATAAGTTAGTTTATGTCCATTACAATATGCGACTTCGAGTTAAGAATTTGATGCAAGAACGAAGCGATGAAGATTTTTACAATCTAATTGACCTGAATAATATTTTTAATGATGATGATATATTAGATGAGTGGATACGAGAAGGAGAAGAACCTATTTTATCATCTGATAATTTGGATTTGTTGGATCAAGATCTTCCCTCTAGAGAAGGTAGAGAAGAAGCTCGTGATGATGATGGTGACACAAGTTACGGGATAAGTAGGCGTGGAAGCAGTATTGCGCAAGGAAGAGACATTGGTTCTTCTTGTAAAGGTAAAGCTCTTCGAATAATTTTTTCAAATTCTAGTAGTGATGATGGTGACGATAGAGTCAATAGAGGGGGTAGCAACATTGGTGGTGATAGTGAAAATATTGAAGACACTAGTGGGGACAATGGAGCAAGTGGTGGCATTGGAGCAAGCGGTGCTGTTGATAGTAGTTATGTTAATCAAGTTGATCATGGCATGTCGTGGGCACAGGGAAATGAAATTATTATGCCACACAAGATACTGATCATGGATATAGGCCAGGCATATGGGAACAACGAAAGCAATCTCTAAAAGTTTTAATTACATTTCTTAATGATGATGACTATTCTAGTGGGCATGATTACATCCAATCAGAATTAGATTGATGAAAGCACTTCCAATCATTGGCCTCTAGGATCAATACCTCATTTCCTGTGGAGTGGAGATGATCCTATCATAACTTTGGAAGTAGTGATAATTCTTCCAATGCTTTTAGTGAGTATGATTTTGATCAATATTCAACTACTAGAACACAAGCTAGTGATTCCTATGGATATAACCAATCTTTTGATAGTAGTATCATTACTTATCAAGGTTTTGGATACTATGGTGTTGAGCTCGAGCAGCCTCCAGGGTCATATTTTCCTAATTATAGATCATCAAGCCATTCATCTCAGCCAACACATTCAAGTGATGAACAATTCTTTCAACCACATTCTCATTATGCAAATTATCGTCTCGACGCAAAGGCTCTAGACTAATGATGATGATGATTTTGAGCCCCCTCGTCTTTCAATATGGTATTGATTTATGCGGGCTCTGATGACATTTGTTAAAAAGATGTTGATATGTAATAATTTTTGTTAGCATTAACATACATATTCTTCATCGAATGTTTCATGAATAACTATTTAAATAATGCAATATAAAAAATTGTTTTCTAAAATTTGGTTACATTTAATATATTGTTTTTCATCAATATAATACTTAATTTTAAATATTTAATTCCATCTATTTTTGTGTATCATTAATATATAATATATAATCACAATCAAGATGATCTCTTATCTGTCTAAATTATTACTCATACCGCCACTTAACCATGGCGCTGAGGAGCAATCAACGAAATGAGGCAGGTGCATACACCATGAGGATTGTTGGCTCTATGTTGTACAACTAGCTCATGGAAGCCTGGCTGGAAGAAATATATTGCAAAATGGGATCAAGAAACTAAAATAACCAGTTCCCCGAACCCGCCGTCCCAAGAAAATTGTAGGTCAAACCACATGTGTCAGGAAGATCAGGACCAAACAAATGTTGATTGAACTAGTCTTTTAGGTGAATAGAAACTAGGACAATAATGAGAGATGTATTAAGTACACCAGGAAAGTCTCTAGATAAGTGGAGAGGTCACAATGGTCCGCTATACCCCACTTGCCTTAAGCTCTTAAGGCTTTGTCGATGCGCCTTTCCTGGGCATGCCAACAAGTTACTACCGTATTGCCTGGACTCGATACCGCTAATAAGCGTCTTTTAGAGAAATATTAAGAAGCTCGACTTAGCCAAACAAACCAACAAAGAACAGCTTAAAGTAAAAAGACTTATTTGATTAGATGGTCGAAAGCGCAATAAAAACATCCTGGGCAAGAAACATCGCCTCCTCTGCTTGTAACCTTGGTAGTAGGAACCCGTGACTCGCTTCCAAGATTCAACACCGCGATCTTGCCTCGTGCACTTTCAGCAGAGCCGCGCATAACTATGAAATGTGCTTTGGTAAGAAAGTACCAAAATTAGAGAAAAATAAGGTCGTTTTAAACTTATGACCGCTATCCGATCGATCGACCGTGAATTGGTAACAAATCGTATGGTTCAAAGGCAAAGAATGGCTGAATCTGGTCAATCGGATTCGCCAGAAATCGGGTCAACGACAGAACACGATTTTTAATATATTAATTATCTATTTATGGCGTCATCGTCAAACCGCGCTCGGACGCCACTAATCAACTTAATCAATAACTTTTCTGCTCAACCATCTACTCCATTTGTACATTGCTAGGAGCAGGCTGAGTTGAGATGAAGGCTTAAAAGACTGGAGAGGTGGGAAAGAAGGTTGGAAACACTTGAGTAAGAGCGCCAAGTGACTTGCCACAAAGAGAGAGAGATTGGAAAAAGAGAGATCCCAAACAAGAAGTGGTGTGCCAAACATTTTATATAGGTGGAGTCTCAACATATCTCTCCACAAAAGGTGCCAAAAAGTTTAATTAAAAAAAAAGTCATAATATGCACAGACTGATTAAAAAATAAACAAATGACTTGGTCAAGTCAATTTGAAATATCACAAGACATTTCTTTTTCCAGTGATGCCACTAACTTTCCAACAAAAGATCGATGCTGTGTTGAATTAACTAAAGACAGTTTTCATTTGATGTTAGGTCACACAGGTTACCTTGTCGTCCTCCGGTGGAGGAGAGCTGATGGGGCCGGGAAGACTGTAGGCTGAAATGCTGATGTTTGACAAGGTTCGGGGAATGCCTGCATTTATATGGCAAGAATCAGGTTAAAGGGAAGATCAAGTGTTTTTCAATTTTGAAATTCAGTTATGATCACTTGGACAATGATAACATATCAAACAAAAGCTTATATTGTTCTTTATTCTCAGCACTCAACATCCGAAACAAAAAGACCTTATAAGTCTTCAGAATCGGAAGAGGGGGCTCGAGCAAATTCTGACTTATGTTAATGCAACCATCAAGGAGAAGAGATTACAGTTTAAACTACATGCTTTCGCAAAAGATAACAAGATGCATGATGTGATCCGTGACATGTTTATGGCGACATGTGATTTATTACGGGGGAAGAAAATTACACAAATGTTTCGCATTAGAATTAGGACCATACCAGTTGGATTGAGGAAATATAAACCGTGAAGTGGTGATTCTAAAGATAGTTGTGCTATTATGGATTCAACAGAATGCAGAATGATGTCACCCTATTAATTAATTTCCTCAATCTCCAAACTTTGATTTTGAGAAACAGTAAGATGAAGTTGTTGAACAAGTCTTTCATGAAGTCATCCACTAATTCCACATTTGCACTAGGAGAAGTGTGAGCAATTTACTTGACATTGTTAATTAGTATAGGCTGGATTGCACATGAGGTATGAAAGATCATATTAGATTCCTGTTGCCATATCATAAATTATTTCAAACCCATCGGGAGTCGAGTATCAGGCACCAAAAAGGTATCAGACGTTAATCTAAGTCAATCTCAAACCCACATTGAAGAACTATATGATTAGATTCTATCTTCAGACACTTTTTTTAACTATGAGGATAAATCATTGTCTTAATGATTTGATGTTGATACCTCACATTCCCTCGAACTCCGATCCTACCTGCACAAATTTTTTTTTCTCCATTAATTTATCAGTTCGCGTTCGAGTAAATATGAGCGCGCTTCTTATATATTTAGCATGGTCACATAATCACGATTTATTATTTTAATTTACGGATAATGAAAAAAGGATTTAGGACTGTTATTTGCAAGAGAGATACTGCTTAGATCCATAATGAATTTTAATATGCATATTTCGGAGTTGTGTCATATGCGGTTTTAATACATATAAAGAGGTAACTGTTTTAAATTGCTTATTTAATTTATACATTTTAGAATATATATTTGTGGGTTTTAGATTTATTTGAAACCAAATGAAAATTTTAAAACCATCTTTTTAGGTTAATATGAGAGCCTAAATAGTGAGGATTTATTCCTAAATCCTCTTTGTTGTATTCCTATGACATTCATATTAATAAAATAAAATTGGTATAAAGAACAAACCGATTTTGATATACTAATAAATCTAAATTTAATAAAACAACATTAGAATGACCACTTAAGCCATTAAAAAAGAGGGCAGCTTAGTACATGCTACCAACAGCCTTAAGGGGGCAGCAAATCTGCGGCTGCCACCTATAGTCTTCTAGGCTGAGGGCAGCAGCCTACTGCAGCCGCTGCCCAAGTGGGCAACAACCTATCAATCAACAACCTATCAATCTAAATGACTGTCATAAGGCATTTCAAGAGGGTTGTGGGCTTTATATGGGTCAGCTCCTTAGAACCAAAAAGAAATACTATAATAATTTATTTTTCTCTCTATCTTCATAGTAGACGCGCACATAATTTTATTGATCTAAGATTAGCCATGAAAACTTTGATTAATAAAATTGTATATTTAAGAAAAGATCATTAAGTATTTGTAATTAGTTCTTAATATATATATATATATATATATATATATTAATAATTAGGATAAAATTTCGCTTATACCTCGATTTACCCACAAGATATAGAATCGAAGAATAGGAAACATATTTCATTAGTTTTATCAGAAGGAGCCATGGTTCGAGGTAAAAGTTCATGTCTCTATTTAAGCAAATAAAGGTGAACCTAGTCCAAGTTCTATGTTCATAGATTAATCTACACAGGTTTTTACATCAAGACATACATCAAGGCTATGACTTCAAAACAATTATTGATAAAACCTTATTTCTTTAATTCCAAATATAAACTCGACTTATTCTAAAATCGTAATTTGTACCCCAATCCTAAGGGAAATAACTATAAGGTTTGGAAGATAGTTAGTTTTACTTTAATAGTCTATTGATATAGACTATGCCATTAGAAAGATGGTTTTAGCATTCACAACATCAACACTACATTATTGTATGAGGCAAACCGGGAGAGGTCTAATCATCTGCCGCATATGTTCATTAAACCCGATTTGCCGTATAATGTAGCTCCTATTGAGCATGATAAGGTTCAGACTTTAGCAAAGGCAATAGATGACTAATTCACTCAAGTTCCATGGCTCCTCGCCAATACCCTTATTATTCAAATTCTCCACCCCTGAGTTTCACTCCTGAATGAAAGGTGTGCATGATCACATAATGCGCATGATGGACATAGTATCCGCATAAAGAACCCAGAAGTAACCATATTCCGAGTCCTTTCTTGTTCAATATATTCTATGTACTCTTCCTCCTCAGTATAGCCCATTCAAGATCTCCTATAACACACATAAGGAGAATTAGTCAATTAGCGAACTTTTGACCATGTGTGTGCAAGAGGAAGGCGACTACTTGTGGAACAAGGAGAGAAGGTACTTTTCACTCTTCCCGGTAGTAAATGGAAGAATAATGCTAAAAACAAGGGAAACGGCAAGACTCAACCCAAGGCAAGTATCAAGAAAGAATCCACTTGTTTTTAAAAGAAGTGGACACATGTAGCTAAGGACTCGTGGTAAAGGCAAACGGCTTGAAAAGAAAGGTACTTATTTTTCATTTGTATGTTATGAATCAAATTTCACAAATGTTAATCATAACACTTGGTGGATTGACTCTAGTTTTAAAATCCATGTTTCAAATACCTTGCAGGGTATGAGAAATCTCAGGAAGCCGGTGGGCAGTGAGCGGTACATCTATTCGAGAGGGGGGTCAAGCTCACATGTGGAAGCTATCGGGACTTACAGTTTAAAGTTGTCAAGCTATTTGTTTTGCAAGCTGAAAAGACCTTCTATAAAATGTAGTTTTTGAATTTGTTTTCAATTTCAACACTGCACTCTTGGCGATTTCTTGCAACTTTAAGGGTATTATTTACAATATTAATAAAAATCGAGGTTATCGGATAGTGGTATTTTGTGCGATGGTCTTTATTTATACAACTGCAAAATGATAATGCTTATAACCTTACAAGTCTAATCGTTGGTATTAAAAGAAGTGTTATGAAATGAAGAATCCTCCTGCTATACACTTTAGAAGAGATTAGACACATCTCCATCCAGAGGATTAAAAAGACAGAATGGCGGGGTACTTAGTTCTGACTTTACCGGATTTTAAGACATGTTTCGATTTGCGATTAAGGGCAAGCAAACCAACAAGTCTAAAAAGGGTGCAACAAGGAGCAAACATCTGTTGGAGATTATACATTGACGACATTCATTATCCAAATATGGACTAGAGTGTCCTCAGAATAATCTCAAATCATACTCTATATAGTTTATTACATGTTTAGAGAATATAAGTAAAAGTTGCATTAAATTTGAAGGAGTAAAGGTTAAAATGGTAATTAGAAATGATGGACCCAAAGGTTTATAACTGAAGAAAGATGATACATGGCATAAGAATTTTAGATAAGTTGATGTGTAAATGAACAAAACGAGGGACTAAAATGGAAAATTGGGTCCGTAAAGAGGAGTGGTGTACAACATGTTTTATGATAAGAGCAAAGACTTCATTTTTACCTTTTGGAGTGCTAGGGTTTATGGTGGAGGAGAAGAGGAGATCAGCTGGGCTTTGCAATCCATTGTTTTTGGTTCAAGCAAGAAGAAAGGAAGAAAAGGAAGCTAAGGTTTGGAATACTCTTTGTATGGAACTTTGGTATGGGAACTCAAGGGGTAAAATACTTGTCTAAGTTAGAAAACCTAACTCTTCCATATGTGCATTTCGGTTGGTTTCTAAGGTTTTAGTTTTTTTCAAATGGTTTGATTTGGTTAAAGATTTCCTGGTGAAATGGCTAAAACTGCCATTTATTTTTTATGCTCGACACCCTACGCCTCAGTGCGTAAGTAAAGCCATGCCTGGAGAGCTCCGCCAAGCGACCCGAGACCCTTCCTGAGAAGTTACTACTTAGCATAAGATCGCTACGCCAGCGGTTTACCTAGGCAGTAATCGCTACTCCTAGGCCAAGCTATAGTTCTAGTTTTGTTCTTTCTTCGGTTAATTCTAGAATCTGTTACTTTTTTGTTTGGACTTCCAATGGGAGATAATTAGGCATAAAATTGGATTAATTGAGGATCCTAGCAAGTGAATGGAAAAGGGTCTCAGATAAAAGTTATATGAAAATGCTTGAACTCAAGGTGAAGCGAAGCTTCTCCTCGACGATCTTGTCTTTGGGCAGACATTGTTTCTCGCCCCTCATTTGCTAATGTCTTAAGAACAATATAACAAGCTCAGGAATAGATATAATTGTATGCATGTTGGAGACCAGATAGTGAATGAATAGGCACATTTGTTAAGGCGGTCACACTTTTATTATGCTACGATACACCTCGCGCGGGGCACACGCCCGTTCAAAGGCGACAAGACTTTTGGCAAATACGCACGACACACTTCTATTACTCGTAAGCATGTCTCGAAGTAGCGCGACGACACTAGACATTATGCTACGCACCTCTCGCCATGCGAGGCGTGCACATCTTTGTTCAAGATCAGACCGCATCTTCGACACACGCACAGTCATACCTTCTCATTCACGGTTACCAGTCTATGCTGCCAAACATTTATATGATAAGAATCCGCTGAAAATGGAATAAGAAGAAAGCATAAAGAAACGCTGATACCTCGTGAATGCAATCTACGTTCCTTCAGACAAGATCTTGAGCTTAACTCCTACTGATATAGAAATTTCGTTATAAGAATTATGTTATATGAAAACTCAAGTAGAATTTATATTATATGTATATGCATTACGTTATATATGACTTGTAGTCTGACCACTAAGGGTCATATTTATTATCTGCTTCCTACCAAGCTTATAAGCTATAGCTTTAATGTTTCATCCGTAGGTACTAAAGGACATCCAGGGATTCGCATCCGCCTGTAATACACAACAGAGTCCACCTAATGTAGGTTTTTTATCTGCTTTGTAATGTAATGTAAAGTTTTGTATTATGGAGCTCAAAGCACAAGCAATGAGAGACTCGCATGATATGCACAGACATTTTAAACACTACTTTGTAGTTTTACGAGTTATATTATGATATGCATTTGTTTATTGAACAGAGCCCATAAATGTTAGAAAGCCGTAAAGGGAGTTCAGTCCCATGTCGCCCCTTTCTTCTCGCCACAGCGCCTGTGCGAGGTAGGCTGACGCTTTAGTGGTATCAAAGCCTGTGGTTTGTATTGGAAAACTTATTAGGTTAAAAATGTACCACATAGAATTGTGTCGCCTAATGCGATGTCCTTTGTTTTGCAGTATCGTCTGCACGGATCAATCGGCAGTTTTATGAAACAGTTTTGAAAGCGCCAATCATATGGATCTTGATCCATCGGGCCTCTAGTCCGTTCGCTTCATAGAAGTGAAACAGTTTCAGAACCCAACGCGATAAAAATTTCGATATATAATGACACGCTCAGCTCGGACATTATCCTCGTAAGAAAGCAGCAGAAGAATTCCATGGTACAAGTTTAGAAGAGTCTCGATATAAAGTCGAAGTTCGCCGGTGAAATTACAAGAGCTCGACAAAGTAAATGTCCACCAACAAATGGTCAGTCAAAGGCCTCATTTATGCGCAATGATTAGGTGCTCAAAGTGCTATTTTCGACCATGTTATTACGCGTGCTCTTGAGCACTTTTATGTACCAATCGGGCCAGAATAACCCAACAACGTTGATACATTAAGGTCCTCGCTATTCTATCGATGCATTTGTGGCAAATTTTGCGCTATGAAAGATCGTGCTAAATGTTGAGTCGATCCAAGCACTAAGAATTCGAGTCAAACTCAACATTACGGGACGAGACGGAAGGAAAGAAGAGCAGAAAATACAAAGAAAATGGAAAGTGTGAAATTTGGTTCATGCAACACTGTTCATCCAAATGGCAACGCTCATCCCGCCCCGTCTCTTCTGCACGCTCTGCCTCTGCTTTTTTCGACGCCGATTTTTGTTGTAATTCTTTTTGTTTTTCCCATTTTATCCTTGTAATAGTTTTGGTTTTAGTTTTTTTGTAACTTCCCTTGCTCTTAGCAAAAGATATGTTACAGAGTCAAGGTCCTGTAACACTCAATCACTTCTATAATAAAGAAGATCGGGCTTTAGCTTCCCCAATTCTTTCTCCCATTTTCTTTCCTTTTCTCCTTTTCAAATACTAAAGAGACTTCTTCAAGAGGATGACAACTCCATTAGGTTATTAGACCTCTTCCTCCTTGAAGAGGAAGGCCACTGGCACCAGCTGAGGTGTCTAAGTTCTATTTTTCATGTATGCAATATGGTATTTACATTCCTACTTTCTTCTCACCTTGTAGGTTAAAATCTCTGAGGCACCCTCACTAACGTATTTGGTGCAAGTTTTTGGTTACTAAAGGAGTGCCAACAATAGATCCTCGTTATCCAAATAGTTATTGTTTCTAATAGTTACCTGTGAGGGGTACGCTTGTGAGATATGTTATCACCATTGTGATATTTGCTTTACCGCTTAAATGCTATTTTTCAAGAAAGGAATACCAAGCCTAGGTTTTAAAGCCAAATGAAGAACCACTTTGGGAAATATATGTCATCCTCCCCAACGAGAGAAAAAGACCCGAGGACATATTATTGCCTTAAACCTCAAAACCAGCAGGGGGTTCCACTTCAAGGGGTTCTATTTACATTTTTTCAGTGGTTTTAGTTTCCAACCTCTGTGGAACAACCAACACCCTTCTTTTACAAAACCTTAAAACTCAACAGAAATTCACTGGCTTTAACTCACTCAGAATTATTTGTATAAAGAAAACTCATCCCCTGTGGTTCGACCTGACTGGCATACTGGTAGTTTGCTGGCAGAGAGAATTTAGGATACAAATTGTTGATTTCGAATCACCCCACTGGTACTGGTCCTGCCTGCTTTGCTTTTGATGTTCAGTATGAGAAGTCAGTGGAAACACCTGGGTGATCCCACCACACAGAATCTGCGAACTTTTGTTTACTGCCATTTCTTTTTAGTTTCATTTAAAAAAAAAAAATCACAGAGGATTGTTTTCAGGTCGCCTTTTGTCAAGAGAACTAATGTTCAAGGGTTTGAATTTCAGAGCAAATGGAATCCTCACATGAAGAGCATATAATGGAGAGAACTCTAGGGCACACATGTCAATGAGGGATTATAGAAACTCATGCAACAACCCGTGGAGAGAATCCAAACCCATGTAGTCCATGAGACCATAGAATTGTAATGGATATATTTTGACCTCCTGGCCGTTGTTACCTAATCAGGCACTCTCGCTTCTCCATATTATGCCCCTACTTTCAAAGAGCAAGAACAATCCCATCCCGTTGAACAATCCATCCACTGACAAACCATGGATAATCCTCTGAGGAGAACTGAGGGGTGATGTCCAGCCAATCGTGAAATTTGGCAGTGAGAGCCCCAGCAAGTGAACAGATGGGTCAGTGAATGGATCACTGCAATGACAACTGAGGTTCAAACCTCGAAGCCCAGCCACAAACATGCCACCGGCAGTGGGAACATCCAAGAGGGTGCTTAACCACACCATGGTATGAGTGTCAACGCAAAGTTATATCTCGAACCCTCATATCAGCCATTGCTATCCATGGTGAAGAGCAAGAAACTTCCCAATGAGGCGAAAACAAATGGAGGAGCGCAATAGAACAACTGATGAAGAACTCACCTTTCCAGTGAACTAATAAGATCCAAACCCAACCCTCTTCAATAATAATTCACACCCTACACTTGTCTTAAAGTTTGAACCTACATCCTGATCCACCCGCCCAAGACAATATTCTTCACAGTTAGTGGCCTTAGTCTGTACTTTTGAAGTCATCACAGAAAAAAGATCACGCCTGCTCAGATCAGTATGGACGCTGTGTGATGGCGTGTCGTTCTAATTGGTTAACCTAAACTTAGTATTTTTCGAGTCTAACAATCCCGTACCGCGTAATCGGTTTGGGGGAGCACACCTCCACTTTTCAAGTTCAGAATTTTCAAAGCATCTTATTTACTGATCTTTAGCTTATCTTAATTTTATTTTGGTTAACCTGCTCTTGTGTTTAGTTTTTCACTCTTTCACAAATTTTCTAATTTTCCAGAATAATTTTAGTTAAAATTTCATAGATATGATATCCGTGTTCCAGCACCTTTCGCAACCTCGCAAATTACAGGTCAGACTTTCACCACTGTTGCTTTCATTTTCTCCTCCACCAAGGCCCATTTCAATCTTTTTATGCTACAGATATTGATGAGTGAGGTGATTCATGATATAAGATATAGATATACAGAGATATGGATGATATAGAGAGATATATGGTTATGGCACATATATATGATGTGGTGGAGAAAAACTAGAAACAATATGCCTTACATCATAAAACTGCGAACCCCGTGATCAACTTCATTTTGTTTCCCCATAACTTTCAATCCTTGTCTCTGCTTTAGGTCTTTAAAATCGTTGGAGGTTTGATATAGAACCAAAGATAGTCAGAAGGAACACTTTTAAACGGTTGGTATGGTAATTTCAAAATCTCCAACTGTCACTTTTTCTTCTCCAATTGTTTCTTCAAACAAACTGGTTAACATGGCGCTCATAGTACTGTAAAGTCCCCATCAAACACAATGGCACTGATTTAGAGGTAGCACTCCTCTTCCTGACCTTCAACTGGTAGATCCACTCACACAATATGACATTTTCAATGGGGGGTATATTGAATACAAGTGGTGAATGTATTTATGCTTTGTAACATCTTTGAAAGGCCCATTTTGTGATATTCAGTGGCTTATTGGTTTTCCTACAGTTCATACACACTTAATTCTTTTCAAAATCAGACCCGCTTTTTTGTTTCATTGAATTAGTCGTTGAAAAACTGAAACCTTGTCCAATCAACATGCATCAGTCCCCACGCCCAATTGATGGATTATCATGAGTTAATTTTCGCCGCTTGACCTTTTTTTCTTCCGAATTTGTTTCTAACCACATAGCAGTATTATCGCTCTCTTCCAACCCGCAACCCACTCAGCCTCCCCGGCTTCCGGTGAATAATCTCACCTAGTTTGAACATCAATTCAGCCTTTGACAGATGAGATGAATGAGGAAGGCCATGTCCCTGAAAATGTTAAGAGAAAAGAAGAAAAAGAAAATAAGAAAATTGCAACGCTTTACTGCAGAACTAGCACAATCCGAGGGTATATGGTGAGCTTAGCCTGTGCCCTTGTTTAATTGGCTGGGAGCACCACTGAAGGCTCATAAGACAGTGATGCGAGTTTATGTCAAAGTGACTCAAATTCATTCAAGTTCTAAAGTGAAACCCCGGGAAGGTTAGGTGTAACAAAAGATCCTCACACCGTGCCTGGTCATCAATGGAGTCATCGCAGACCCCGCCATAATTTTTGATGCGAGGCCGACATTTAATATTGCAAATTCCTGCCAGTCACAAAAAGAGTTGTGGAATAAGAGTATCCCGATCATCAATATTAATAGTAGCGCGAGGTCGTAATAAGAGAGGGTTTTATGGCACTGCGCGACATGAGAACCCGATCAACAAACACTGATTTCGTAAAGTCAAGGATTCAACTAGATGAGCCTTCGGCACCCAGAACTCGTATAATCCACCTCCGATAGGTTATTGAGCAAGGTTTGATGATCTCGCACTGAGGCTAGCATTACTATTCCATAATCCTTTGAACATAGATTTTTACATCAGACTTGACTTCGCCACGCTTTTCTTTCAATACATGAATTAGCAAGCGGAAACAAAAGATTAGTGCTCAAAAAGCAGCTATTTGACCCGTTTACACATGTCGGCGACTTTTACAAACGAACCGCGCATCAACTAATCTATACATTGATGTCCCGCCATCTCACCACCATTTAGAAAATCTTTGTAGTTTTTATGAAATAACGCCAAAATCACGGTCATCCGGTAGCACTAATAACCCCAAGACATGATCGGAGACTAATAAAGAATATAAACATGCGGCGGTGAAGTGAATGGTTCAAAGAAGACCACCATCCAAATGAGCACCTGCTCACCATGCAACTATTCCTCCTTCCATCGTCACAGCCCAAGTGACGCCTCGGATGTTTTTGTAATTTGTTTCTTCCCACATCCCTGCATAATCTTTGGGTCTTGTTCTTTTTGCAACTTCCTGCCCGGTTTATAGCATGAGTTTGATGTCCATCAACTAATCACTTTAATGAGATATTTAACAGCTTCTCCAATACACTTTCTCCCAGATTTTTTCTTTCTCTTCTTCTGTTACAAAATGACTCCTCCTATGATGACAACTTATATATGGGCTGGATCCTCTCTCCTGAATATACGCCAACAAAATGGGCTTTATAATGGTGTCCCAACGCCAATATAAAAGAGGCAATACGTTCTACTTCTCATAAAATTTTAGTTATGTAATCCCAGGTACACCTCACTAAGAAGATTGGTGGCTTTGGCCATAAAGTGGATATCACTGTAATCCCCATAACTGGCTTTAATGGTTTCGCGTTAGCTACCAGGTGGGGCCAGAGATAAAGGTCACCGCAGGACAATTAAGGGCCAATCGTTATGTTTTTAAGGTTTAGTCAGGCCTTTAGCCAAACAGAAGATCCCGCTTCGAAATAATTATATAAAACTCCAACGCTAGATGCGACCGGTGATATGTTGCTGTTTAAAACCTTGTAAACTAGCGGCCTGTACTTGGTGGTCCCATGAAGAAAAAAGTTTGATTTAAAGAGCCCAGAACAATCTCAATACACTCGCTTATAAAAACCTTTAAAACCCAAACTAAATTACCGCTTTTAACCTCATCAAAACTATCAGCAGCAAAACCTATCCCCTGTGGTTCCCACCCCGCAACCACAGATACCAGAGATTGCCACACACAGGTTGAATGCAGATACAAATTTCAAGCTGATTTAGGACTTCCTATGATCACCGGCAGCTGATCTAAGAATCCACCGTCAGAACCATATTTCAGCGGATCCCTTCGTCCCAACTTATAATGTTATGTCCATGACTATAATGAGTACTGGCTATGTGCCAATCTTAATATAATACAGAACCTGCTATATGATATAAAGAGCTGTTTCACTAAAGAGCAATCAATTAGTCCCGAACTTTCAGTGGTGACAACTGAGACGCCTCATGAATCCATAGAGGCACCTTCCCGCTGCATTACCTGCCCGTAAATTTTTATCATTTGGTGCAATAAACAGTTATAAACTTAAAGTTTGAAGAGTCATGAAAGAAACTTGCATAGTTCTCTAGAGGTGTCCATCCTCCAAGGAAAAGCACTAGAAAGTCCCGCAGTGATCTGCATGTTCCTCTGTTATACTAGAGGTGAGATGACAAGGTCCCCACAAGAATGTTCCTGAGAGGATTTCCAACTAATAATTAGTGATCTGACGCCTGACCGCCAAAACTATGATGATTTATGCATTTAGTAATATGGGCTATGTTTATGTGAAGATGATCCAGTAAGGATATAAATGGTCCGAAGGGAGCAGTGGATTTCCTAGGGTAATCCCCATGAAGCAGCAGAGAGAGGATTTAAACAAAATTCCCACCACCGGCCAGATATGGGTAGGCAGCAGTTCAAGACAACAAGGAAGATGCACCGCTTCGCAGATGGTAAACGCCTTCACTACGTAAATCCTCAGCCGAGCTAGCGCATTCGCAACATCAGACGTCCAAGGGTTATGGGTAATTTCACTCACAACGAAATGGCGCTTGCAGATCCAGCTCGATTCTGCATGCATCAATTAATTGATCTATTAAATTGCCATCGAGAACCCAATGAGGCATAATAGTTGTTTGGACCTTCATAAGATACAAAGAGTACTTAACCAAAGAGAAAGCAATGTCCCTCATAATGAACCATAGAGTATAATGCTGATCAGAAACTGCTGCCTTTTCTGTATGAGTTTTACCTTTACCGTGGATTTTGATTTGGCTATCCAAACATCTAAATAGAGCTGACATGATGGGAAGAAAGCAAGACTCACTAAATGCCCAACCATAGAAGCAACCAGATATGCATTCAACTGACCTAGTTATTAATGTAATCTCATATAAGTCCACGCTTGAAAAGGTTGTATGCTTGCTGACTCCAAAAGCTTACAAAAACTATATATTCGCGATAAAGAATTCCTCCCATGTGCCTCTGAGAATCAACAAATTTACAACCCAAAGAAAAGTGATCTTTTATTGAAGTCGTAATAAATGACGACCCTATTTCCTATGCACCCACCGATGGGCCCAACTAATTGAAGAGCCAGAGATTCAACTATTGAGCCGGATAAGGGCTTCATCCGACCTAGTGTTTCACCCCAAAATGGCTCTTAATTGTCAAAAGAAAGATGACACTCTAACAGCAACGACTTACCCAACAAAATAGTAATGAAAGAATAAATATCCATTAGTTTGGTGAATATAAGAATATCTTCTGACAAATGGAAGCATGCCTTTCGAAGACAGATCTCCATAGACGGATGACAACCTGAGGAAACATATTTGATGTCCAAAATGCAACCATTCCATCACACAGCTTAACAATGCCATTTGGTTAATCAACAATCAATGATTCATGACTGATGGCGAGAAGGCCTTTCCGCACCCAACTGAACTAATTTGAAATGTGGTATTAAGATATGATATTTTGTATGTATTCGTGATATAAAAGTAAATATGAACAACATTCGAGGAGAAAAGTTAGCAGATTCGGTGAGAAGAGCCGCTGCCGCGTCGATTTGGCTTACGGCAGTCATTCAGGCTCATTGTATCTAGAGGGTGCATGGTATATTTAACTCACGAAACAGTCACGCAATCTGAAAACCACTTAACAACAGAGAGAAGTCACGACGTATCACCGACCGCAAAGATCTCGCCACAGGATTCACACCACGGGCTACCTGAAAGGCAGTTTTGATGGCGACGCGTCGCACGTTTGAATGGCGAAGAGGCTCAACTTAGCGAAGCTAACCTGTTGCAACCCACCACTTCAGCGGTATGGAATAGCGCCTACGCGCACGCCCCAAAACATGTCGTAGACGCACACGCCAAGATAGGATAAACCACATGAGCAAATGATCCACGCTTGATTCGAATCGCGCAGAGGTTCGAGGAAAATATAGGCACATTATATGGCAAAAATGTGAATCTTACCATCGCATCTGGCATCTGTTATCCATAACAGTCAAAAACGTCGTAATAGAATGTCAAATAATATGATTTGTATTAATGACGCTTCACCAGAAAGACAATGTGGTGGCGTGCTTTCTTAAGTAGAAGAACAATTTATGTTTGTCTCAAACATTGGTACATGTATGATTTACAGCTGATGAAAGTTTCGAGACTAATCAGAGCTGGTCGATTTGACAAACACGATTGATGTCAAAGAAATGACTGCTACAAGAAAGAGTACAATTAGTCGGTAAATGGAGTCAGACTGGCGTCATATGGTATGAGAAGGAAACAAGAGGCCGACGGTTAATATCGCAACAACATCAAGACTTCGAAAAAACGGATATGAAAGTCAATAATCCAACTTTTGATCGCAGAATTTTATGATCAAATTTTTATGAATAATCTAAATAAAACATAGATTATTACATTTTTTTAGTATAATATAAGTAAAAGTTGCATTTTCTTAAAATTTAAGAATAAGGTTAATATAATTAAAATGAGGACCTTGTGTCATAACACAAAGTAATATATGCTACAAAGAATTTGATGTTAATGTAATGGAATAAAACTATGGACTAAATGTAAAAGGGAAAATTGGGTCCAAAGAGGATAAGGTGCCAAACATGGCCTTGTTGATAAGGGCAAAATATCTTATTTCGCTTGATTGTTAAATACATACGGTGGGAGGAGTAGTTATGATCATTGGCTTTAGAAATCCATTACATTTGTTCAAGTAAGAAGAAAGGAAGAAAAGGAAGTTAGAGGAACATGTGAAGATTAAGGTTTAGAATATCTCTTTGTATGGAACTTTGGTATGGAACTTCATGTTTGGAAATACTTGTCTGTTGTTAGAAAACCTAACCCTTCAATACATGTATTTTGGTTGGTTTAAGGTTTTGTGTTTTTTTTTCTCGAAATGGTTTGATATGTAAAGATTTCCAAATGAAAATGGCTAAAACTCGCCATTTATGTTTACTGACACCTCCCTACCCAGCGTATGTGCACGCCAGCGTGAGGTCCCTGCGATTACTCAGCGGACCTGCAAGACCCTTCCGAGAGTTCGCACGCCTTTGTGTGATAGCACCGCTAATGCCTAGCTAACCCCACGCTAGCGAGCACCGCTACTCCTAGGCTGCCACACCCGGGGCTGTTCTTCTCTCGCATCCTGTTTCAACAAAAAACATCAATAATCTGCGGCTTTTGTTCGATTTAAATGGCACTTGAAGAGCAAAATCGATTAATTTGAGGATCCAACAAGTGAATGAAAGGGTTCGCATATAACGCGTTATATGAAAATGCTTTGAACCTCACGCCGAGGCAAAGCGACCTTCACCCCGCAGAATCCTATCATCAGCAAAACATTGCTTTCGCCTTCTATTACAATGTCTTAAGAACAATACATAACAAACTTCAAGAATAGAGACTCTATGCTCTGGTTTGCGATCGGATAGTGAATGAATAGGCACGCCTGCTTAGTGTGACGACACTCCCCGCATCGCTACGACCTCCAAGCATGTGGGCAGCATCGCTCTCGCTCAAAGGCGACGCCACGCCTACTAGTGCTGACACACTTCTATTACGTGGCACATCTGCTCACGCGACGACACCCGCATTATGCTACGGCACCACTACGTGTGGCGCACGTCTCGTCTGCGATCAGATCGCACTGCACCTTCTGAAAATTACTGTGGCTGGGCTCTCTCATTCATTGTTATTGGCTCCACAAGCAAACATTTATATATATAAGAATATGAAAAATAGAACAAAAGAAAGCATAAGAACGCCAGTATGTTCTATAATACCGCCAGTAATTTTATGTACAAGACTGTTTCTAAACTCCTACTAAGATACATGAAATTTGCTATAGTACACTACATAAGAGTATGAAAATCCTATTATAGAATTCAAGAGTACGCAAATTTAAGATATGTATTTTATGTTATATACCTGAGAATGGACTACTCATGGTCATATACGCATTGTTTCCCACTAAGCTGGCAGCTTAAGACAAGTGTTTCATCCAGAGGTGATCACATATCCATGGCCTCTGCATCCGCTAGGCCATAACATAGCAATAGAATCACCTCCAAGATGTAGGTTTTGATTCGCTTTGTAAATGTAAATGTAAAGTTTTGTAATAGTGGGAGTTCAGGTGTTACACAAGTAAATGGGACTCATGTGCATTTATATGTACCATTATTTTTAAACACCATCACGGTAGTTTTACAAGTTATATTATGATATGATTTGTTTATTGAAATGGACTCAATAATGTTTAAAGTTTGCAAAGGAGTCCTGGGGCCCTGTCACTCATGCCCCCTCTTAGTCCGTGCGAGGGTAAAGCTGACTGCACTAGATACACCTTTATAGAAGACTATTCACGTTACATGTATCTCTACATGCTTTGTTCAAAGGACGAAGCGTTAAAAGCCTTTAAGGTATTCAAGGCTGAGGTATAGAAACAGTGCGGGATGCCAATAAAGATAATGAGGTTAGATAGAGGTGGAAAGTACTATGGTAGGTACACTAAGAATGGACAAGCATCGAGTCCATTTGCCAGGTTTCTTTAATAAAGAGCTGGGTTGGTGCCGCCTAACACACCATGCCTAGTTCTCCAAGGCACAGTGTGAGGAAAGAAAACCGAACTCTTAATGGAGGATGGTAAGTGAAGTATGAGGAGCACATGTCTCTTCCTCATTTTGTGGACTGAGGTACCAGAAGACAGAGTTTTTATATTATTAAATCTGTTCTCGACCAAGGCCACCACAAAAGACATCATCATCATTCGAAAGTTATTTTTAAAGTTTGAAAACCCGCCATGGTTATACGCTTTGGTGCATGCCGTCAAAGTAAGATTTAGCGAATCCACAGAGCAACCAACCGTTGACTGTTTATCGCAGAGATTTCATTGGATATGCGCCGAGAATCTCAGCGTTATGACTCATCATTCTTCACAATCATCAGATCAGAACCGGGTGTTCTGCCGGTTTAGAGAATGACTAGTTAAGGAGTGGTCGTTCTTACGATTACTTGTCTCAAAAGATCACTATCATGTCAAGCCTCGATCCAAGTCGTATTGTTCACACACCCGCTGGGTGAAAAGCGGTATAAGAGAACCGGGCCATCCAGATCCGCCTATTTCCGAACTGATCACGTTACGAGGGACCAACAAAATGTTGAACAAACCGACGAGTAACAGTTGAATAATAAGTTCATGAATAATCAACGTTAAGAGATCTGGCAAGGCTTAGAATCCAAATATTCCTAGATTAGTTGTGTACCTACAAGAATCTTATTAAATATAGGAGCCAAACATGATCCGTTGCCGCTGCCGCAAGTTCTAAAGAATCTAAATTATGGTATAAAGCCGTGAAGTGATGAGATGTGGATATGGCCTTTAACAAAGTCCGGGATTCAGTTGCCTTACTGTGTGTTTATCGGGTGTAAATGGTCTTAAGACTAAGCACCCACAAGGCAACATCGAGACATAAGGTGCCTGGCTAAAGGATTCACTCCAAAAGGAATGACCTGAATACATGGAGCCTTTTCCCCAGATTCGGGAAAGATTCTTCTTCAGATCATGGCTTAGCAGCTCATTTTGACTTGGAGCTACATCAGATGGATGTGAAAATTGCCTTTCTTAATGGGTGGGCTAAAGCAGAGGTTTACATGAAACAACCCTCAAGGATTCTCCTTTAGCGCCTGGTGAGTATTTATATGCAAGCTTAATAAATGAGCAATATTTGAAAACAAGCGTCCGACAAGGTGATAAAGTTCCATGAAGTTGTTTATTCTTTCAATGAAGAGAATGTCATGGATAATTGTATATACCAACAAGATCAAAGTGAGTCGATATACTTTCTTGCTTTTATACGTGGGATGATGTTTTGTTATTAAATGATGGGAACATTACATGAGGTAAACAATTTCTCTTGAAGAACTTTGATATAAGATATGGGTGAGGCATCTATATCATCGCATGATCCACAAAGATCTCGAGGCATTTTGGGTTTGTCTTAAGAGATCTATCAACAAAGTCTTAGAGATTTTATGAAAAATTTGTTCACCAAGTCCAAATTCCATTGTGAAGGTGACAGTTCATTTGAACCAAAGCCAGATCACCTTTCGAGCGAAAAGACGCAGAAGCATCCACGGCCCGTCAAAGCCCTTGTCGCCACGTCGTACGTACCCAACATTGGCCGCGCCGTTGACAGCAGAGCATCAGAATCCAGGATCGAAAGTCGCTAGAAGGTACGCGCTACCTTTAAGGTCAGCACTTCATGCCGACGCATACACCAGTTACTGAGGTGATCACTACTGACACCGATTCGCCATGTGGGACTCTAGAAAGTCCACATCAAAAGAGTATTTTTATGCTAGCAAGTGGAGTCAGTAGTTCAGAGGAGCATGAAGCAAACCTTGACGACCACTCTACCTATGGAGGCCGAGCACGCTTCCGCTTTGAAATCTTTGCAAGGTATTCGCCTAAGAGTTCTCATCTGCTTGAGAATCATGATCTCCATCCAAAGGCCACCGAGATTATATTGGTGATAACTCATCGTATATAAAGTACTGACATCTCGAGGAACTTACCCAAGAAATGTAAAGTGGTCATTGATATAATAGCGTCGGTTAATGGTTGTAGATCCTCTTACTAAAGGCATGCCACATTAACAAGTTCAAGGATCATGTAACTATGGGATCGGTCCTATGTAATCTCACCTCGTAGTTATGTACATATTCAATTTTGTTAATGAAACCCTTATTCACCTGATAAGCCATAAAAGTTGTGCACATTTGTTTTGGCCACAGATTGTATGAATATCGGCTAAGTTTTCAGTCACCATAATAAACATAGGGTTTATTCATAAAGATAAAATTTAGAAAGTAATAAATATATCAGATACTTTAGAAGATAGCCACCATTTCTTGTATAATCATCACCATGATTAATATATATGTTTCTTCATTATCGGATAATAATTCACACTGCTGGCATCGTTCTTCTGGGTGACTCATTCAATTGCCGAAGAAATATGGCTATCTAATTAATTTACATCAGACGTGAGGCTAAACCTACTACTTATGCATAAAGCATGCTCATGCCTATATAAAGAAAGATTGCTATTTGGTCCGCCGCCACATAAAAAAGAAACATTCACACCTGGGAGTCGAAAGACGCACCGTATATTCTGCAAATTGCATCTAAGTCAATCTCCAACCCCTACATTATAAGCAATGGTAGGAGATATTTAGATTCGTATCTTTCGTGACAATTTTTTTAACTATATGAGGATAAAATCATTGTCTTAAATGGGATTGTTGTTGATACACTTATGTTACTTCTAACTAGAATATTCTTCCAGAACATGGATGTCACATGGCAGAGTTTGACGGAGGACACAAAGAACATGATGGAGTTACCCGGAGATTTGTAGATTAGAGAATCTGAAATGAATTGATCGCTGAAAATGTTTGAAGACGACTAACGAGTAACTGATCACAAAACGGGAGGAACTGTTTTTAAAAAACAGGCAGATGTAAACCAGTTTCTGTTTTTTTATTTGGAAAATCATTTTAAATATGAATTCTCCAAACATAATAATTTTCATAAGAATTATTATTTTCACTTATTTAAAAAAAAAATTAATAAATAATTATATAAATATGAAGATAATTGAAAAATTATTTTCACTTATTTTTATTATTAATAAATAAGGCTGTTATAAGAATTTGGAATATATTACTAATATTTTTTTTGAAAAGGAAAACTTAAAATATAGGAAATAGGATAAAACATTATAAATTTTCCGAGGTATTAAAACAAAATTAAGAAAATTTTTGCTTTTCTTCTGACCACAGCATTTTAAAAATTAGTTGTGATTAAAATCGATTAATACAAAAAAAATTTTAACTTATGTAGCTTTATCTTAATAATTAAACATAAATAAAATGAGATTGAAATAATGAACAATAAATCATTTATGATTTATGATTTTTTTTTCCTTTTTACTTTCATTGTTCTTATTAAAAAACAAACATTATATTAAGATTTATTTTCTTATGCTCCAATTGGAACCTAGAAAATAGGAAGAAAATAAAATAAAATAAAACTTAATAAATTAATTATATATGTACTTAAGATCAATTCTATATCTTATTCAAAATTCATTTTATTTATTTCTTCTATAATATTATATAAAGACAGTTAAATCTAAAAATACGAAAATTGAAAAGTTAATTTAGCTATATTTTTAATAATGAAACCAAACATAAAAAAATCATTTTCCTTAGTTTTTCTTCCATTTACCTATAACTTTTTCGGGTTGCACAGGAGCCTTAGTATTTTCAGAAAACCAAACATATCTTGAAGCTATCTTAAAAAGAAGGATTAAATGAGCAGCAAACTGAACCTAAAAACTAAATGTGCCTTTTCCAGAGACTATGAAATCCACAAATTTATTCATGTGACTACGAAGAAGAATACTTTTCACATAGAGGATTCCTTTTTCCTGGGAATGTCGATTCTAGATTACATTGGTATAGAAACTAAAAATGTATATGCATCATGGACTTCTACATAGTTTCTCTGCATGAAAATCATGGAAGAAAGTTACAAATATCGGTTTTAGAATGAATAAAAGTCAGATTCATGCTCTTCGAGCGTTTATTTTGATCTTTACATCAACTGAAAATACCATACCGTTTGCGCACTTCGAAAAGTAGCAGAGTGTATAAGGGTTGTTGCCGTCAATTTGTAATGGAAAGACTATCCATGGCTTCAATCTGCCAGTGACACAAATGAACAGAAACCCGAATCAATCAAGATGAAGAGTCTAATAAGATCGTCTTTTCATCTTCAGTGTTCTCTAGTCATAGCCGCTCGCTTGAACATGTAGGTTATATCAGATTTGATTTTCATGCAGATTCGTCAGTCATCAAGAAATGAGGTAAAACTGAGGTTTGAATCATGGACATGATAACACTCCATCTTATCAAAGCCACCAAGAGTCATTAATAGAAATACCTACCGTTGCCAAACACTTATCATCAAACGGTAGAGGGATCACTTTTTCAACAGAAAAGAGTCGCAACTTGGTGGCGCTTTATCTTTGATCCAGCCTTCAAGTTTTTCATAATGAATCTCAAAACTTTTCTGTAACCCAAAAATGGTCAGTGATTCTCTTCTACCGCAAGACTTTTGCAAACGACAGTTTAACCAGCGATAAACCCGTCGTCCAGATAATTCTATCTTTTCGTCGTTAAAAGAGTGATTTCCTTTCTCCGTATAATCAAACTATAATATCGCAACCTCTTATATATCTGAAAATATCTGACTTTAAACCAGAATGATAAAGAAGGAGAAATAAACTCTTCTGGCCTTCTGTGAAACTGCTTTAGTAAGAGCAGATATAATTTGGTTGAGAGAACAGTTATAAAGGTGGTCCCTTCCATTGGGAATAGAAGATAAAGGCTCTTTTCAGCCTGAGAGTCCAGAACCCTCTGCATAAGCCTGAGGGCAGCAAGGTAAGAGGAGTCAGTATGTCGTTTTTGGCAAACAATGAAAAAGTTATTGAGTTTCATGATAAAGTCCTGCAGCTGATACGCTGATCACAGACAGCTGACTATTCAATTAGTAACTATAAGAGTTATACCAGGCCATGAGTTCCATGAAGATAAGAGTAAAATTGAATGTATATAGAGAATTTGAAAGTACAGCTATTTATATAACTGGGCACAGAGTCAGTGATTTCTTGGTGAGATGGAGTATTAAAACTAAGGAAATTTTGTAATAGGTACTGTAAATATCAATCAAATAAGGTAAAAGCTATACACAGTTTAGTGGGATCACAATCAAAGCTAAGATTGATGATGAACTCTGTAAAGACACCGTATTTTTGAACCCAAAAAATGATCCGCCAGAGAATCTGACAACGTGGTCCAGTACGCACGAATAGTCACCGATGTGCCAATGAATATTATTATGATTGCGTGACCACATCACTATCGTCCAGATCAACTTTCGTTTCGACAACATGTAGAGACACTTTCCAGAAACATCCTTTCGCCCAGATTAAAGATGGATGCGTTCGCACCAACACAAAGCCATTGTTGTTGAGTATCACTATAACACGCAAATATCGTCTTATCTCCCTCCTCCTCCCCCTCCCTCTCCTCCTCCCCTCCTCCTCCCTCCCCTCCTCCTCCCCTCCTCCTCCCCTCCTCCTCCCCTCAGATGTCCAGAAGTGCAAGAAAATCTGCCCATATATCACAATTGCAGGTTGGGGCATCAATTTGTTGTCCACTCATTATATGCAATAAGATTCAGCTAGCCTGCTGCCATATACAGTCCTAGAGGCCGTTTGGGCATATGCCTAAGATAGCTGATGCTTAACCTTAGTTTTGACAGGACATACTATAGATTATCAATCGGCAATCGGGACAAAATCCATTGGAGAAAAAAAAGAAACAAATGGTATATTTTTTCCTTCCAGTAACTATTTCAGGTACAGCAGTGTTTCTAGTGATAGTTTAAAAAATATGATGTCCAAAGAAATGCAGCATTTTTATAGAACTCTTTATGTTGATGAAAACACTCTCATACATTAAAACAGTATTTTGTTTAAGGTTGAGGTTATGGAGGAAGAATGAAATATTCCAAACTCATAACTTCTGGGGCAAAAAGAATACAGCTACAGTTTCAAAATGTTCACAAATCTTTTTCACCTCTCATCAATCAACATATCATACTTCAACAAGAATGGAAAGAAATTATTACCAGCCTTCCCCATAATAGCCAATCAGATTACAGTGTGTGCCTTCTCATCCAGATACACCTGGAGTATGGAATGCTTTGAACATCTCTACAGCCTTATCCAGTTTTTCACCTCTGGCCCATATTACTGCAAGGAATTGCCAACCCATAAAAGCTGCAGAGATTCTACCATAATGCAGAATAAAGTGATTTTTTTCTTTTGAGTTTTGTAGAGATTTCCTTGACGTTACAAAGCAACTTTAAATTTTTACCTAGATATTATATGTCTGGAATTTGATGGAGCAAACTCTGAGGGAAACCACGTTTCATAGATGCTGTCAGTAAAATGCAAATTCATTCAACATTAAATGCCATTTACATCAAACCCAGGCCCTTCTCCCAACAAACTGCAAATAAGAGAGGTCCAACAACTGCTTCAGTACAATGATAGCATTTACGCTACAGCATCAAGCTCCAAGCCATTTTTGAAACTTATCGATACATTCCTCTGCCTCTGCGATGTTGTTTGGGATTGATATGTATGATCAACATAGATGCAAGTGGAAACCAATAATATGAAACCAAGAAGAATTGAAACCACAATTGATTTTCCTAATTCCTTCCATATAAAGTGTTTAGTCTGAAACTCCTATGAATGATGAGATGGGCCAACAAAATGCATCATGATAAGAAGTTACATCAGCATTGTCTCAACAAACGTGTAATAAAGGCTCAGTATGTGAGGAGGCCTTAAATTTTTTTGATGAGATGTTAGGAGGCCTTAAACCTAAAAATAATTTATCTAAGCTTCATTTTCTAAATGAGCCTGCATGCAGAACGCACTGTTTTCAAATGGTCCCCAGGTAGAGACCACATGGCTCCCAGGTCCACAGCAATCAAATAGATGCTGCAGTTATGCATTTGTTTAAGAAAGGCACTCCAGAAAAATTTGAGAACCCATAAATATAAAGCTAGTGACTTCTAAATGATCATGCTACACAACCAGGATTGATTTAACTGTTAATCCATGCGTATTATCTAAGAGGCTAGCATGTCAGAATTAACTCCTAGAATATCAATAAAGAACTATACACTCGCCTCTTCCCTCAATCCACCCTTCTATGAGTATCAAACAAGGAATATATCATTTCCAGAGCACGGAAGGAAGTTCTCATTACCAAGGTTAGCCAAAGCATGCAATAACTTTGTTGAGGGCAGCAACACTACCAAATCCTTTATCATCTACTTTTTCAGCAAAGCCGGCACGCCATTTTACCTGCAGACGCAAAGGCACCACCACAGATATAAAATGAGTTTCCCAGTTGTAGGAGAGCTCCTCACTGCAGAAAAACTTCTGCGCCTCTTCAACTGTGTTGCTTCCCATATAAACTAATCAAATAGCAATTGAAGATCCTCCCCGCCTCATGCCCTAACTCTGACCAATTTGTGATCACAGACTGTACTTAGATATAACACCTCAAAAGAGTCAAACATTGTTTAACCCTCAGAAATATAAAATCAAATATAAAGTCATTCATACAAAATAGAAGTTAAAATGTGACCAATAGATAAATGTTATTTGTCATAAACCGAACATAAGTGCAAGTTTCTGCCTTCTCTATTAAATCGCGACCGCTGACTCAGCCACCTGTAAACCACCAGCAGCCGTGAGCAACATTTTCAAAATTTCTTCAATCTTAAAAGCGTTGCCAACTGTCAAATACAGCCTAAGCATCAGCTCAAGGGCCATAGTATTTTAGTCTGCCACGCGAACGTGTCATCCTCTATAATCAGGTCTCCCAGATCGCTACGGGCATAGAAAGCGGTTTGAACGACCACCATCTCTTGATCAATCCATTTGTAACCATTTTTGAATCAACTGCTTGGCTTAATATTCCCTTTCTTGAGACCATAACTGTCTGGTAAAGCTCCATGTCAAATTTCACCTGATCTTTTCTTATCTGGAAAATAAAATCTCGGGCTTCTCGCAAAAATCCAATGATGCAAGTTAAATTAAGAATGTCACACAAGAACTGCAGCATTCAGAAGTCCAGTCTTGGAAAGAGCCTGAAATGTAGTTTCAGCAGATGCCAAATCTCTTCATAATATACATCAAGTAACAAAACTATATAAGAGAACCTTGAGAACCAAATATTCCTAGACCTCATCAGCTCCATAATGGTTAAAGCTTTCTCATAGTTCCTTGATTTGAGATGAACTTGTGCCATTGCTATATACGTTTTCTCATCAGTAAGGAGGTCTATGCTCAGTCTTCGAAAGTTTTTTGATCCCAGGCACTGGAAGTTTACATAATCCATTAAGCAACCATAAATGACTTCATCAGCCACAATTTTATTTTTTTCCATTTAAGAAGAAAGAGCCTTGAATAACCTCAATTTTGTAATAAAGGGGGTTAAAAGTGGAAGCACATAGTTACTTAGAACAATCAATGGATTTATGGTTCCCATAAAGCTTATTGCTTCATCTTGCCACTAATTTTGAACTTAAACTAATAAGTACATATAAGTTACCTCCTAGCACAAAACCCAAATTCTTCATCTCATTGAAAGTCTAAAAGACTCAAGAAGATCCTTTTAATGTTTGTGCTAATGACTACATAGTATAAGTAAAATTGTTAAGGCACCACCCTTTGTCCACCATTTCCTCCACAAATCTTTTGACCTTTACGTGAAGTGATTTTTTCTGCAGATGACAGCATAAAATTGAAAAAAACTGCAATAGATGGTGTAATTCCCTCTGACAGCCGAATAAAATGACAAATATAGCTTTATAGCGGCCCCATCTACATATGCACACAACATGGGTACCACAAGCAACTTCATCTGGCCCACACCCTTAAGCCTGGTGCGACTCCAAGAAAGCCTGTTCAGCAAGCTTGATCTTTCCAACTTGTCCATACACACGCAAAAGAATTGTATAGACTATAACACTGCGTTGGTAGCTTAGCTGTTCAAGCACAACCAGTATAGACTTTATGTTGCCTGCGCTTGCTAAAAAAAATAATAAAAACCTTATGTTGTCAATGGTTGAGAAGAAACTATAAGTTAAACGCCGGTGAACAGAGCACATTGATAATTTTTCCTGGGCCTAACTCAGCCAAAATATGAATAAAATTACAATACATACAATACATTTACTGATTTTAAAATGTTAGTTAAATTCCTTTACATATCAAATAGAGCCTGTACTAATGAATAACATTATATATAATTCTCAGATTCCATTCTCTGTTCTGAAATAAATTGATATAGAGCAAAATTCTACTAATATAATTCAATTTCTGCTAAATATTCAGCACTACCGATTATGAAAAAGAATAAGGCAGCGCATAAATATTAAGTCAATCAGCCATTGTAGCCACACCTCAATTAGTTTTATTTCCTGCCCATGTCTACCTAACAAAAGAACAGTATAAATGCATTTTACTAGAAGATCAATTAACAAAGTGTCGCCGTCAGTTGATTTCCAATGAAAAGTGAAACAGTCATAATAAAAAGAAGTCCAAGAAAAATATCCAATATTGGCCAAGACTGTAACTAAAAGTGTAACATTCAAAACAAAAATCTAAAGAAATATGCAGATAACTACCAGATTGTAGATATATTGACAAACTAAAAAAAAATCATAAATAGGAACATGAACCAGATGATAAATTTAAATCTAAGTAGCATAGCAGATTCTATATAAGGTGAAAATAAAAAATTAATAATGATTAATAAATCTTGAGGCTACAACATATAAGATCATAAGTCTATAGATGATGGAAATTTGGTAGGAAAATTGTAGGTAAAAACCCAAGAAATTTAGAGACAAATGGAAGAGTCAACCTGCAAGATGGCATTCATTGCTGAAAACAATTGACACCACAGATGGAATGCAGAGCCAAAAATAACTGTTATACAATCATTAATTAATAAAACTCAGACAGTGGAAGTGTTCAAAAAAAAAAGAAAGGTAGACAGCCTAGATAAATTTCAAGCAAAAAATAGTAACAGTCATAATTCAGAGCTCAGAAACAGGCATTGCTAACCAACCCAAAAATTTCAATGATGAAACTTGAAACTTAAATCTTACTAACAACCAGATAAAATTTTGAGCCTAAAAATATCTAACAGATGGGGAGATTCAGAGGCTACAACAGAAAGAATACCACAATAACTAAATTCAAGGCTAAACAAGAGCACCAGATGGAATTGGCAGCTAAAACTTTATAAAAAGACCCACACCAAAAATTCGTATCTCAGACAAAAACTCTAGTGAAAGCTTGAAGGAGGCGAGAAAAAAATCACTACTGAGCTAAGCCGGGATATGCCCACGTGGCAGGTTTTCCTAGAAGGAAAGAGACGCACACGTGTGAGAGGGCAGGGATGACAGCTGGGCTAAGAAGCAATGCTTTTGGAAATGGCGGAACAAGTGTGGAAGGGAAGAGGAAATTCCATGGGACAACGCTCTCTGGCACAGATTATCGTTTTCTATCTATTTTTGATTGCCGACAGTAGATTTACTGTTTTGGTAGTAAGGACTTGCTCTGCCAGCACAATCGAGGAATTTCCCTTTCTTTCTTCATTCGTTGTTATGTCTGCTCTGTTCTAGAAATTTTCATTGAATACCCATTCTTTTGTGAATCTGAACTTTGGTGCAGAATCATTCCTTTCAAATCTGAAACAAACCAAATAAATTCATCATGTCTGAAATATGCAGTTTCATCCCATTCAAAAGGGGAGTCACTTGCCTGCCTCCATCCCCTCTGTCCTTCTGAACCACATCTCTAAGCAGGAGCTTCATACAAACGACCCCATCCTCCCTCATATTACTAACACTTCCAGATACTCGCCGAGGCTCCTCTGAGCCTGATCGCCGCCACCATGCTTACCGTGAGGTGCTTGTTCCAGTCATCCTGAAGGTACTGCTGCATTCGGCGTCGCCTCCTGAATCACATTTCGGGGTCTGGCTTGGGGGCCCTGGTTTCTTCGAGAGCAGTACCGGGCTTTGGCCTTGGTGTCTGCGGCGAGCATTCTCGTCGGAGAGGGGTTTTGGGATTTTGGAGATGGGTTTGGGCGGTTCCCTGTGCTATGACGACCATGGGTCAAGGTGGATTGAGCAGTGGATGATGAAAGTTTCCTGGAGTTTTTTGGGACTTTAGAGCTCCCTGGCTGTAGGGTTTAAGGGAAGTAATGGAGTATTGAAGAGATATGGAGGATTTAGGGAATCAGTGCTTAGCGCCATGGGGGTTCAGGCGAAAATGGAAGATAGCATTCCACACAAGCTTATTATGAAGGTTGGAAGATTTTTATTTTTATTTTTTAAACTAATTTTTCAAATAAATTACAATTTTCAGAGAAATATTTGATTAAAAGACTCTTAAAAGTTATCAGATAATGTCTTTTCTTCTTTCTTGAAAAATATTAATATATTAGGAATCATGACTAGAAGAATATGAGTTTATAGCCTATTTTCCATATATAAGCCCATTGAATAGTTAATGTGTAGCGTCCACGGCTAGAGTCTAGTTGGCAGTGGCGTCGACAGCGAACTTCGTGAATCTGGGCCTTCGATCATATATCGTGGCACTTTTGAGGCCGCGTTTATGAATTAGATATGTAGTGTTCTCGTTTGTGTGCGGAGAAAGTTCTAATCTGACTCTTTACAAAAAAACTTGTGACCTTCTTTAATATGTCCCTGATGACTTCTTTGGGTCAATTATGAGTGAAAGTAACCTATGGGCCACTCATCCCACTACAGAATATCTGAATCTAGTCATAATCTTGAAATTTCTAAGTCTGTTTTACAAATATTACAAATTAAAACAAGGTTATTTCAAAAATTGTTTTATAGTGTTCTTTTTACACAAAAATACGAAGTTAGAACTAGTTTATTTGAGTTTCTTTAAATTAATTACGAACTACAACCCAACTTTGCTTCCATAGTGTAAAAACAGTGGCGTCGTCGCTGCATCTTTGCTTTATTACCTAAGGGGTCCACGAAGGGTGGCGTCTCTGCGATAAGGGTAAACTCTACCAGCTCTCATTCAGTCTTAAGCCAGCTCTATAGCCATTCAGTCAAACATTACAAAGTAAATGCGGTTTACACTCCGGAATGTCTTATCTATGATGAAGTGTCCTCATGCCTTTAACGCAGTCGTCCATGAGCTCTTTCACACATGTTTGCGAGTGTAAAAACTTGTGCCGTTTGGTGTCTCCATCCCGACCGATACTTTGTCCCGAAACAAAGAACTTTTGTTTCAATCTTCATTGGACATCCGCCGATGGCGCTGTTCAGCCATTGGATAATCTAGATAAGCATTTTGTCAGCGTTGGGCGATTCGATAGCAGCTTCTATTCAATAATATAGGCGGTCTCGATAAACAACTTTATTCAAAAACATTAACAATTCTCGATAAACGACTTCTTAAAACATTGATATTATTCATAACTTTATTCAAGCATTGGACATTCTCCGATAAACACTTTAATCAGCATTAAGCCGGTCTCAGATAAACTTATCTATAACGTTAGACGATCTTAGATAAAAGCGACTTTATTGAAGCTATGAAATACCACAATATGAACTGGTTGGGCGTAGTCCTAAAATCTGCAGAAACTCACCCACCCGTCTCGCGATAATGATGAATGATTATATTGTCTGTATTATAGCATTTCTCTTGTCTCTCTTATATGAAAAATGCAATTTTGTCATTCATACTTTATACCATGTCATATTATATATGATGAGTGCTATATAGGACATTTTAAACCATGCATAATACTTTCATTGCATCTTTGGTGATATCAAATTAACATATTACAATTTTCGAATAAACCACCTGATACATATCAACATATTCTCTACATATATTGCGTGAAATCTATAACTGTCTGAATCTGTGTAACAAACTTTACACAGCCTCTCTATTAATTGTGAAGACACCGTCCTGAATGGCCCTACAACCAAAACTCTATCTGATAAGTTCTTGTTCTACTTTAAACACATCCTGAAACCAAACCATTTAGAACACACACAATTTTACACTTTACCTGATTCTTCAAGTGTCACTTAATTCCAACCCGATGATATACTACGATCATATGCAATTGTGGCAAAAATTTGGATGAAATAATTAAATAGTCTATTGCCAAGTCTAAAAATGGTTTTAACTTGGTTATAAGGGTCTGTTGGGTGATTCAAAATCCTAACATCAAGTTCTCAAATGAGTTGCAATTTCCTTGAGGATAAGTAGTCAAATTCTCACTTTTCTATGAAAATCAGTCCAAAGAAATGCAGATGATGGTCACATTAAGCAGAGCTGACTGTGGTAGTCGAAAACGGACCATAACTTGGGTTATAGATGTCAATTTATATGGTGATTAACTATCAGAGTTCTCGAGATAGGGCTACAATTTCTTGAAGGATGATAGTCAATTCTCTACACCAATAAATTCAGCCTAAAAAGCTGGACATCATATAGGGTCAAAAAGCGGGGCACTATTCATAACCCATTATTTTGTAACTTGACCCCTTAGGGCAAAAAACGTAAGCAACCTCATTAAAATATGAGCAACCCCTATGTAATGGAAATAACCAAGCTGAAAGAATCTATCACCTGGGGCCTGAGAAGAAACTACAGGAAGTCTTGTGGGACTCTTCTAGAGCACAGACAACTGATTTCGAACTCCTCACTTGAATCCTTGGTAGAAATCACGCCTTTCTGAATTACAACTGCCTCGTCGAGTAGATGAACTTTTATTATTCAGCTGAGCAAATTCCGACCAACGATCTCGTAGATCGTAGGGAAACGGAGCTCTCCCCCTCTCTCTCTAACGTTTTCTCTCTGATAGAAATTATGCTCATTTTTCTCCCCCAATCTCATTTTAACCTTTTGTTTAAACTTAATTCTTAAGTTTGGAGACATAACCTCCCTAACATGTGGTAATCATTGCATTCAAGTCCGTTCTACCACAGAAACATTCTAATCTTGATTCAAGTTGTCTTAATTTAAATAATTTTACCAGGTTATTTCCTATCGAGATTCTCATAAAAATCCCCGTCCTTGAAGGGTCACTGTATGATTACCACAGAAATAAAAATCAGTTGTCTTGGAATTTAATGAAAATTTTTGGAGGTGCCCAGTTGGCTCAAATCACGGTGAGTTAAGTTTAGTCATCGAGATCTAAAGCTTTTTAGGCTGGGCAGACCATTTTAAGCAATTTCTTTGTTTTTTGCCATTTTGAGCGTCATTTGCCTGAGTTTTACATTCTTCCTCTCTTAATAGAATTTAGTCCTAGAAATTCACACATATCACACATAATCCGCATAACATTACATATACAAAATTATGAACAATACTCTTGCTAATAAGCGTGAAGAGTAGAAACATACCCTTTACGACACGCGGCTGTAAGTCGGTATAATGGCATAGACACGTCCTGGGTCCACGGTCTCATTTGTGAACCACATGCTTGACCTCGACCTATGCCTTGGCTTCTACGGCACAATGCGTGCGTAGAAGGTGCTTCGCATGGCTTGCCTTTACTTGGTGATATGGACTGCTGCGACCCATCTTTGGGATAAAGAGAGACAAGCGTAATACGTGCATGTCCTGTGATGATTAGGAGCGGGTGTCCCATAACCGGGATCTGCCTTTGTGGGTAATCCCAGTCTCATGTCCCAGTGGTGTGAAATGATAGCATGTCATGCGCATCGATACGGCTAGATGCCTTGACTTGGCACTGTGCTGACCAAACTGCGGCCACGTCACACAAGATCCTCGTGTAGGCAATCTTTGTGCTAACTCACCCCCAGCTAGAAGAAAATGAGTTCTCCCTCTCCTTTGCTCACTAGCACCCACATCACGGATGCTGTTAAGTATCAAATCTATGTTTTACATGGCCGCGGTTGTCCTAACCATAGAGTCCATATATTGCAGGAGAAATCCCAAAATCTTACCCCAGATGGACAACTTCAGACCATTCTCGAATTTCCTCACCTTGGCCATGTTGGTGGCCACATAGTCATTAGCAAAATAGGCTAACTCGGTGAACTTAGCCACGTACTCTAACACTGTCATCGTTCCTTGCTTTAGCTCTAGGAACTCCTGGGCGTTTGCATGTCTAGAAGTTGTCGAAAAATATTTGCCCATGAAGAGCTCATGGAACTCTCCCCATGTCCGTTTTCCGCTGTCCTGAGGCTGGGCTGTCCACCATGCCCAGGTTCACCCTCACAGCTAGGAATGTTGCTAGTCTTATCTTTGTGATGGAGGTGATCTCTTGTTATCTGCTCATTGCTACCTTGATCGGTGGTTGCACTGCGCCCCCTTCCTCGACTTACCCGTGACCACATGTGAATATGATTTGAGATTTTTTTGCTGACTTTTTGTTAATGGTGCGCAATAGTGAAACACTAATAAGTATCGGTTCACGGGACTATCATGTTCATTTATTATTTTCGAACCCCTAAGGTTATGTTCTCTAACCTAGTGTTCATCCTTTACTATATACATCTGTCATGCATTCTTTCACTATAGTTTGTAACATGAACATTGAGCATGTTAGAACCTGAAAACATATAATGCACCCGTACGATAGTCCCGGCCGCGACCAACGCCGATCCTAGAGCATTAGCGCTGAGCTCTTGGCACTGTTGGATGAAGGTAGTAATTGAAATATGCGCTGGATACACCTGCAGGCTCATGGTAATCACGTTTCACACATTTGATCTAAAGTTAATAGTGTGTGCGCTGAGTGCGTGGCCCGGCAGTTAACCCGAGAGGCTACGTGGATGTCGAGATTGGCTTGAGCACCACACCCTTAGTGTCCTTTTAGAGCCAGGCGGTTAATGAAAATCGGACCTTAGTCTCATTTATAGAGACTCTACCCAAATACAACTTATAAAAAACTTGACAACATGGCTTGATATAATACAATGACCTCACTGGGTCTAATTATGAGTGAAAGTGGCCTAGCTTAGGCCGCTCATCCTGTATAGAAATATAAGGACTGGTACTATAATTTATAGGGGTTTTAATTATGACCTGCCTCACAAATATTTGGAGATAGAACAAGGTTGTCCCAAGGTATTCTTACGATTCTTTTACACAAAATACAAGCTAGAACTGGTTTGTTCCAAGGCTTCTTTACAAAAAATTAATTACAAACCCACGACCAAACTTTCTTCATCACTATTTCCGGTGAGCAGATCCCATTTGCATATTCCCTATGGCGAAGGAGGTACCGACGGGGTGAAACAAGTATCTGAAACGGACATTTCCACACACAGGGGTTATTCTCAGCTAAGTGCCTGTGCAATATAAACTGTTCACATAATCAAATTAGTAAAATGCGGTTTCTACTACGGAATGCCTACATCTGTGAATGAAGTGTCCTCATAATGCACAGTAACATGGTCGTCTGCGACTCCTCACACATCTTGCGCAGTGGCCAAAACTTGTCATTGGTGTTTCATCTAATGACCCCTTATCCAAAAAAAAAGCTTTTTATTTTTAATACTCATTGGACATCCCCCGATTATTCAAAGCCATTCGGAGATTTGGACAATCTCCGATAAACAACTTTATTCAAAAGCATTGGACAGTCTCCGATAACCAGCTTTATTCGAAAGCATTGGACAGTCTCTGATAAACCGCTTTATTCAAAAGCATTGGACAGTCTCCGATAAACAACTTTATTCAAGCATTGGGCGGTCTCAGATAAGCGGCTTTATTAAAAACATTGGATAGTCTCGAATCGCTGACTTTATTAACATTGGGCGGTCTCGATAAAGCGTTTAATCAAAGCATTGGACAATCTCCGATAAACAACTTTATTCAAAAGCATTGGACAGTCTCCGATAAACCGCTTTATTCAAAAGCATTGGATAGTCTCCAATAAACAACTTTATTCAAAGCTATGAAATGCACCCGTGAGACTCCGTTGGACGTAGTCTAAAGTATCGAGCTCACCACCCACTCACCAAGAATGATGAATGATTATGACCATGCACACACACCCATTTAATACGATGTCCCCATGCATATGGGATGCAATTATGCCATTCCATGCCTATACCATGTCATATAGGATGAGTGCTATATGGACATTTTAAACCATGCATAATACCCATGTATCATTTGGACAATCATATCAATTAACATACAATTTCCAAATAAACCACACAATACATGTCAACATATTATACACACATATATTGAAAAATACAAGTCATCACCAATCAAGTAATGACTTACATTATACTCTAGGCTTAATTGTGACACCATGTCCCTGATAGTCTGACGAAGCCATCGCAAATGACCTTGTTCATACACAAACACATCACAAACCAAGCAATTAGAATACACAATTTGACTTGCCTGAATTTGACCAAGTGTATCACTCGAATTCGAGCAATGATATACTACAATCATATGCAGTGACGGAAAATGGACACAAATCATTAACGGCTAATTTACAGCTGTGATGGAAACGGACCATAGCAGGTTATAGAGGTCCGATTTGGGTAATTCAAAATCCTAAAATCAAGTTCTCAGATAGAGCTACAATTTCCTTGAAGGATATTAGTCCACATTATCACTTTTTTCCAACCGAAAATCAGTCCCAAAAATCTAGACAGTAGGTTCAGCCAAAACAAGGCAACCTGTGGCAGTCCCAGAAAACGGACCATAACTAGGGTTATAGATGTCCAATTTGGGTGATTCAAAAGCTTAGCATCAAGTTCTTAGATAGGGCTAAAATTTCCTAGAAGGATAGTAGTCCAAATTCTCCCTTTTTCTAACCGAAATTCAGCCCCAAAAATTGGACATCATATAGGGTCAAAATAGGGCACTATTCCCATAACCCATTATTTTGCCAAACAGCCCCTAAAATGGAAAATAACCAAAGTAAGAAGAATTCCTACCTCTTGAAAAGTAGAAGAAACTTTAGGAAGTCCCGTGGACACTTTCTAAACCCGAAACCTTTGATTTCCCGAACTCCTCGCTTGAATCGTGAAATCCGTCTTTTCGGCGCTCCAGCCGTAACCGCGTCGATAGATGAACTTTCGTTTTGGCACTAGCAATTCCGACCAGCCGTCTCCATAGATCGTGGAGAGAAGTTGAAGCTCTCCTACTCTCGCTAGCGCGTTTTCTCTCGGTAAATGCTACTCCTTTTTCTCCTCAATCTCATTTTAACCTTTTATTGTTATGTGGTTGGAGACATGGCCCACATCGAGTCATGTGTCCGTTCACTAGTCAGTCGTTCTATAGAAACAATTTATTCGTCACGATTGAGTTGATTTATTTTAAATGAACTTTACTTGAGTTATTTCCTAACTCCTAAGATTCTCATAAAAATCTCGTCATTAGGAGTCACTAGACGCATGTTACCCCTAAAATCATGAAAAAATCGTATGCTTTGGAAATTCGTAAAAAATTTTTAAAGTGATGATTTTGTGAGACGAATTGATGAGTAAGTCCGTTTCATCATCCGAGATCTAGAAAAATTTACAGGCTTCCCTGAACAATTTTAGCAATTTTTATTGTTTTTGCCATTTTTCAGAAAAATTAAATTTTTCTTGAGTTTTACACAATGGAGTCGAACGAGTGGAGTTTGCCTTTTTGCAAGGCTGCGAGGTACATTGCATTTCTTAAGGTCCGTGACCCAGCCCACTGGCCTCATACCAGGGATTAAAAAATCGCGAAATATCGACGATATTTCGGGTGTCAGTCATCCATTTGGTTGCACCAAGAGTGCGTGTTTTGTTTGATCAGGGAAAAAATCGACATATCGATGTTTTACCGATATATCAGACACAAAATGCGAGGTTTGTAAAAAATTAAAAACAAAAAAAAATCAAAAGAATATATCGTGATATATCGGTCGATATTGGCGGTTGATTTTTGGTTTAATTTTGATCCGGCGAGAGCGTGGTTTTGGGACATGTGGAAGGTTGAGATTTTGTCTCAGAAATTCAAAATTTTCAACAGCTAGTAGCTGATATGACGGTTAGAATTCAATCCGTGTTGATCCAACGACCAAATTTCAATCCCTTTGATTCCAACGGCTATATTTTTTATATGACGGTGGATTTTGAATCTTTGACTTGATCTAATGGCCAGAATTGATTTATAACGGTTGAATCAGTCTAACGATTGAATTTGATACAAAAATCAAATCAAACGGCAAGAATTCATTTTTAAAGGGTTTTTGACCAAAAAACGACTAGTTTGATTCCGAAAAATCTATAAATAGCCATAAAATCACTTGTTTTCATATCAAACTCATCCATTCTCTCTCAAACAATTCTTCATTTTTTGCAAAGTCTTGGAGAATAATATTTTTGTCAATTTTTAGTGTTCAAGTCTTACATTCAATACATAATTTATGCAACTTAAGGTATGTTTTCATGTTAATTATTTTTTTTTCTTACATTTGTGCAATTTAGTTATTAAATTAAATTTATATTTAGATTAAGATTGTTTCTGTTAAGATTACGATTTAATTTTAGTTTATATTTAGATTAAGATTTAATTTTAGTTTATATTTAGATTAAGGTTAATTTTGGTCTATATTTAGATTAAGATTATGAAAATGAAATATATGAACATATATTATGCATATTTTATGTTTTAAATATAAATTTTCTTTAAGTTATGATAATTAATGCAACTTTATATTTAGATTGAGATTATGAATATGAAATATGAAAATTTGTTAATTATTAATTTACAACTTTGTGAAATGTCAAAATTTGCGAAATATACATTTTCTTTAAGTTATTATAATTAATGCAACATTATATTTAGATTAAGATTATGAATATAAAATATAAACAATTTTTAATTATTAATTAAAATTTGTGAAATGTCAAATTTTGTGAAATATACATTTTCTTTTTTAAGTTATTACAATTAATGCAACTTTATATTTAGATTAAAGATTATGAATATAAAATATAAACATTTATTAATTATTAATTAAAAAATTTGTGAAATGTCAAAATTTGTGAAATATACATTTTCTTTACATTATGATAATTAATGCAACTTTATATTTAGATTAAGATTATGGATATAAAATATAAACATTTGTTAATTATTTTCTTTACATTATGATAATTAATGCAACTTTATATTTAGATTAAGATTATGAATATAAAATATAAATATTTGTTAGTATTAATTAACAAATTTGAAATCATCCAAAATTTATTGAAATATACATTTTCTTTAAATTATGATAATTGATGCAACTTTATATTTAGATTAAGATTATGGATATAAAATATAAATATTTGTTAGTATTAATGTATTATGAATTGATACGACTTTATATTTAGATTGAGATTATGAATATGAATTGATTACAATTATTGAAGTTTGCCGGATTGGATAGGTGGAAGTGAAAGCAATGCTGAAATTCGTGATCAAGGAAAAGAAATGACACCATATGCGATTTTGGTATGGTCGTTAAAAGTGGTAGATAACTTGGTTCCAATTTCACTTATCACCTCTGAGATCCCACTCAAATAGCAAGAGTATCTGTGTACCTCCGAAATTAAAAAAGAAATGAGATAACTTTTTGGTTGAAGGAGTCTGAAAGCCAAAGCAAAGAAAAGGCTAGAATATTGAAGAAATTCGATCCCAAGTGCGAGCGCAATGGGTGGTAGCCATAGACATCATTTGATAGCGTTGATGATGTTAGAGGAAAATAGGAGGAAGATGATGATGTCTATATGTATCAAATGCGACGCTGAACCACGACGAGGGCGAGAGTTGACTATTGGGCGGCATGTCGTCGTCAAGCTAGTGAATGGAATCGCAAACAAGAAGAAGGGTTTATGAGAGGCAAAAGAAAAATTGGTAAATATTTGAACTTAAATTCATTATTATAGTATAAAACGATTTACAAACATTTCTAAAAATATATAATTGCAATAGGTGGTAGCCATTAGAAAAATGCATTGAAATAAGGCGTGCAAAAGATCTCAAGTGTGGTTTTTGTGGAGATCATCGCACCTCTTGCTCCATCATTATCTAATCTTGTATTTAGACAAAGAGTGTTAAAAATCTATTTGAGGAAGTGCAAATCGAAAAAGCGATGGACGATTAATCAGTAAATTCTTCATATATGAGAGTGTTGCCTTATATTAAAGCAAAACTCTCACACAGCGAAAACATGATTGTTGAGTGCGCGACAAAGCTGTTGGTATGAAAATCCGTTTTCAATTTGAGAATAAGATTATTATCTTACATTATAGTTGCAAACAATATAATTATTTACTTTAACTTGTAGGCATGGGAATAGAGCCACCATCTCTATATGAAATCAAAAAATAAATATTTAGATATGGAGTATAAAGACATGGAAGATTATGTGAATCTCCAAAGAGAGAAATGGAAGACCTATGGGTGCACAATTATGTGTGATGGATGGATCGGTCCCACGAAATTCAGCATCATTAATTTCATGGTATATTGTAAAGGGAGCACAATTTTTCTTAAGTCTGTTGATGCATCGGATAATATCAAAGACAACAAATACATTTATGGTTTGTTGAAAAGGCGTGATAAAGGATGTTGGTGAAGCAAATGTTGTCATAATTATTCTGGACAATGGATCGACATTTGTGAAGTTTGAGGAAAGTGTTAATGAAAAGTACAATTTATATTGAATTTCCCGTGTACGGCGCATTGCATCGACCTTATGTTTGAAGATATTGGTAGCGAGAAAGTGTTTCCGACTTGATTACTAATGCGAAGATCACCAACTTCATCTGATCATGGTTGGTTCTTTGGCGCAATGAAAGATGCGTGGTGGAATGTGTGCGTCTAGGGGCAACAAGATTTGCGACAAATTACATCGCCTTAGCAAGTCTTCTAAAAGAGAGAGCTGATTTGAAGAAGATCTTTATTAGTGATGAATAGGCTTCTCAGAAGCTTAGTCGGACGACCGTTGGACGCGAGGTTGAAGGACTCATGTTTAATCATCCATATTGGGAGAAGGTCTCTAACCTAGTGTCAATCTATGAGGCACTATATACAGTTCTTTGCATTGTTGATTCCAAAATCGTCCCAACAATACCATTTGTGTATGAAGTTACATGCATTCAAAGCCAAAGAATGGGTCAAAAACATCATCACAGATCGTTGGGATAAAACCCTCAAACATCCTCTTCATCTGCCGAGGTAACAATGCAATATCACAATCACTTAAAGCATATTATTTTCTTTATCACATACTAATTCTAAATCGCTTTTTGTAACATTGTCTTCAATCAAAAAGATTTCCAATATGAACTGTTGATGAAACAGTGACCACACAGAGCTACTCAGTACATTTCATGAAGTATTTAGGAAGGTATGCCTTTCTCTTGTGAATCTTAGTAATATTGGAAGTAAAGGTATATCGATAGACTATACTTCTAATTAATTGATTCAATTTATTTGGTTACACTTACACCTTATATTGATTTGTCAAGTTCATTTTGAATTCCACGACATAATGTTCAAGATGCGAAGGGGATTTGGTAATCGGCGGCCAGTAGCATTAAGAGATTTAATGGTTCTGGTGAGTGTTGTTTCTCATTAAAAGTTTAAAAGTAAAGTTCATTACCATGTTATTATTGAACTGAATGTTAGTAATTTTTATTGCGGCGGAATGGTGGTTCATGTATGATAACCCACATTGAGGAATTTGGCCATGGGTTCTTTCCCCCACTTGACATCATCTTGACATGTGAGAGAGGTGGAGCACATTGCTTTGATCCATACAAAACAAAGAAATCGGCTAGCTTACCCTTGGCTCCGACAATTGAGTTTTTGTTACTACAACATGAAACTAAAGATCACAAGAATATGCAAGCGAGGCTGATAAAGTTTCGAAAAGATTACCTTGATTTTCGACATTTCAGTAGAGTTTGGTGAAGAAGAAGGATAATCAATTATTCGATAGGTTAAACACTCATTTTTAGATGATGAAAATGGAAATCGATCCGCAATTGCTGCATATTCGAAAGCAGTGTAGATGTTGATTAGGTTTCATCGAAGAAGTTCATAGTAGAAAGTTTGTTCGAAGACTAGAGATTCATTTAAGACATGTTGTCACTTCTCGGCCCTCTTTTGATTCAAGTGTTGAGCAATGGCATTGTGGCGCAGTTTGTTGAGTGCTTCTCTTCTGAGGCTATGATAACCAGAGGAGAGGGGATCAATGATGGTGATGATACTAGAAATGATGGTGGGGATAATGTAGATCGACAACAAAGTGAATATCCATTGAGTCCATTCACTGGTGAAGATGATTTCACACATGCTACACAAAATGAAGACCATAGGTCTAGGAGTTAGTCCCAGGTATTGGGGCGGATTGGAAAGCCATATGAGGTCGACGAAGAAGGATGACCCACAACCTCTGATGAAGGTCGTTTTGACTAGTTTTGAGTCAATGAGCATTGTCCTCCAATACGATTGATTCATCAAATGATGCCAACGTTTTTCCTCCTTACACAATGAGTTATGGTCAACCTTCTTCACATCCTTTAGATTCCATTGGTGAATATGGAATGATTAACTATCCTCATGATGCACAAATGCCATTCCAAACTTCATATCAAATGTAACAAGGATTTCAAACAAGTATGTGGGTGAACCCCGAATTTCCTATCCATGGAGAGGTTGTGGGTACAAGTTAAGACATTTATGCATGACATGTTCGATCTTATAATCAATATTATCAGAACACTATGTCTTGGTATGAGTATTGTCTTCGCGAAGATGGAATCCCTTAGATCAAATGTTGCCAATAGAGCCACATTGATCTTCATTTTAATTGGTGAAAGACCATAGCAATGTAATATTAATGTCTATATTTCATTATTAATGTCATTCTTACACTTTTACAAAGTATTCCATGAATTTCAAAAGTATTTTTGTTAATTTATGATATATGGAAATATTCATGTAAAAATATCCATCGATATATCTAAATATATCCATAAAATCAATCTGGAGTATATCGTGGCTTAAATGGCCTGTATTTGCCTCATCTTGGAAATTGGAGTTAGCAGATGCGATAGGCCTAAGAAATAAAACCATTTTTTTTTTAATTTTAACTCATTTCTCTAACTTAAAATTTACTGCACCAACTAAACTGTATATATATTTGAATTTTTTTTACCCTTATACCTATTTTAACTGTGAACACTCTACCAATTAAACTAGGCATGAAGAGAAAAATGACAAAATACATATTATAAATAAACTTTTAACAAAATACATATTATAAATAGAATTACATAATGTATTTAAAAAAAATAACATATGAATAGGGAGTGGCCCTATCAGGACGGGCTTATGGTGGGTGGGCCTAAGGGCGAAACTAAAAGCCCTACAGGCTAGGCACCAAAATGAAGCTCATGACTTGACCTTCTAAAATGTAAAACCCGAAAAAATTCTAATTTTATGAAAAAGGGTAAATGGTAATTTCGGTAAAAATCAGTTTTTCTAGATCTCGAATATTGAAAGCGGAGACTTCCTTGAATTGGAATCGTCATGAAATCTATTCTAGCGTCAAATTCATTAGAATTAAACGGTCGGAATTTCCGTTTTGAGACGGAAGGAGTGCGGGGCAGCAATGACTATGAGTGTCTCGGGAGATCTGCACATGTCACAGGTAGAATGGGTGTGATGAGGCGAGTGGAATTTCATGTGAGGCCAATGACGTCGTGCGAATTTAGAAATCCGTATTAGATGGATAGAGGATAGGGAAATCGAGTCAATGGGATGTTGACATGTGGCATGAAGGAGACAAGTCTCTTAACTGACTTAATGCATAACCGTTTGGATGGGGAAAAGAGAGGGAAAATAGAGAGAAAGAAAAGGAAAAGAAAGGAAGGGATTTTAGAGAGAGAAAATTTCCTACGCCTGAATTTCGGTGATCGGTCCGGCAAACTCCGGTGAGCGAAGCGAGTTGGTCGTTTGAGAGCTACGCATGAGGCCAGATTTTTGGTAAAGAACTACACAGCAGATTTTCCATAATAGACCTCTAACCAAGTTCTGACTCATCGTCCTTCCTCAAAGCATGGTTTCATTTTCATCAAATGAGAAGCCATCATTCTCTACCTGGAGACCCTGTCTTACGCTTATTGGGGTGCCCTCAAAAGTGAACTTCATCCTATCCCACTCTATCTCAAGTTTGTAGCCGTAGTTACCGACGTCTGCGGGATTGCCCATGAAGCGGAGGAATGTCATATATACAGGAGGTGACCTTGTAGAGTAGGCTACCCCTTGGAGACAGAAGTATTCACCATAAGACTTGAAGACCTGATGGATGAATAAAGAAAACAAATTAAAAATTCTTATTCATTATTATTTTTACTATTCTGTTCTCACTTGAACTCTAAAATTGGAGGCTATAACCTCCCCTATTCTCTTCTCAAGGACTCCATATTTGAAATTTAGTTTATGATTATTTATGTAAAAAGAATGGAGGATACAAAATCCAAAATTTTCAATTTGGATCCCCTTTCTTGTTTTTAGGAGTTTGATACTAATTTAATAGAAAGATCAAATTGTTATTTCCTTTAAATCTTCAATTTTATAGTTTTTTTATTCAAAGTAAGATTAGTTTTTCTACTTTTATTATAAACTTTTGATTGCATAAAAATTTAAATATTTATTTGTTTCAAAATAAAAGAAATATCATATTGATTTTCTTTATTTTTGGTGTTTAATGAAAATAAATAATCTACCCTTGAGACCAAACGCAAATGAAAAAAAGGTGGGAAAAAAGGATGAGAACCAGATAAGTGAATAGATGTAAAAAAAAGAAAATCTAATTATTAAAAATAAAATAGGGTCATTTGATGCAAAGGTCTTTTCAAAAATGAATTTTAATTAGAAACTTATTCTTTTATCAAATTTTGACTAAAATATGTTCATTGTTTTTTGTTGTAAAAATAATGATAAGTGTAGATATACTAAATGGAAGAGTATATTTTTTTTTCCAAAATGAATTATTTTCAAGAAACAAAAAAGAGAAGAGTCAGGGTCTTTTTGGTTAGGTTTTTAAAAACTGTTTCTTGTTCTAAGAAACAAAAAGAATAAGGAAAATACTGAAAAATATCAGCTTTTATAGAAAACAAAAATGAGAACAGTTTTTAAAAACATGACCAAACAGACATTTAGATTTACAAAATTTAGGATATTTAAGGTTTTTTAACCAAATATTTCAATAAAATATTGCAAAAAAAAGAAGTAAATGAATACTGTACCATCCATGGGCCCTTTTGGTCTTCGCCGATATTAGTAATTAAAAACCGAAAATCGAACTCCGGAAGATTGATTATCTTTTCCAGGTGGTAATATGTAAGGTGAGAAATGAGGCGTGAAATATCCCCAGTAACAGAACACCCCCATTCAGACCATGGACAGTTGTACGGCCTGAAATTACGTGAGCTTGGCGGAGTTCGGGATAATGATTTCTGGGCGTCCAGACTCCTCATACTTGCAATGCGGTTGAAGTAAGTCCGCCATTTTCTCGAGTGCCAAACACCTGATATGACCGATTTCCTCCCTGCAATTAGGGCATACTTTCACTACTCTTTTACATCTTGAACACAGTGGGTGTCCATTCCGGCACTGCATAAGATTAATCGACGTTATTACGATTTTTTTCTTTGATTTTGGAAAATGCAAGGGAAAGGAAATTAAAAGGAAAAATGTAAGGAAAGAAGAAGGTAAATAATATTAAAATTTTCTCTTGGTTATTTAAATGAAAAAACAAAGGGACTGTTTGGTTCCTGATTTTTTAAAGCTCTTCCTTTTGAAACATTCTTATTATCTGAATGTATTTTTTTTTTTTTGGTGTTTTTCAAAACAAAAAAATGGGGGAATCAAGCGTGTTTTTTCTTTTTCTTTTATTTGTTTTTCTTGTTTTTGAGAGGAAAAAAAAAACAGTTTTTGAAAATTGTAACCAAACATGGTCAAAGAATCTATTTTATATCTTTTTCTTTCCATGTGACTTAATTAATTGTGTTTGGTTTTTTCCATGTTTGATTCACTAATAAATTTTTGTAAAGAAAACCAAATATAAATAAAATTAGTTAGCTATTAAGACTTAGCTGAAGTATAGAGCTGTCAATTCAGCATCCGTCGAGGCTTGGCCGGAGCTGCACACTTGGTTATGCAGCGCAGTAAGGTTGGGCTATTTACGTAGACTATCGTTTGTTGAAGTCTATCCATGCTGGTGCAGGTTGATCGAACGGAATTACCCCATTCCTAATGTGAATTTAAATTTGTATCGATCGGCCGAGCGATCGGTCGAGCCCGCTATGGCCGAGGGCAAAATCATGTACCTAATTTACATCGGACTACTATTTTACTAGCCTAGTTGGTTAGACTAGTCCAATGGACTGAATTTAAATTGTTAGCTCTACTCAAATGGTTAAAGAGAGAGGAGGGGTCTATGGTTTGAGTTACAATTCAATGGGAACAAATTTACGAAGAATAGAATACTATACAAAGTGAATATATGTCAAAAAAAAGTTAGAAAGTTACAAAATTTTAAATTATTTATGACTAGTTTAGTTGCTGAAAATTTTTAACATCAAATTGAAATATAGAAAATTTCGATGTATTCACAATATTGAGTTTCGTTTTTTGAAAATACGTTTCGTACTTGAATTTGGTTGAAAAATTAAGAATAAAATCGTTTTGTAAGCGGAATTTTGCGAAAATAGTAATAGAAAACAATGAAAAATGTGTTTAAAATGCGAGTTCTTATTCGCGTCGTGTTTTTCGTGAGCGATGAGGCGAAATCAGTGGAAGACGAAGGGGGAAGAAAAAAAGAAAATGGCAATCTCGTGTTTCGTTTTTAACGTCAGTAAATCTATGTTTTGATTTGGTGAAAGCAGAGCTTGGCAGTATGCTGGAGTTTTACGATTCATATATAAAATGTTGAAAATAGTGAGTCGTTTTTGCTTTGTTTTCAAAAATTTGTTTTAATCTGGATTACCGTAGTAGCGTGTTTTCTTGTTTCGAAAAGTTTGAATAGAGAAAAGCATAAAATTTTCTATCTATTAAATATGACCTTAATCTTTTATATTGATAAATTAAATAAATATAATTTGTTTGAAGTAAAAAGTAAACATAACATGCATGTGATTTAAATCTATTTTTATAATTATTTTTTATTTTTTACTTTCACTTTTCCTATTGATTTTTTTTCCTTTGCATTTAAGGAATTTTTTTTCTTATTTCATAAGGATATACAAATATAAAAGAACACAGATTACACATATACATTATTGGGAATACGAAGCAACTTTTTCTTCTCCCTTTCCTCTTAATTTATTCATTAATTTAATAAGAAAAAATATATTATTCTATTCTTCTTAATATTTTCTTTAAATTTTTTTCCAATGATTTGCATACTATTTTTGTTCCTTTCCCGGGTAATTTTTCTTCCCAATTATTTTTCGGAAAATAAACATGGTCTAAAATAAAAAATTTATCTTTTTCTTTAAACAGTATCAGAGGACAAAAAAAAAAGAAAAAAAAAAGAAGAAAAAGTAAAAACAACTGAATCGATCTATAAGCGAACCTGATAGATTGACGAGTTCATGAAATCCAAGCAAACTGAGCACTTGAGCAATTCTCAGACAGCCTTCGAGGAAGCCAACCTGATACATTGACGTTCATTGCTGTCTAGTTATGACCCAGAAAAATTAAGAAGCGGTCCCATTCTGGCCGATTTATTCTCTTATCTGTAATTAAAAATCTTCGTAGAGGAAAATATAAATTCTGTCACTTATTTTTATATTTTATTTTCTTATTGCCCAAATCTCTGCCTTTATTTCGCCCCGCCGAGTAGAGCCGTTTGAAAAAATAGTGATAATGGGTGAGCCAGCGTTGAAAAATAGTGAGAATGACGTTGAAGTGAAACTTTTAAAGCGGTGGAGAAGAAGGCGAGGAAGTTAATACTTATTCGGGGTTCGTTTTTTTTTTTTCGCATAATGTACTTAATCCGGATTCGAAAATCCGGATATCATAACATTCTCCGGATATTGAAATCCGGAATATACTCCACAACCGGATTTAACAAATCCGGATCACAGACAATATCCCGGATATCAAAATGGGATTGGGTGTTATAGCGAGTTTATGTTAAGTAATTACTTAATGATGTAAATTTAATTTTTTCATAGCAACGTCATTTTAATTATATTTAATTTAAATTAAATAAAAAAATTAATGTAAAATTACTTCAGTTTTGAAATCGGACGTAGTAAGTACTCGAATTTTGAAATCAGAATTATTTGAGCGTTTTCGGATTTGCATTTAGGTAAGCAAACTTCGCCGGTTAAATTTCGGATCATGGGTAAATTTTGATTTAATATCCGGGATATAAGCAGCGATACAGTTTACAAATCCAGTTTCATTTTAATTTTGAATTTTTTTTAAATTTTCTAAAAATTAGTTTAAGTATATTATATAAATTATAAAATTTAAATTATATTATATAAATTATAAAATTTAAGGGAGGCTATGGATGTAAGAGTTAGTAAGGAGGGTGCATTTGGGAAAGTAAAGTATTAGAATGAGATGTAAATAGTATATTTTGGGTTTACTTAATAAATGGGGTGTGAAGAGATATTTAAGGGGTGTATATAGAACCTCTCAATAATTAATTCCAAATAGTAGCCGATGACACCTAGCTCAGCGATAAAAAGGTAAAGAATTAGGTTCGAGTACTACAACGTCCTAATGCGAAATGAATAAATATATATAAAAAAAAAAATCTAGAGAGTAAAGAGAGAAACAGTGAAAAGATTAAAAGGTTTTGTTTTCTCTGATTTGATGACTTGGGTAAGAAACTGGAACAACTTAGAGTTGTTCCTCTTCTTGATGGATTTGGAATTTTAATTTTGTTTTAAAATTCCTCTTCTTATACGTAAAAAAAATCTCAATCTTGATATTGGATTTTGAATTTTAGTAGGTTTCAAATTCTAAATTTCCAATTAGATATACCTTTATCTTTATCTCTCTTCTACAAAATCGGGATAAGGATTTAATTTGTTTTTTTAAGCTTCATTTAGAATCTGATAAGGTAAAGAAATAGAGAGAATGGAAAGAAAATAATTTAGAAGAAAATAAAAAAATAGGTCTAAATTTAATAAATTAATTTTATATGTTTATTAAAAAACTCCATTTTATTTGATTATATTTCATTTTCTTTATATTTTTACAATGAAACCAAACATAGAAACTTATTTTTCTTATTATTATTTTCTTTTCCCAACATTTTCTGGAATTCTATTAGCTTTAAATTTCTAAATTTTGGATTAGATATATTTTTATCTTTAGAAATATGGTTAGAAGACATCAAATAAACCAAATTTGCAAAATCTAATCCTCCATTATGTTTTCTTGAAAAAATAACTCTAGACAAAAATACCCTTTATCCTTTTATGTATTTATAAAAGAACATGAAACAATGATGGCATTTTTATCTAAATATGATTAAAAAATGATAGTAAGTTAGATTTTCAAAATTCATGTTTCAAAATATTTTTTAATCAAATCACCCTACCTTATCTTTATCTCTATTCTACAAAGGCCCTAATTTTTCAAATAAATTGCAGTTTTCTATTTTTTTTTAATGAAAGGAAATTGCTTTTCTGGGATGAGGAATCCTCTCTGATTCGGGATCTTTCAGTCTAAAATGACCAGGTCAATACTTTTTTAAGCGGCCCTTAATTTATTCATGTTAGGTTTTTCTTTTTACTTTTCTTCTTCTTCCCTTTTTTTTCTCGTCTAATATCTTGCAGAGAAAATGAAGGAAAAAAAGAAAAAGAAAAGATTTAGGATTTTGATCAATCAAGTGTTTGATAATAGGGGCAGATGTTGAGTTCATCATGTTGAGGTGGGGACAATGGCAGTGAATCAGAAATTGTTGAAGAGGTTCCCTTATTTGTTTCTCATCTTTCACTTATAATTCTTTTATCAATCAATTGTATGTGATATTATACATATAACTAAAGATATGGGAGAGAGAGGAGGGCCCAGTGTTTGAGTCCCTGAGGACAAATCTATAAAAAAAATTCACAAGATGGACATGTTGGTTGAAATCTGACTTAAAATTGTGATAATTAAACACATAAAAAAACCAAATAATTTATAATAAATGAAAATCTCTATGAGATACCTTGATTCCCTTCTAGTGTCAAACCTAAAAAAGAATGAAATCAGGAATAACCCATTAAAAGGGGCAAAATCAAATTTCTTTTACAAGAATAACCTCTTTCTTTTTTCTTTTTTGATAATTATTCACTTAGAATTACAACATTATAGTAATATGCAGCCTAACGCTTTAAACCATGAGCTAGGGCTCATTGGTAGAAATGTCTATTGAAATTAATGACATAATAATGAAATCTGAGAGCAAATAAATAAATCTTTTGATTTCACATTACAAAACCCTTGTAAAAAAAAAAACCACGAATTAAAACGAAAGTTTTACTATGAACCTAAGAAGAAAATTACAAGTACGACTCATAATATATCGATATAGCGAAAATATCAAATGAAAGGTCCATATCATCCCATTGAAGAGGATCGATTGTGAGCTTAACCTCTTTCTTTATTCTGACACTATCCTTTATTTTTTTATCGATTTTTTTATTTTTCACAAAAGTCACATCGCGGACTTTCGAGTCGGATATAAGTTCAAAACCAAATTTGGATCACAAATCAATAATGTCATTTTCGACATTTCCTTAAAATGTCTATAGGAATATTGCTGTAATGTGGGTGATGTAACAAAATGTCAATAGAGTTGGTGTGGGTGATTTGATTAAAAAACATTTTGAAAACCAAAAATTGGAAATTTGACCCTCCATCGTTTTTTTTGCTTGATTTTGACAAAAATGTCATTCTTGTTTTCTTACAAAAATAACATATTCTTTCAAGAGATAAATATATGAAATAGAGAAGGACATTTTTGTCCAAAATAAGTTATTTTTCAAGAAAAAATATGGGAAATGTTAAATTCACAATTTTAGGGTTATAAGTACATTTAATCAAATATTTCTTTAACTATTATGAGGGATTTATCTTTTCACATTTCTAATTTTAAATGTTAGAAAACGGATCCTTGTTGATACATTAGAGATTTGCGTGAGCTGGTTTGAAAGAAGAAAAACAAATTAAATTTGCCAATAAAAAAATGGATAGTTTTGATTAAATGACTTTTGGAAAGCCAATTTTTGAAATATAATATGATTTTTTTGTTAGATTTTTGATAAAATGTCCTTATTTTCTTGTAGAAATATTCTATTATTTTAAAAGACAATGCTAAAGTAATATGAAATAAAAAGGTATTTTCGTCTAATATAAGTTATTTTTTTTAAAAAAAAAATGGTAGAGATTAGATTCACAGATTTAAAAGTATTTGAAGTCTTTAATTAAACCAAATATTTCTAAAAAAAAATTGAGTAAAAATAGGAAGAGGACAAATCTTCATCATCACAAGGGCCCCAAGTTTGATCTTCCATACAATGTGCTTCTCTCAAAAAGTTGTGTAAATCTGTGGGCAGTAAGTGTAACGTATGCCCATTTAAAGACACAAACTGCATGGCTCCTTTATACCAAACCCTTCCACAAGCAAATTTTCTCCCCATTTCATTGTGTTCCTCAACCTTTTCCCTGACTCCATCTGTGATCCCTCCCCGGCTTTCTCTCCCATTGATTTCCTCACTGTCTTGAAAGAAAAAGAAGGAAAATATTCTTAGTAATTATTTTCTCTCCAAATTAAGAACTGCTGAAGTTTCCCATATATAAGTCCAATTCAGAGAGAGAGAGAGAGAGAGTCATCTTCATCTTTCCTTATTTGGTTTTGTTTCCAGGCACTTCTTTACAGTTTTGAACACAAATCCACCTCAGAGAGAGAGAGAGGGAGAGAGTCATGTCTTCATCTTTCCTTATCTGAATTTTGTTCCAGACGTGCGGGTTTTCTAACACAAACCCACCTGGGGAGAGGGGATGGGGAGAAAGAGGAATGACAATTTCATGATATTTCGAGCCAATTCCCAAAACCACACCCATCCCTTCCCCAACCCAACAAAAACCCATTTCCTTTCTCCCCAAAACTTCCTACTTTTCTACAACAAAACCCCACTCAAAAACGCCATTGCAGACTTCTCATCATCATCATCATCATCATCATCACCAGTAGTGATGGGGCTGGCAGCCAGACTCGGCTGCGGAAAGACCCACTTTCATGAGAAGAAATGTGATTCTGAAGGAAGCAACAATGACACTGGTTTTCTCCAGACTTTGATCGCTTTGAAAATTCGAGATCTTTAAGAGCAGGTCGCGAGGAATGAATGAAGGTGTTGAAGCTGGCTCACTGGTATATATGGCCTAAATAGTACTGGAGTATGAGACAATCTACTGTTTATGTGAATAAGAGCATTCAATCTTCATAATTGTTTGCTTGCTTGCTTCTTTAACTGTAATTTTATATATGCAATAAAATCACTCTTAACCCACATGTTTGATTCGGGAAGGGAAAATAAAAGAAAAGAAAAAGAGAAGAAAGAAAAAGGGCGATTTGATTAAAATAACCTTGAATCTGAAAGAAATCTTTTAAGTAACATTAAAGTATAATTACAGGCACAAGAGGAGGCCTTATATAGGTTAAACTATACAACCCTAGGAAAACTGGAAATTTACAATCTAGGAAAATACAAAAATAAATATAACAATATAATAATCTAACATCCCCTCAAACTCATGGTGGTTTTAAGAGAAACCATTATGAGTTTTACGGAAGAGCAAAAACTTCAGTTCCCGAAGGAAGTGGTTTAGTGAAGATATCAATTGCTTGTCTTGTGAAATAGGCGAAGTGTGAGTGTACCTTTGAAGCGGATGAATGAAATGACAATCAATCTCAATATGTTTGAGTACGTTCATGGAAGACATCATTATAAGCAATTTGAATAACGCCCGATTATCCACGGTGAGTTGAGTTGCGGTGGAGCCGGTCAACACTAAGATCTGTGGTAACCACGTAACCAAATAAGTTCAAGCGTAGTAATTGCCGATTGCTCTATATTTTGCTTTAGTCTTTGGAGCAATGGCTTATTTGTTGTTTATTCTTCTCGAGAGATAAGAAATTACCCTGAGAAGAAAACAATATCCACAATAGTAGATTGACGATCGGTGGGATCACTGCCCAATACGCATCCCGAATATGCACGAAGAGTTAGTGAAGAATGGGAAGAAAAATGAAGACCATCAAATATGAATTGCCTTTCGGATATCGAAGAATTAGGAATAGAAACATAATGAGGAGATTTAGGGTGGCCATAAACTAATGGCTACATGAGCGCATAGGAAATATTGAAGTGAGGAAGTAATAGTAGGATAAGATTAGACTCGACAATTTGTCGTAGAGTAGCATCAGATGGTGGTCGCCATCACATGAGAATTGTGAAGGGCGGCAGTTATACTTAATGAGTGTGTCTGAACTATCTTGCTATCAGTGATCTTTGGCTCAAGAAGTGGAATCAGTATACTTAGCCTGTGTAAGATAATAACCATCTGCAGAAGAAGAAGAAACTTCTTAAGAAGGCTGAGTCTTTCATTTCAAATTGACAACCAAAAAAGTGCTTTAGATCACGAATACCTGCATGTCGTCACACAATAATAATCCATATCATGACATCTGAAGATAGTAATACCATGACAAATGTCTCAAAAAGAATTTGTATCAAAGCGCGAAAAACAACAGGACGTAGGCGAACTTTGCAAACCATGCTCGAGCTTGTTTAAGCCCATAAAGTGCCCCCGTGGTCGAGATGACGTGAAGGGACCTCGGAGGTGAGAGTAACCGGTGGAAGCCGTATAGACTTCCTCACGAGTTCACCATTAAGAAAACATTTTTGACATCCATCACGAAATAGTGAAACTAGTTTCTGAGCCCTTGAGAACAACAATAGTCCCACGCGGAGAAGAAAGTCGAGCCACAGAAGCAAAAGTCTCCTCATAATCAATCCCATACTCTTGAGTAATGCCCCTGGCAACAAGGCAAGCCTTGTAGCGATCAATAGTGCCATTCGATCGAGTCTTAATCTTATAAACCCATTTACAAACAATAGCAGATTTTCCAGAGGGGAGATCAACCAGATCCCATGTTCCAGTTTTATGTAGTGCATTCAACTCTTCTTTCATAGCTTGTTGCCATAAAGGGTTAGAGGAAGCCTCATGAAAAGTTTGAGGTTTCTGGAGAGAGGTGAGATTAGAAAAGCAATGAAAGTCACGAAGGTGAGAAGGAAGAGTAGTTACCGTGGGAGCCGGTGAAGTGCATGAGTCGAAGGATGAGTGCATGATCCACGGTTGGGGCAACATCGGTGGGCACGTCGAGTGATCGGTGTGGGGCTCTGAGATGCATGGAGTTAAGGAGCATCGATAATAGGAGTGGAGGTCAGAGGTGGGAGACTCCTCGGGGGCCTTGGTTAGGAGAGGATCGATAGGGAATAAGGGAAGCAGGAACATGAGGTAATTGGTAAAAACAACATGTTGAAGACTATGCTGAAACACAAAGACGTTTGCTAATGGGATGTAACACCTATAACACGATGATTCACTGCCCGAAAACAACACCTGAAACGAGCGGGGCGAGTTTGTTTCTTTCGCTGATCATGAAGAAGAACAAGCGGACACTTCCAAAGACTTTAAGAGTAAGTCATGGAGGAGAAGAACCAAACGACAAATCATAAAGGAGTTTGATTACGAACAATGGGAGAAGGACACCGTTGATGGTGTAAACTGTAGTAAGAGAAGCTTCCCTCCAAAACTGAGAAGGAGTAGAAGCGGCAATATAGTGCACGGGAATAACATCGAGTCCCAGTAGTGAAGTTTGCGCTCGATACAGCATTTCTTTGAGAAGTGCAGACGAGAGAGATGAGGAACAATGCAATTGATGTGAATAGAGGAGTAAATTCATGGGCTTTATATTCTTGGGCATTATCAGATATGAAAACTTTGATAGGTTTAGAAAACTGTGTTTCAATCATTTTGGTAAAGTCACAATATATTTGATAAAGTTCAGAACGATTTTTGAAGAGATAAATCCAAGTATATCAGGAAAAATCATCCACAAAAATAACAAAGTAACGTTACCCACAGATGCGAAAATGGGAGGGGCCCATACATTAGAATGAATAAGATCAGGCAGGCATGAGAAACTTTGTTATTAAATGGTAAAGCGGTTTGTTTGCCAAATTGACAAGACATACAATCAAAAATCTTATTTGGCTTGAACCTAACAAACCCACAGAAGCCCAGTTTGTTTAACTTTTAGAGATAGATGCATGACCAAATGAGAATGCCATAAAGCAAGAGAAGAAGTACTACGTTGCGAGACGGTAGAAAGCGAGAGGCGAGAGGCGGTGAATTCAGGAAAGATGAGCTCGAACAACCTTTCGACCTTCTGGTGGTCTGACGATCGTTAAGTCGAGTCTTGCCTGACAACACCAATAAAGGGAGAAGTATTGAAAAACTAAGTTCAGTGAGTTGCCCAACAGAAAGAAGATTATAAGTGAGTTTAGGAATCTGGTAAACATTGGAAACAGACAAGGCTGGTGTAGAGGCATTACCAAGATGAGAGACATGCATAGGAGAACCATTTACAGTGTATATGGTAGGGAGAGAAGTAGAAGTGTGTGAAGGTACAACATCAGAAGAAGAAGTCATATGATTGTAGTAAGCAGAATCAAGAAGCCATGTAGGAGATGTACCTGATATCATAAAAAGAGTAGTGTTAGATGCACTAGAAGATGGAAGATGAACTTGATTAACCATATCCTGTAGATATGCTATAGAGATGAGCGGGACCGGACTTGGAATGGGGTCATGTTGTCAATTCTGTTGGGTCAAAGCAGCAGTGTTTTGAAGAATAAGTTGGCCGAGTGCTAACGGTTTCAACAGCGGAATGACCTTTACTGTTCTTCTGAAGCTGAGATAGAGAGGCTTGCTATTGTTGTAATGGGTGCGGCGTTATTCCCTTTGCCTTTGGAAACAAAGGTAGGTGGTGACAAAGGAAAGAGCTGAGGAGTAACGGTCACGTGGAGCGATTGGGTTTGGAGTAAGCGGGAACATGATCACGGATAGAGATGGGATTCGGTCACGGCGAGTCTCATTCTCAACTAACTTATAAATAGCTTGTGAGACTATTGGTAAAGGATCATGATGGAGGAGGAATATGACTTACGGCTGAATTCAAACTCAATGCTGAGAGCCGCGACAAAAGTGAAGCGATCGTCCTTGTTCACGATGAACATAAACCAATTTGGTGTTAGTAGAATTTGAGAGAACTAGTTCAGATGCAATTAATTGATCCCAAATAGATTTCAGTTGGCTTTGATATACAATTATCCGCTCACCTAGTTCCTGACGAATCTGATAAAGTTCGCGTGTGAGCTTGAAGTTGCGAGAGCACCACTTTCGATTAAGAGCATGCAGAGTGGCAGTAATGAACTTCTTTGCAATATCAATGTTGCCAAACTCATCAATAATGGATGAAATAGATGTATTCACGAAACTGATGATGATCGATGATTAGCGCACCGATCCTCAATCCCGAATGGCATAGGCGGAATCAGGTTTCTTTATTACTTGTTTTGGAATAGGATGGTCTGTACGGAGGACATAAAGCCGCCCAACTTGTGGCCTTTGACATAACTACGCATGGCTTGAGACCACTAGGCAAAATTATCTCCATTAAATAACGCGAATCGGATGAAATCTCATCACCTGGCATGTCGAAATTCGAATAGAAAAGCAGGCGTAAAATGGAATCAAGGCTAAATAGAATTGAGAATACACACAGTCGAATTTTCGATCAGCGATCAACGGTCAGTGTGGCGTGGCAAAGTCAGGCGCAGTCGTGATCAACGAGCCGCAGTGCGGGCAAAGGGCGTGGGAGGAAATGATGGCAAACGGTGGTGTTCGCCGGAAAAAGAAGCTATACGGTGGCTGTAATGCTTAGACCGTGAGAGTAGCGGAAAAAAAATCAGAGGCTCTTTACGATCACCCAGTAAGAAATCTCTTTGATCTTTTATATTAAAAGCTGTAAATTCTGAGTCTGAGAGGAAGCATATAGGCTAGGCTATAACCCTAGGAAAATACAAAATAAATATAACAATATAATAATCCTACTTGAGATACATTAATTTCGAGGAAATCTAACCCTCAAATTTTTATTTTTATTTTATGCCCCAAAATATTTTAAAATTTGTAATAATATAAAATTAATAAATCTTATAAAATAAATAAGATATAATAATAATTTATAAATTATTTTATTTAAAAATAAGTTTTTATTATTGTGTATATTTTTAAAATAAATAAAATAATTAAATGATTTTTTTATATAATTAGGGTTGAAGCAGTTGGGCTCAGTGGTAGAATTTGGATCCTATGGAAAGACAGGATACAAAGAGAGATTCTCAAAACACACCCGCAGTTTCTACATATGAGAGTCACCCCTCATGACCAGCACCCTTGGCTTCTCTCAATCATCTTTGGCAGCCCCAACCCTTCCTTGAGACGTTCTCTCTAGCAAGCTCTGCACCAAAATCTGTTAAATCTCTCGGAACCATAGCTGGCCATGGGTGACTACAACACAGTCGTAGCATCTGATGAGGTAACCATAGAAGGTGTTCAGACTTCACAGATTGGATATTGCAGCACCAACTCATTGACTTGGGATTCTCAGGCCCCTGCCATATATGGAATAGAGGAAACTCCGCTGGAATGTTTAAAGGAGCAAGACTGGATAGAGCCTTATGTAATGTAGAATGGAAGACCAGGTTTGCAAATGCTTCAGTGACCCATCTGCCCAAGATTAATTTGGATCATACCCCTCTTCTTATCACCTCAGAGGAGGAGTCCCGCCTGTTTTCTCAACCTACGTTCAAATTCCAAGCTACATGGTTAAGTCACCCAAATCTAAAGAATGTAGTCCAGTCCTTGTGGAACAGCAATGCCTCTCACCCGGTGAATGTGCGTAAGACAGCAGAAGGTTTAACACTCTGGAATTAAAAGAGCTTTGGTGAATGTGCGTAGGACAACAGAAGATTTAACACTGGAATAAAAAGAGCTTTGGCAACATTTTCAAAAGGAAAAGGAGAATATGGGCCAGACTCGCAGGGGTGCAAAAACAGTTAACAAGACGTAGCTCTACTAATTTAATAGTGCTGGATAGACAACTGCAACAGGAGATGAATGATATTCTAAAACAAGAGGAACTCCTTTGGTATCAACAGTCATGTTAGGATTGGATAGTGTCGGTATCAACAGTCATGTTAGGATTGGATAGTGTCGGGAGCAAGTTTCAAAAAATCGGCCAAGTACGAGTCGTACTCGGCCGGTCATCTTTCTGGAGCCCTAGCAGATACGAGACACAGATATGAGGCGTGGGTGAATCGGTTAAAACTCAGTAGAACTTGGTGGACTCGGCCATGTTCCTGAGATGACTCAATCAACTCGATGAAAATAAGAAAATCAAATCCTCTCAGTATGAAGAACCAAAAAAGCTGAAAAAAATTTCGAACTTTCAGAGATTTATGTATAAAGCCAAAACACCCGTGATTGAATTTCATATCACAACAATAACAATACAAAACATTTCATAGATTTTGAACTACTTTCTGCATAAGAACAAGCGCAAAAGAACCCACAGCATGGATATGAGATTTGAAATCAAAATTTCAAGAAGAAACAAAGAACGGAAGAAGAAGGAGGAAATGAAACGAAACTAAGAACTTCTAACTACACCTTTCGGGCTCGCCGCTCATCTCGCTCCAAAACGAAACCGAAGATCTCCATTCTCAAACTCCAGTGTTGCCATATCTACTTTGGAGTCGAGCAAGCGTACTTTGGGTGCGCAGGTATGCAACCTCTTCTTCTTTAGTTCTTCTTCCTCTTCTTCTTCCCCCCTTCATTTTTGCATTTTTTTTCTGACTACAGGAACAAGGGTTCCTCTTTTTGGGACTGCCCATTGCCAAAACGACGTTTTCGTTTATGTAGGACAAAAAACAACGTCATTTTGTTTTTTTATTTTTAATTTTAAATACAACACAAAACGACGTCGTTTAGGGCTACTAGAAACCAAAACGACGTCGTTTTGCATAAGTTGTCACTTACCCAAACGACATTGTTTTGGATAAGTGACAACTGATTCAAAATGATGTTGTTTTGGACCCTCCCAGTCCAAAACGACGTCGTTTTGGTACATGCAGAATTTTTAAAAAATTATGATAGCTAAAACAACGTCGTTTTGGCTCTAAAAAGGCCAAAACGACGCCGTATTGGCCATAGAAACTATATTTAGCACCTCTAAACCCTCCAACCCCCATTTTTTCCATGTTTCCAATCAAAAATATATTTAGCAACTTCTAATTAATTTCAAATTATAATATTATAAATAAAATAAGAATAATAAATTAACAAAACCATAAATCATCTTTGTAAGAACAATATAAAATGCAAATATAAAATATTATTTATTTATTTTACTTAAGAAACATAAAATAAGATTAATTCCAAAATTAATAATTTATGAAAAACAAGAAAGCATAAATAAGAATAATGGAGAAAAATTAATATGGTAACATATATATTATTATTGATTGATTAATTTATATATTATTATTAATATTAAATAATGAATATGGTAATATATTAACAAAATAAAAATAAGAATAATAAATTAACAAAACCATAAATCATATTTTTGTGAACAATATAAAAATACAAATATAAATATTATTTTATTTATTTCCAAATATAAATAGATTAATTCAAATTAATAATTTATGAAAAGCAAACATAATAAGAATAATGGAAAAATTAATATGGTAACATATATTATTATTAATTGATTAATTAATTTAGTATATTAATATTAAATGAATATGGTAATATATTATAAATAAAATAATATAAATAATTGTACATATTTATTGATCTTTTTCTCCCATATTTCATTAATTTTGATTTAGCAAGTAAAAAAATATATATCTTTTTAAAAAACAATATAGATACTTATTATAATTCTTCTTAAATAAACTAAAATAACACTTTTAATGTACTTAATTGAAAATTGAAATTATGTAAATTTGCTTACCACTGGGTACAAATTTAATTTTTGTTGAAGAACAATTATATTAGAAAATAATTTAATTGTATGATATTTTTTGTTTTACTTTTATACATGGTTAGATGAACATTTTGGAATGACTCCAAAACATGATATTGGTTGGGAGCATGCAGAACCATTTGGTGGCAATAGAAGAACCCCAAAATGTAAGTACTATGGAAAAGTTATTCATGGACGTATAACATGATTAAAGCAACACATTGGACATATATCAGGACAAGTAGAATGATGTCAAAGTGTACTTGCGGAAGTGTCACAAAACATTGAATTGTATAAGTCTAATGCTTTGAACGAAAAAAATTCAAATGAAAAAAAAGAAGGAACAACTTATAAGTTCTTTAAATGAAGAACATTTTTATGAAATTGATGAGATTCCGATGAAATTGAGGAAGTTGAGATGACTGATTTCGAAAGAAGGCAAATGAAACATGCAATGAGAGAAAGTAGTTGTTTTTTTAAAGAAGGTAGACCGCAGGGCATGGAGGGAGTGGAGTACTTCCCTCACAGCCTTGTGGTTTAGGTATCAAGCGGGGGCCGGATCTTTGAGAAGCTTGACATAAGATAAGGACCTGTTGTACCTTTCAGAAGAGGTTGGGTATACTGTGACAACGAAACAAAAATCAATAAAAGTTTGTTTTCCGTTGAAGGTGTAAAGAAAGTGGGTAAAGCCATCTCTAAATTTTTTCTTTTCAATGGAATACCTTCCAATGCAGCTGATAGTGGGCCTTACTATCAATCTATGATTGATAACAAAGCAGAAGCAGGTCCGAGTATTAAGGGTCCTACAGGATACCAATTTTGCAATGCATATCTGGAGGAGGAGGTGCAAGAGCTTGAGGTATATATAAACACATTGAAGGCCAAATGACCTATATATGGATGCACCATCATGTGTGATGGTTAGAGTTCTAGAACTAGAAAGGCTATCATCAATTTCATGGTTTATTGTGATAGAAGCATGATATACCTTTTTTTAGTTAACACTACCAACATACCTAAGAAGTAGATTACATCTTTTCCCTTATGGATAAGATTTTTGAGGAGGTTGGGGAGGAAAACATTGTACAAGTAGTCACTGATAATGATGCAAATTTTAAGCGGCATTTGGTATATTTGTTGATGGAGGAAGCACAAACATTTGTTTGAATTCTCCTTGTCTGCGGTCGTTGTATTGATTTAATGCTTGGAGATGTGGAAACATGAAGAAGATTAAGGGACTTTTAGATCAAGCAAGAAGATTGATCCTGGCTTTATTTATAATAGCTTGAAAGTAGTTAATTTGATGATAGTGTTCACCAAGGATAGAGATCTCTTGCGCTTGGAATGACCTGATTTGCCACTGAATTTATTTCACTTCAGTGTCTTATACGTTATGAGGGTGATTTGAAGATGATGTGCATAACAAATGAGTGGCATGAATTCAAAAAAGATCGGAGCAGAAAGTTTAAGAGATAAGGTATCCAACCTTATCTTTACTGATCGGTTTTGGAAGAAGGCAAAGGAAATCCAAATCATCATGGAACCTTTGGTGAAAGTTTTGAAATTGTTTGATCAAGATAAAAAGCCCACACTGTCAATCATTTATGAAGCAATGGATAGAGCTAAATAGGCTATAAAGGCATCGGTGAAACATTGAGAAATGTATTGGGAAGTCATTGACATAAGGTGGGCAAATCAATTGCATAGACATTTACACACTGCAGGTAATACAAAAAATTCCTTATATAATTATTATTATCTTATTTAAAGGAAAAGTATTATAAACTAATTTTTTTTCTACTTATGTCAACATATTTTTTAAATCCAATGCTTCAATATTCAAAGCAATTCTCCCACTATCTGAAAATTAAATTGGACCCGTAAGTTATCAAAGGGTGGGTGATTTGGATAGGTAAACAAAGAAGCTTTGAGCGAGATATAACTTGTGTTATTTTTATAATATATTTTGTATTTATGTGCATTAATAAAGTAAAGAACATTACAATGTAGGTGAAATTATTTGTTGAAGGCCAAGGAGAAGTTGGAAGTACACTAACCAGAAAAGCAATAAATCACTCTCTTCCAGGTACTCACTATATTTATTTATTTTTTAAATAAAAATTGTCATCATTTTCTATTAAATATACATTGGTGCCTAATATGTTTTTAATAATAGCTAAATGGTGGAACAATTATGGTGATGAAGGTTCACATCTTCAAAAGATTGTTGTCAAACATGTTTTCATCTAGTTGTGAAAGAAATTGGAGCACATGGTCATTGATTCACACACAAAAGTTACTGTCGTTTGGCAATGAAAAAGTTGCATAAGTTAGTTTATGTTAATTTACAATGCGACTTGAGTTAAGAATTTGATACAAGAAACGAAACTGATAGAAGATTTGTACAATCCAAATGACACGAGATCATATTTTTAATGATGATGATATAGATGAGTGGATATGAGGAAGAACTATTTTATCATCGATACTTTTGAAGTTGTTCGAGTTCAGCAAGAGATCTTCCCTCTAAGAAGGTAGAAGTAGCTTGTGATGATGATGGTGGCACTGAGATTCACGGGAGTAAGTAGGCGTGGAAGCGTGTGCGCAAGGAAGAGGCATATTAGTTCTTCTGCAGCCAAAAGGTAAGGCTTTCGCCGAATAATTTTTCAATTCTAGTAGTGATGATGGTGACAATAGAGTTAATAGAGGGGGTAGCAACATTGGTGGTGACAATGAAAACACTAGTGGGACAATGGAGTAGGTGGTGGCATTATAGCAAGTGGTGCTGTTGATAGTGGTTATGTTAATCAAGTTGATCATGGCATGTCTTAGGCATAGGGAAATGAAAATTATTATGCATGAATGTGATCATGGATATGAGCCGAGATATATGGGAACAAACGAAAGCACTGGAAGAGGCCGGCTATATTTCCTAGTGATGATGACCTTCATTAATGGGCATGATTACATATCAATTGTAACAGTTGATGAGCACTTCCAATCATTGGCTCTAGGATCAATACCTCATTTCAGGGGAGTAGAAGATGGATCATATCATAACTTTGGAACTAGTGATAATTCTTCTAATGTTTTTAGTGGGTATGATTTTGATTAATATTCAACTACTGGAACACGAGCTAGTGGTTCCTATGGATATGATCAATCTTCGATAGCGAGTAAGCATTCTTGTAGGTTTTGGATATTATCCAGTAGTGTTGGCGAGTAGCCTCCAGTCGTATTTTCACTAAGTATGGATCTTATTAATCATCTTAGCCAACACATTCAAGTAATGAACAATTCTTTCAATCACATTTTCATTATGCAAATTATCGTCCCGATTTGCATGCTCATCATAGGACTAATGATGATGATGATTTAGAGCCCCTCGTCATTCAACATGGTATTGATTGATGTATTTGATGACATTTTGTTAAAAAGATGTAATGCTTGATATAAAATAATTTTTTTATTAGCATTAACATACATATCTTTCATTGAATGCTTCATTAACTATTTAAATAAAAAAAATTGTTTTATTAAATTTTAATTTACTTAATTATATCAATTTTCTAATAATTTACTCTGTCAACAATAATTTTAAATATTTTAATTATCTTATTTTGCATGTCGGCCGATACGCGGTCGATACGTCTCGGAACTGTCCGAGTCGGCGACCGATTCCGCGACTTTGAACCATGGTCAGGAGATCGGAACATGAAGTTTTACCATGCTTCTACACTTGTGCGCAAGAGTAGGAACATAATCAGAGCTCTCAAATCCATAATGGGTGACTGGATCACCGACCAGAATCAGCTTGAGCAAATAGCACAAGAGTTCAATAAGAACATCTTCCAGGAGGAAGTGATTAGCCGCCCACATAATAACCCAGGAGGAAACTTCCATTGCATATCTCAAGAGCAGTTCCAGAATTCAGTCAACCTTTCACTCCAGATAAAATTAAAAGAGCCACTTTTGATATGGCTCCCTTCAAGGCTCATGGAATTGATGGCATGCACGCGGGGTTCTACCAGCACATGTGGGAATATGTAGGTGACACAGTCTGCGGTTTCGCCATGGAATTCTTCGATTTAGGTATTCTTCCGGCGGGAGTCAATGACACTCTATTGACCCTCATACCTAAGGTTCAATATCTTGAAAATCTCTATCATCTACGTCCGATCAGTCTTTGCAACGTGGGATATAAAATTATTACCAAAACTATGACCAACAGGTTGAAGGAAATAATGTCGAGTGTGGTGGCTCCGACCCAAAGTAGTTTTGTCCCGGGAAGACAAATTGTGGATAACATTATTATCTACCTGGAGGTGTTGCACTCAATGAGGAAGAGGAAGATAGGCAAGGGCTTCATGACCATGGAAATAGACTTGGAAAAGGCATATGACCACATCTCCTGGTCTTTCATTCATGAAACCCTAGAATGGTTCAAACTCTATGGGGATTGGATCCATAATATTATGCATTGTATTGAGACCCCAACAATGTCAATTCTCTGGAATGGGAGGAAACTGGAAAGCTTCAGACCAACTAGAGGGATCAGGTACGGAGATGCAATTTTGCCTTATATCTTCGTGCTCTGCATGGAAAGACTCGGACAAATTATCAACCAAGCAGTCCTTTCGGGTCAGTGGAAACCAATCCAATTATCTTGAACCGGGCCTCACCTCTCTCACCTTTTCTTTGCATATGATTTGATCCTGTTTGCTGAGGCTACGACTGACCAGATCACTAAAATAATGCAATGCTTGAATCTCTTTTGTTCCATGTCAGGTCAGAAAGTGAATACCCAAAAGTCAGTCATCTTCTTCTCTCATGCAATGGACCCGAATGAGGCAGACAAAATCTTTGCCATGTCAGGAATCCCTCGTACCATAAATCTTGGTAAATACTTGGGTGCCCTTCCATTCATGGGCGAGTCATCCCTCTCTTATACCAGAATTTACTGGATAGAGTCAGCCAATCTATCAAATTGGAAGGCACAACTCCTCTCTTTTGCAGGCAGGGTTACTCTCGCACAATCCGTCCTCACCTCTATACTAGTTTATACCATGCAATCTGCTCTCCTCCCTAAAGGCATCTGCAATAAAATTGACCAGACGGTTAGAAGCTTCATATGGAGCCATACAAAGGAAAGAAAAGGCATCCACCTCATCAACTGGGAGTCGGTCACCTCCACAAAAGAATAGGAAGGTTTGGGAATCAGAAAAATAGGTAACATGAACATTGCTCTGCTAGCCAAGCTCGGCTGGAGACTTCTCTCGGAACAAGGAAGCCTATGGACACAAGTTCTGCGTAGTAAGTATATCCGAGGCCTGTGGAAATCTCAAACCTAATTCCCAAACACCATGCATCCAACGCCTGGAACGGAATTGTAGCGACGACAGACCAACTTACTCAACTCAAGGCACCAGGGAAAGGGTTTGCAATGGAGGGAATACCTTCTTTTGGACAGATACTTGGATAGGGGACACCCCACTAATTAACTTTGTCCTCAAAGAGATACCCACTACCTCCTCTTTTAAGAGAATCAAAGACTATTGGAACCATTGCACGGGATGGGACTGGGGAGAACTTTCGGAACTGCTCCCAGAACATATCAAAGATCTTTTACTAACCAAGCTCCTTCAATAGGATGAGAATGGTGAAGATGATTTGTGTTGGGGCCAACATCCAATGGAGCTTTTTTTTTTTTGGGTAAAATCAGCATACAGCCTGTTCACAACATCAAGCACAAATCCTCAAAATGATTTATGGCGGAAAATCTGGAAATTGGGAGTCCGCGAGTTAAAACTCTGGGCCATCCTCCATGGCCGAATATTGACGAACTCAGAGCGCTGTCGCAGAGATTTCACGTTGAACCCGTGCTGTATTGTTTGCCTAGGGAACAGAGGACCTAAACCATGTTTTCCGTCTTTGCATTAAGGCCAAACCCATTTGGAGACACTTTGTGAGCGAAGCCGAACTGAGATCAACGTGGCACCTATCCTTCAATGAGTGGATGTCTTGGAACCTAAGGATGAAAAATTCCTGAAACAAAGCAGAAGTCTGGAGAGATAAATTTGCTATATACATAGGGTGGATATGGCACTGGAGGAACAAACTAATTTTCGAGAATTTGGAACCAGACACGAGGGCTAAGGAGTCTACTGCACCCGATGGGTGGGCTGGTCGTGGAATCCGCAATGTCGAATCATATGATCGTGAGGGGAGAACAAGGAGTCTACTGCACCCGATGGGTGGGCTGGTCCTCTCCACAGCAAGGGTGGATGACCCTAAACTCAGATGGGTGCGTCAAACAAGGCCTAACTGTGCAGGTGGGGGTGGGCTCATACGAGACCATGAAAGACGATGAATTTTAGGTTTCTCAATAAAGTTGGGACCTTGTTCGGTTGTGGAGGCTGAACTTTGGGCTCTAATCCATGGCCTTCGGCTAGCCTGGCAAGCTGGTATTCGACATCTAGTGGTGGAAATGGATTCTTTGCTCATCAAGTTGTGGGTCGAAACGAGGACTGTGACGGGAACATGCACGACAATCTGCTAAATGAGTGCAAACAATTGCTCCTCCGATCATGGCAGGTCAAGCTGACTCATATCCTTAGAGAGGGAAACCAAGCTGCACACCACCTGGCAAATAAAGCAATGAAGTTCTGCAATGGGGAGCTTAAGATATGGAACAACCTCCTTGGAGCCTCGGGCACCTGTTGCAACAAGATATGATGGGCATCTATTAGCCTTGAAGAATTCGTTGTATTTCTTAATTTTGCTCGCTCGGTTTTAAACCCCCTTCGAATAAAAAAAAACAAAAAGGGTCGAGAATAAACAATACTCGAACCTGCCCTGCGTTTAAGAAAAAAAAAATCTTAAACTCATTTAAAACCTGATAAGGTACAATCCATGCCCATCCCATTAGGAGTGGGAGAGGAATCCGAAAATATCCACTTTATTGTCATCCATTGTTCAAATTAAACATAACGATCATGTCTATTTTTATGCATCGATATTGGGTCCTCATCTAATTCCTTGTCAATCTTGGATAATATATTGTTGGGGGATATTTCTTGTCATAATCTTAGACAAAAATAAATTGCATGTTTCAAGCGGTAGAACCTATTGTCATTTGATGCTACACAAGTTGTTTTAAGGCATAACGTAACAGCACAACACCTTATTCAACCAAATATCCAAATCTATTTTTGAAGCAAATATTATGGAGATCAAGAGTTGATATTTCATGAGATCAATAAGGAAGAGTAGAGGGTGATATTGAGCAATAATGGATGGATCAAATTGGAAGATTTGATCACGTTTGGTGAGTTTTGTATGGGAGACAAATATTCTATTATGATATTTATGGAATGAAATCAGGATATTTGAGGAGCCAAAATCAGAATATTTGGTGAGATATTTATGAAAATAAAATCTCAATAATGAAGGGATAATTGCACCAGTTAAAAGAACATTTCATAAACACGAATTGAAGATTTGCTTGCAAATCAAGGAGAATATTAAAAAAGATATTGAAGCCCAAGAATAAAAGGGGGACTAGAACACGTTTCAAGGTGTCCCTTCAGACCATACCAGAGCCGAAGTTGAAGATTCAAAGGTCAAGGAATTTCCATGGCATTGAGTATTATTCTTATGTTATGTATGCATGAGTTTCTATGGGGATAATTTGGGCATGTGGGTGTCTAGATGACATGTTTGGGGGGAATGAGGGGATCTTATTCTATGTTTTATAATGAGAGAATTGGGAGAAAGAGAGTGTCATGCCCCTACCCGCTGAGCAAAAGATAGAGAGAGGCCGCGAGGGCCCAGGACTCAGCCATTGCTTTTCGGACATTGAGGTAGACCCGTTGCAAAAATAAATCCATAAGGAAAATAAAAATTATAATACCACCACCGTAATGGTGGTTAAACATCTTATATATATGTGACGGTTTAGTAGCGAAATTTTAGCGAAAATTTTTAAGTCATAAAATTATGACAGAGCTGATGGAATAGTGACCGAAATGACAGACATTTGTTTGTGACGGATTTGTGACAAAAAAGAAATCCGTTAATAAATTATGGCGAGAAGATGGCGCAAAAATTTTAGTGATGGATTTGAGACTATTTTGTGACGGATTTTTGTGATGGAAAACAATCCATCCTGGAAATCACAATCACTAAATAAATATAAAGAAGTTTAAATATAATATGTGACGGATGATATTAAAGTGACTAAATAGTAATGATTACTAAATTTCGTCACAATTTGTGATAGTATTTTAGTTTCGTCTGCAAAATAGTGACGAAAAATAGTTTTAGTCACAAAATTGGCTAAGCGAAAATGTGTTCTGTGGTCGTCCTGCAATTTTAATGACTGTCAGATCTAAATTTTGTGAGCGAGAAATAGGACCACCGTCACAAAATAATGACAGAAATGTTTTTCCGTCACAAAATTGTGACAGACTTTTTATTCCGTTACTATTTTTTGACGGAATCCTATTTCCGTCACTATTTTGTGACAAAACTGTGACAGATTTGTGACATGAAACTTTTAAAAAATAATTCCTTAATATATTTTAAATTGTATTATACATTATTTCAAAATATTCATAAAATATATTGTAAATATATATTTAATATTTAATGCAAGCTATTTCAAAATATTTGTATATTTAAAAATATTATAGACAATTTTTAAATTTTATTATTAATATATATTGTACTATATTATACATGCTTTTTAATTTTTAAAATTTGTGATATTTCAATATTTTAAGTTTTATTATATACTACGCTACATAGTCATAAAATATACTAAATATCAAAATAATAAAATATATGCCGTGGTGTATAGTTACAAAATTTGAAATTCTAAAAATTTATAATATTTCTCCCCTAAAATTTTATTTTATCCCTCATTGGGTCATATTTAATTGAAGCAACTTGTTAAACCGTATGTCGAGATTGACTGGAATTATATTTTAATTAAAACACAAACTATTCTATAAGTTTGAATCCAATCTTGGCCTCCTTAATAGTTTTTTTTGAATATTTTTATTTATGAACTCTTCCAGAAAAGTATATAATACAATTAATTTAAAATATATAAATGGTTTTATTAATAGCGATGCATCTGCGTCGGTCAAAATAGTGGCGAGTGCAGATCCGTCCACAAATTTGTGATAAGAATTATCATTCCATCACAAAATAATGGTCAGCATGGTCGGAAATGCAATTTTGTAATCGTTCGACCAATTATGACGGATATTTATAAAAAAAAAATTCCTTTTATATTTTAATTTGTATTGAACACTTTATTTTAAAAATATTCTAATATTTTAAAATATTATAAACCTTTGAAATTTTATTATTAATATATGTTGTACTATATTGTGCAATTTTTTTAATTTTTCAAATTTGTGATATTTTGATATTTTAAATTATACATATATAATTGTCTTATTTAGCATTGTAGTCATAAAAAAATAATAAATATAAAAATAAATTATATATATATATATCAAGCTACGATGTTACAAAAGTTGAAATTATAAAAATTTGTGATATTTGAAAATAAAATTTTATTTTATCCCAGTGGTCATATCCCCAATTAAAGCAAGCTTACATTGCATTATCTTGAGATTAAATAATTATGTTAATTAAGCACAAACTATTCCTATAACTTATTGAATCAATCTTGGTCTCCTTAATAGTTTTTTTGAATATTTTTTTATTTATGAATATTTAGAAAAAGTAGATAATACAATTAATTTAAAATATATAAATGGATTTCTATTAATAGCGATATGTCACAAATCGGTCAAAACATAGTGACGGAATTCTGAATTCGTCACAAATTTGTGACGAAATTATTATCATTCCATCACAAAATAGTGACGGAAACACAATTTCGTCATAATTTTTCTTCGATGAATTTGGAAACCAATTTGTGGCAGGATCATCTGTAAAATAAATTCACTTTTATATTTTAATTTGTGATAGAACTATTTCAAATATTATAATATTTTAAAAAATATTATAAACTATTTAGATTTTATTATTAATATATATTGGCCTTCATATGGTGCAATTTTTTTTTAATTTTTCAAATTTGTGACTGATATTTTAAATTGTATATATAATTGTGTCTTTGCTGACGTAGTCGCAAAAAAATAATAAATATCAAAATAAATTTTATATATATATATATATCATGCTACGATGTTACAAAAGTTGAAATTATAAAAATTTTGTGATATTTGAAAATAAATTTTTATTTTATCCTCCATTGGGTCATAGCTAATTGGAGCAACTTGTTAAACCGTATATTCGAGATTGACTCGATTATGTTAATTAAAGCACAAACTATTCCTATAAGTTGTTGAATCGATCTTGAATTATACATAACCGTTTTTTGAATATTTTTATTTATAGATATTTGAAAAGTATATAATACAATTAATTTAAAATATGTAAATGGATTTTTATTAATAGCGATCTGTCACAAATCGGTCAAAACATAGTGATGGAATTCTGAATCCGTCACAAATTTATGACATAATTATCATTTGGTACAAATGATGACAGAGCACATTTCTGTTTCAATTTTGTGACTGATTCACAGATCAATTTGCTGACGGATATCTATAAAAAAAAAATTTCACTTTTATATTTTGAATTTAGCAATGGAGCACTATTTCAAAAATATTATAATATTACTAAAATATTATAAACTATTCAAATTTTATTATTAATATATGTTGTGCTATATTGTAATTTTTTTTTAATTTTCAAATTTGTGATATTTCAATATTTTTAAATTGTATATATAATTGTGCTGTACGACATACATATATATATATATATATATATATATATATATATATATATATATATATATATATATATATATATATATATATATATATATATATAAAGTTGAAATTATAAAAATTTGTATTATTTGAAAATAAATTTTATTTTATCCCTCATTGGGTCATATCCTAATTGAAGCAACTTGTTAAATAGTATATTCGAGATTGACTCTGATTATGTTAATTAAAGCACAAACATTCCTATCGTTGTTGAATCAATCTTGGCCTCCTTAATGATTTTTTGAATTATTTTTATTTATAGATATTTAGAAAAATCATATAATACAATTAATTTAAAATATATAAATGAATTTTTATTAATAAGCGTCTGTCACGAATCGATCACCAAAATAGTAATGAAATTAGATAAAGTCACAAATTTGTGACGAAATTATCATTCCGTCACAAAATAATTGGCGAAAAACACAATTCGTCACAATTTTATAAGCATTCACAAACCCGATTTAATCACGGATATACATAAAAAAGATTCACTTTTATATTTTTAATTTAATATTGAACACTATTTCAAAATATTCTAATTTTTAAAATGTTATAAACTAGTAAACTAAATTAAGCTTGCAATTTATGAGAGCTGTAGCGATTTTTTCTTGGAGTAGATTAAAGTCAGCAGTTACTTATCCTGGGGTCCTTTTCTACCACGGTAAGTAGAAAGCGGTAACTAAAAATTTACAGCGAGGATAAAGAATCCTACAGTAAAAATGCCGGTTAGTCGAAAAGCCAAGAGTAGAAAAGCGGCGTCACCATCGGTGGCCCGGAACAAATAATCAAAAGGCCCTCAAGGCTTTGCCATTCACTTACTTTTCTTTTGATCGTAAAAATTTCTTCTCGATGAAAGCCCGATGACTCTCCCCGATCATTGGCCAGGTGATTTTAGTGCCACGTTCTTGCGATTTACTGGCGATTTTACGTAAGGTCGACAACGTGTTATTTTTGCTTGATCCTTAAGTTTTGTTCTTATAATATTTTCAGATTTTTTGTTGATTGGAATAAGGGTTTGGAGATTGTGGATCTGTTTGTTCTAAAGCCATGGGGCTTTGTTTTGTTTTTTTGTTTGATTGTTGAGAAAATATGGGAAAGTATAGGAAATTAGAGATAGAGAAATCATAGTTCATGCCTTATATTTAATTTTTTTTTTTTGGTTGTGGTTTCTGGAAGTGGAAAGTTCAACTCAACTCAGCTAATTAGTTGGATTCAGCTTGTGTAAGACCGAAATTTTCGATTTACGGAAGAAGCGAGTACAATTTCGGTCAAAAATCCAAAATTTATTCTCTAGATCTCGGATGATGAAACGGATTTCACCATTGGAATCGTCTCGCGAAATCTAGCTACCACGTAGAATTTTGTCGAATTCGAGAGCCGGTTGGGATTTGCAGCGTTTTGAGCGTGAGTTTTGGGTGTCGGAAAAGCGACTTGAGATGTGACAAAAGTCGCATGTAGCTATGCGCGTATTCTGCGTGTTGTTGTATGGGTATAGAGATGATGGAAATGAACGGTCGGGATAGTGCCAAATGTCGAAAATCCAAGCTAAGGGACAAAATGATCATTTTGGAATTTGATTAAATGAGGAAAATGACAAAAACCTCAATAGTATTATCCTCCTCCTTCAAAAGAAAGCCAAAACGTGGGAAAAAAGGGAGAGAAACTTGCATTGCTTGAAAATGAAGTTTACGAGTGAGAGAGAGAAACCTCTCTAAATTCCGGCAAATCCATTGTCGAGTGTGGAGTAAGGAAAGTTACTTGGCCGAGCGACATGTAGGTACGGTTTATTGGGTTTTAATGGCTTCGTGAGAGTAGAGGATTTGTCTGCTTGGGTTTTACACTTTATTTAAGTGTTTTATAATGTTTCGGTTGGATTGAGGCCTTGAGCGGCGTTTGATCCGATCCAAACTTGGGACCCGAATTGTTGAATTTATTGAACCCGATATGCGGTCGCGTGTCGTGAGGAACTGTTTACGGGTTGTTAACATAGATTATACTTTAAATCGTATTGTGATATTATAGGGCCGGAAATGGCCGTGAGTCGGGTTCACAAAGTGAGCCAGGTGATTAGGTAAATTTATGGAGCCCCGAATGCACGATCGTGAGCGTAGGGCTACATTTAGTGTTTATTTTATAAATTTATGAAATAAATCTTGTGTTGATGGTATGGTAGGAAATTAGCAGATTGTGTGGAAAATGTAATGTGTAGTGAATGTAACTGATAACAGAGGTTTCTTGTTCGAGAATAGTGTTCCGCAAAATAATTTTTGTGAAATAATGTGTTGGTTGAGTAATTCAAATCAATTGCTCGTGTTGGATAATTAGCCCAGTGAGGCTAATTTTGGTGTAATGGATTGTGAAATTACATAACATGTTTATTGTGATTAAATGTAAATGTATATCATGGTATATATATTCGCATGTTTTATGAATTGCATTGAAATTGGCATCATGCATTCCATATGCGCTAGGGCACCTACAGAGCGATAAGTGAGTTGAGAGGTGATTCTTGAGAGAATGGTTTCGGAGGTTGATTAAAATAATAATATTATCGGAGGGTAGTCCATGTAAAATATCAATCGTCGGGTCATTGATTGATATACATTAGGAGGGTTATCACTAAATAGAACATCGAATTAGGTCCACTACTTATATTGGAGGTTGTCTAAATATAAACAAATATCTTTGTTTTGAAAAAAATAATGTTTCTCATACGTGGCTTAGGCAAGTGTGAGGGAGTCGTGAGGACTCGGGGTATGGGTTGATCATGGAAGCGTTAGTGGATCGCGCATTTTACTTGGATGTATGTTTTCCATTGGAGCATTGCATATGCACTTGGAACGGAGAGTTGCCCATTTAGGGTGATTCCTGCGGGCGATAGCTCACTTACAATCGAGGATATTATTTTTCGAGGTACGGGCGCTCGAGAAGGCAGCTCTTCCCCCAGGGGACGATCTTGAGAGAAGCCCAGGAGTTGGCCAGGCTTTGGTGTTTTAGAATACATGTATTAGAGCGTTGTAAACTTTTAATATGTGTTGTATAAATGAACTTTTTAACTCTTGAAACTATTGGATATAGTTGGGATTTATTTGGATGGGTAGTAGTTTGGGCCCAGTGGCCGTTTATACTCATGTATATATCTTTGGATGTTGATTGGGACAGGGTTTGTATTTGGGTGAGCTCAGTACAAGGAGACTCTCGCCCGATTTTTACTGTGAAATGTCGGGTCACGAGCATTCCGCAATGTTCTAACGGGTTGTGGTGGTCGATGGACCCCAAGGATTGGGGCGTCTGCTTGGTGGGTTTGGGGTTTTACGATTCGAGATGATGGAAGGATGCAGGATTCAATTTATTTTTTCCTACATTTTCCCTTGCTTGTCATGGTGGATACTTGAATTATAGGACGTAGATCGATGGAGGTGAGCTTACTTTATAGGGAGAGCAATAGGAAATATTGGATGATTTCATTTCGTATTTATGCGATTGACGGATATCTTTCTCTTTCTTTCTTTGACAACTCGCTCTCTTTTTGAGATTGAAACTAGTAAACTAAATTTTGGTCCCCTCGCTCGTTCTTCGATTCTTCGAAAACAAAATACCCTTTTCATTAATCTAATATATCGGTGGATCGATTTGATTGATGATATAGTAACAACTATATGGCCAGGAGTGGATCTTGACTCTCTTCCAAGCCACACAGCCCTAGTAAAGTTCAAAAATCCATGCCTCAATCATATCTATTTTTATTTTATTTTTCTTCAAATTTGGAATAGTGAAAGCCACAAAAGCAAGATCGACCTTGCCATGAAATGTTTTTGAGTGATGAGAGTATGAATCTTGTAGTAAAAATTTATTCTGATTTAGGGATTTTAACTTGGTTGAGTTTTTTTGGCTTAATATTTCAATTCGTCTACACAGATTACATATAGTAGTATATTCTATTTTAGATTATATATCATCAACTCGTAATGTCTTTATGCTCTTTTCATTCGATTTGGTTACTAGATTGGATGAGGCATTAATGTCTATGATCAATTGTAGATGGTGGGTCAAACATTGCAACCTTACCAAGTCAGTTCCTCTGAGATGTTTAGGTAATCTAGAACCACTACATAGTGTAAACAAGTCCAATCATTGTTTGCAGTATCTTTTGATCAAACTAATACAATTGGTCTCATAGTATAAAAGGGAATATATTTACAGTTTCATAAAATATGTTCAATTAATAATTTTTTTTTTGAACTATTGGTTTCTTTATCAATATGGTAAAAAAAAAATTTGTAAATTAATAAATATCAACAACACTTATTGTAGGGATAAAAAGTATGACCTCTTGCCACGGTAAAAAGATGCATCATCTGTAACACCTTGTCCCGGGAAGGTGCACGGTACGAGTAACTGTAGGGGTGCATAGGTGTACCAAGTGCCATTGTAGTATATTGGGAGTTGTAGTTCAGAATGAAATTGTGAAATGATAAATTTATGAACCCGGAATGTTGTACTAAAACAAGGGTAAAATCGTAATTGATCAAATGGGACATAAAGGGCATAATAAAAGAAGAGAGTATGCCAAAATAGAAATGACATAAGTTAAATTGCAATTGTTAAAGTGATTGAGGACCAACTTGCAATTAGAAAAATTATGAGGCTATAAATAGAAGTGAGACAAACAAAACAATTCAATTTGGTCTCATGTTTGGCTAGGGCTCCACGGTTGGGAGGAGAAGAGAGAAAAGAAGAGAAAGAAGAGAAAGAAGAGGAAGAAGAAGAAGGGAAAGAAATCCAGGTATGGAATCATGTGTCTTTTGGATGTCTAGGGTTTTTGGTATGAATTTTTCATGGAGATTAGTTGCTCCTTGTTCTAGGGTTTTGTGGAGATATCACATTAACCTAGAATTCTTAGTTTTATTAAGGAAAACCGTAGTGGTATAGAATAAACATGGAGATCCATCAAAATTCTAAGGGTTATATGAATTGGTGGACAGCAGGTTTGAATTCTTGGAGATTTTCACCTAGGATTTGGTTATATGAAGTTCAAACCACCAATTGATGTTATTGAAGTTGTTTGGATGTACTTCATGTTGGGTTTTTGGGGTGTTATGGAATAGAGAAGTTGTATGAAGAAAGATGGGTACCAAGAGGGTAAGCGGCATTTACGGTGGAAACCACGTATTAGTCTGAAGTACCCAACGAGGTGTGCCGTGCACGCTTATCTGAAATGTGTTTGAATGCGGTACGAACATAGTGGTACGGTACCATAGTGTTTAAAGCCAGTTTTTGTAGTTTCGCATAGTTAATGCGCCCCGTCCAGGAGAGTGTCTGAGTACATGTATTTGACAAGGCGTATAAAACCTTAAGTGTCACATTGTAATATTTTGGAGATGAAATTATAAAATGATAAATTATGGAACAAAGTTGTGTATGAGAATGAGGTACAATTGTCATTGAGCAAATGGGATTATGAAGGTTAAAATAAAATGAGTAGAGATGGGCCATAATAGAAATAACAAAAGTTCATGTGAAAATTAAAGGATGAAGGACTTGATGACAATTAAAAGAAATATTAGAATATAAAAATGGGAAAACAAAAGCCAAGGCGATTTTGGGTCTCCAAGGCTAAGGCTCATGTTTTGAGAGGAGAGAGAATAGACGAGGAGAAAGAAAGAGGAAGAAGGAGAAGAAGACCAAAAATCAGGTATGTTTTTGCCTTGGAATCATGGGTATTTGGATTTTTAAGGTTTGGTAGGGAGATTAGTTGCTCCTTTGGTCTAGGGTTTGGTGGAAAGATCACATAAACCCTTGGGTTGTTGGGGTTATGAGAATTAAACCCAATTAATTAGAAAATAAACATGGAATCATCATAATTATATGGATTTTAGAAGAATTGGTGGACCTTTGGTTGAATTCTGGATGTCTATGAGTTGTTAAAGGATAGCACCAATTCAAGTGTTGTGAAGTTGTTTTAGATGAATTCCATGTAAATCCTTGAGGTATATGGATTATAGAAGTTGTATGAAGTTAATTGGTATCAAAAGTGGCAAATAACAAATCCCACAGGCCAAAATTTGGGAGGGGTGTCCGTGCAGTGCATGGGTGTCTGCGATCTGGGCCCGCAGGAGGCGACTGTATCGATGCGGAGTCCGACTGTGCGTGCAGTGTAATCTGACTGTGCAGTGCGGGTCCAAGGTCAATACCGATGAGTTGAGCCCAAAATGCCCAGAATGTTGTGTTTTTGTGCAATTAAGCGAATTACATTACATAGATAGTTTGGAACCTTAGTAAATGATTAAGAGGTTCAGATAAGATTGGAACTCGACGAAAAACTGGCGTACCTCTTGCCTTAGATATTAGTTGAGTATGACTAAGTATAAGAGGTAAGTTAAGTTATGCGATTACGTAGAGCGATTAATGTCGTCGTCGTTTGAGTGTGTAGAAATTTAAAGAAATGGCCAGGAAAAGTGTGGAATCGTGCTCGAGTTGCTTAAAGCCGAGGAGTGAGTGTTCTGGCTATTTTCTGAATACTAGTGTACTATTGTATAAAGCTATTTTACCTTGACCTTTAATGGTTTTGAATTGTAAACCATTTTTCAAAGAGCAAGCAAGTAAGCAAATGGTTTTGAATTGTAAGCCATTTTTAATAATAGCCAATGATAGTTTTAGCAAACCATTTTCAAAAAGAAGTAAGCAACGAAAGCAAAGAATGTTGTGAAAGCTTGAGCTGTAATCACCAGTTACAAGCGAAGCAAATAGGTGGTATTTCGGTATGTGCTTGCGATTGATTGTTGGGATCTCATACATGCATTAATAGTTTTTCTGGTGCGTGAGCTTGGGTCACCACGTCATGCATTTAAAGGAGGCAGGTAGCACGTCTGAAGAGTATATAAGGTTAAGGCTCTAACCCAAATTATGGTGATGGCGACACAAGGTCAGATTTCACCATGTTGCGAGGAAAAAAGGTGGTGATGTGGACACGAGGTCCTTTGCCGGCACGGTCGATGCATGAGCTCAGAGTGTTCGAGTAGAAGTGCAACCAATGATAAGGCCTCCAATGGTTGATGTTTTATAAGCATGATATCTGAGTTTGAAAAATCGGCCGAATTTGGTGCACGGTCGCCCAAGCTTCCGTAGAGATTTAAAGCAAGCGGTCGAGCCCGGGCTCCGGATTTATATTCTTGATCGGTTGGTGACTCGTGGTGATTTTAAAGCAAGCGGTTGAGCCCGGGCTCATGTTTTACAAAGCATGCGGTTAAGCCCACGAGCTCCGTTTTATAAAAAGTTTGAGAACTTTTTCAAGCAAAGGTTTTGAAAGGTTTAGAAACTTTTCAAGCAAGATAAAACAAGCAAGCAAGAAGTTTTGAAGTTTTATGAAGCTTTCAAGCAAGCAAGCAATAAAAGTTTTATAAGCTTTTAAAGAAAACAAAGCAAAGCAAGCGGCTTAAGTAAAAGTTTTATAAACTTTTAAAAACAGAAAAACAATCTGAGAAAAGTTGAGAGACTTTAAAGTAAGCAAGTAAAAGAGCTTGGAAAATATTTGTAAAAGAAAGTTTTATAGTTTGAGATGTTTTCTAAAAAGCAAAACATTTTATAAAGCATACACTCTTTGAGCTTATTTTAACTCATTATTTTATATTTTAAAACTATTTTCCAGTGCAGTGCATAGAACCTTTAGACACAATAGGATTTGTCCTGACATCAGTATAAGTGATGTGTATTAATATATTTTGTAAGAATATACTTTGAATTTGTATAATGGAACATATGTATGTACATAGTGTAGTTGTGAGAATGTGTTGGTATGCTGGTTGCCATATTTGGATAAAGTGTAAATTGTGTATCTGAGATTTGGGTATCACATGCATGATCGTCATGTTACTTGAGGTTTTACCGCTACTAAGATTTTACAAAATCATAAGTTAGAAAAATAAAAGAAAAAAATTTTATCACGAGGTTTAAATGGCAAATACGTCTTCGCTTCGAGGGATTTCTAATTAGTTGGGGTAATGAGCAGGGATTTTTGTGGGTGGCGGCACACCCGCCGGCAGGAAGGGGTAGAGGTCAATGTCAGTTAAACCGAAATTCATACACCGTTCATATAGGAACCTTACTAAATGATTAAGGGAGGTTCAAAGAAGATTGGAACTCAATGAAAAACGTAGCGTACCTCCGCCTCGGCGATATTCATTAAGTGTGATTAAGTGCTATGAAGTACGTTAAGTTTATGTGATTACGCAGGCGATTAATGTCTTCGCCGTATTCGTTTGAGTGTGTAGGCTAAAAGCAAAGGCGGAAAAGTTGTGGGGTCGTGCTCAAGTTTTGAAAGAGAAAAGGTGAGTGTTCTAAACCTATTTTTCAAATACTAGTGTATTATTATAAATTGTTTTACACTGGTATTTAATGGTTTTGATTGTAAACCATATTTTAAAGCAAGCAATGAGTTTAGGAAGCAAATAATGGTTTTGATTTAAACCATATGTGAAAAGAAAACAAGTAATGGTTTTGAAGTATTCAACCATACTTTTAAAAGCAATAATGATGGTTTGGAGTTGAAAACCATATTTCAAAACAAGCAAACAAGCAAACAAAAAGTATATTTTATAAATGAGCATCGCGAAAATCCTAGTTTAAGCAAGCATACGATTGGTATTAAAATCGTGCACGGTGGTGTTAGGATATCATTCATGCATTTAGATTTGCACGGTCGACAAACCGTTCATGTCGTGGCATTTAAAGGGGGCCGTGGCGCGTCTTTGGAGTATATAGGTTAACGCGTTAGGTAAATTATAGTGACGAGACCAAGGTCAATTCCGCCGTATTCTGGAAGGGAATGGAGCCAAGGCTCTTCCACCTAGGTGATGCGAGACCAGGTGCATCCAGCCACGGTCGATCGCCAGACTCAGAGTGTTCGCTCGTCTGTGTGAGGAAAGGCCTCAGGTGGTTGATGATTTATAAGCATGTTTTATACGGTTTTGAAATCAACCCTTTGGTGCAGTGACCCGGGCTCAGTGTTTATTTTAAAGCAAGCGATTGAGCGGCTCAGTGTTTATTTTAAAGCCAGCGGTTGAGCTCGGGCTCAGTTTTATTTTAAAACAAGCGGGTTGAGCGGGCTCCGTGGTTATTTTCAAAGCAAGCCCAGTTGAGCCAGGCTCAGTTTTATTTTAAAACAAGCGGTTGAGCCCCGGGCTCCCATTTTTATTTTCAAACAAGCTGATTGAGCCGGACTCCTTTTTTATTTTTAAAGCGGCGGTTGAGCGCAGAACAAGTGTTTATAAAAAGTTTATAAACTTTAAGCGAGAGGTGAGAAAAGTTTTAAAAACTTTTAAAAGCAAATGAAAGCAAAGTAAGCAAAGCAGGTTCTGGAAAATATCTTGTAAAATAGAGTTTCTGATTTGAGATGTTCTGAGAAAAAACAAACATTTTATAAAACATACCTCGAGCTCGTTTAGCTCATTATTTTGTGTTTGAAACGCTTTTCAGTGCAGAGCCACCTTGAGCTGTTTGGAGGCAGTTAAGTTCCTCTGACTTATGTGCTCAGTCTTGTTATTAACAATGTTATATGAAATACTTTGGTGCATAATTAGTATATGTATACATAGTGTAGTTGTGAAAATGTGTTGAGCACAGGCTCTTTTGAAAGAAACGTTCTTTGGTTGCCATAATTAGGAAGAAAGTGTAAATTGTGTTTGAAGGATTTGGAATGTCCTTATTGCAGGTGATATGCTCAGCGATTTTGCAAATCTAAGTTGGAAAAAGGAAAGAATTTTTATGGGAGTTTCAACAAGCAATGCGGCTTCGCTTCCGAAATTTCTAGTTGTTAGAGAGATTCTGGTACAAGGAGTTTAAAGGGTGGCTGACACACCGCCGCTAGTAGAGAGGTGGGGTGTGTCATCATCGAGGGCTTTGAAAAGTCATAAAAGAAAAAAAAATGGTGGAACTCATACTATGTAAGCCCGATGAGCATGCACATCTGCCTTCAAATTAGCGAATCGAGCGACTTGTGATACATGTTTTGTTATGAGATTTTTGGCTAAGTATCGATGTACTACTATGTGAATTTGGGGCTCTTATGAAATGGAGAATAAAGCAAACTTTTCCAAATTATATTTGGATTCTAAATAATTTTAGAACAAATTTTAGAAAAAGGTAGAATATGGTGTTTGTTGTTTGATTTATTTGGGTTACAGGTAATATTTATGGGGATCTTGGAAGATATGGAATGTCATGCGAGAGGTGCATTACAGCTTTGTCGACGCAGTGGAAGGCTGCATGACATCATGTATACCTAAAAAAGGTGAAACTTTCTAGGTGTTTTATTACAAGTCCAAAAAAGTTTCTAATAGTTGATCTAGAATCTCTAATTTTTATATGATATTGAATTGCAGATAGGAGTTTGGTTAAGAGTACAGGTTATTGCTAAAATGATAATTAAAAACCAGTGTAATAATTAAGCGAATTGAGTGTGTTATGTGAATATGACTCAATTATTAAAAACCATATTAGGTTCTTATCGTGTTCATGTATTGTGTCAAATTTTACTAGCTCTAATGATAAGTATGTGGTTGACAAGTATTTTTATTATGAGTATGGATGTATGGGCAGGTAAGGCTATTTTTACTTATTATCGAAACCATTAGTCATTTATTGAATTGGGCCCATGTTGCCATGAATTTGTATAGTTGTATTTTGGAGAGCTCGATCTGGTGGAGACTCTACCGATTTTCAGACAAATTCTAAGTCAGGGAAAAGGGGACTCGATGGTATGGTGTCGGGTTGCAGAGCATCCATAGCAAATCTTCGTGGGTTGTCCAGCAGAGACTCTCGAGTTTAGGCGTCACGTATAGCAAGTCAGGAGAGTGTCTGATACATGATATTGTAGGGGTGTATAAGAGTACCAAGTGTCACATTGTAGTATTTTGGAGACTAAAGTAGGAAATGAAAGTTTATGGAACCCGGGATTTGTGTATGAGAACAAGGGTACAATTGTCATTTAGCAAATAGGACATGAATATGAAAATCATTAGAAAGTGTAGAGATGGGCCACAATACAAATAGCACAAATTACAGATACAGAAAAATTAAGAGATGAGGTGGAAATTTCAATTAATGAAAAGTTGATATTTAATAATGCAGGGAAAAACAAAGCCAAAATCATTATTTTGGTCTCCCAGCTAGGAGTTCACGTAGGAGGGAGAAGGAGGCCAAGAAGGAAGAGGAAGAGAAGGAAAGAAGAAGGAGGAGGAGGAGAAAGAAAGATCAAGGTATGTATGTCTTGAATTAAATTGTATTTTGATGTCTGAGCTTTTAATTGTAATTCCCATGGAGAATTGGTCTCCCCTTTAGTCTAGGGTTTGGTGGAAAGATCACCTGAACCTTTGAATTTTGGGGTTGTAATTAAAATGATTGGTGTAAATGCGTGGAATAAATCAAAAGTATGTGGTTTTAAAAAAGGTGGTGGACCTAGGTTGAGTTCTTGGATTTTCCCCAGGGTTTTGAGGTTTGAGGTTGTGTGGCAAATTCAAGTGTTGTGAAGTTGTTTGGATAGTTCATGTTGGTTTGAGGTGTTGTAAAGGAGAATGTTGGGTTTTTTAAAAGGAAGTTCTGTCAAATTTGGGTAAAACCCCTGTTTTTATTTTGAATTATAGATTAAGTTGCACCAACCATCCAAATGAATTGATTCAATTGGTAAAGAACCATAGAATGGGGCTACAAAATGTATAGAAGGAACCAGGAACAGTGCAACTCTAAGGCTCCCAAATACAGACTGAAGGTGAGCTCTTGTAGCTCACTGATTATGCTCTATTTTGGGTATGGTTCAACAGTGTTTTGGCCATAGAGGTAGATTTCACTCATCTAAATTGGAAGTGATTCAAAATTCTGGAGTAAAATAGCCTTCAAGGGAATAAGTTATGAAGGAAGTTTATGTAAATTGTGAACCCAAAGTGCCCAGAAATTTTCTAAATTGGGCTATATTGCAGATTGTGTTCTGCCAATTTGGGTAATCTAGATATAAAATACAATGCTTGAGTTTGGTGATCCAAATTGGGTGATTCCAATTGGAGAAGAAACCTTATAATCATAGCTTCAAATGAGTGAAGAAACCATTTCCAATTTATGGAGTTAGGTCCCGAGAAATCAAGGATAACATTAGGTGATTAGGTGAGTTTGGAATCAAAAACATGCTGTAACTTGTGTTATGTGGTTGAGGTCTTAGAAGGAATTTTACATTGAAATTTTAATGAGAGATGTCATTGGATATATAAAGGACTGATCTGGAGAGTTTCATAATTTTGAAGACCTTTTGAATAATTTTGGGTAATAAAGTCCATAGAGTATTGTTGGAAAAGGTTACCAAAATGGCATTGATTTTGTTAGGAGTTTTTATTACTCGAGGAATTAAATTGTTAATTTGTGAAACTATCATGAATGTTGCTGTGACCTTAAAGTGACTTGCGTGAAATCGTTAAGTTTATACGCTATACGTAGGTGAGTTAATCATTCTTAGTGATGGTTTTGAGTGTGTAAATTTGCGAAAGGAGGCAGTAGTGGATTTGTGCTCAAGTTGGGAGAAGCAAAGGGTGAGTGTTCTAAACCTATTTTTTCCAAATACTGAGTGTATTGTATTATGAACTGTTTTGCACTGGTATTTAAATGGTTTGATTGTAAACCATGTTTGAAAGGCAAGCATTAAGGTTTAACAAGCAAGCAAGCGGTTTGATTTTAAACCAAGCAAATAAGTAATGGTTTTGATTCATTCAGCCATGCTTTTAAAAAGCAAGCAATGAGTTTAGCAAGCAATGGTTTTAACTACTCAAATATATTTTAAAGGCAAATGACAACAAAAGTCTATTTTGTAAAATAGTGAAGCACAAACACAAAATCCTAGTCTTAAATGACATAGGTCGGAGGTATTAAGTGCGATGTTGGTAGTGTTAGGATTTCATACATGCATTTTAGATTGCCTGGTCGACCAAACTTAGAACATGCATCATACATTTAAGGACAGTAGAGCGTCTTGGAGTATATAAGGTTAAGAGCTCTAGCTAAGATTATGGTGATGGGGCCAGGTGGAAATTCCACCATATTTCTTTGGAAAAGGTGATGTGGGCCAGAGCCAACTTCCGCGATATGGTCGATGCAGGAGCTCATGTTCACTAGGGTATAGCTAGCAGGAAGGCCTCCAGTGGTTGATGATTTATAAGCATGTTTTATACAGTTTTAAAAAATCAACTTGTTTGGAGTCTCGGTGAAACAGACCCGTGTTTGTTTTAGCGGTTGAGCCCAGCTCAGTTTTATTTCAAAGCATGCGGAGTTGAGCCAGGAGCTCTAAGTGTTTATGAAAGTTTGAGAAACTTTTGAAGCAAAGAATTTATGAAAAGTTTTGAGAAATGACTTTTAAACGAGAGATTTGAAAGTTTAGAAACTTTTAAAGTAAGATAAAGCAAACAAGAGATTTTTTTGAAGGTTTATAAACTTTCAGAAGTAAGCAACAATGAAAGTTTACAGAAACTTTTAAAGTAAAGCAAAGCAAAGAAAGAAATATTTCTGGAAAATATCATGTAGCGGAAGTTTTACGATTTTAGATGTTTTGAAAAAAACAAACATTTTCTAAGCTTCCTCTTTGAGCTCGTTTATTCATTTATTTTAATTTTAAAAAACTATTTTACAGAGTAAGTCGCCAGTGCAGATCTGTGGAGTCCCACGACGCCAGTATAAGTCTTTATGTATAAATAAATTTTGTATGGAAATACCTTGAACTTGTATAAAGGAATATATGTATGTACATAATGTGGTTTATGAAAATGTGTGGAGGTTGTTGGTTGCCATGTTTGATATAGTGTAAAATTGTGTATTTTGGGACATGTCCTATATCTGGTATTATCTTGCGAGAATTTTATAAAATCACAAGTTTAGAAAGAAATTTTTTTTTATGCGAGATTAAAGCAAGCGTCACGGGCGACACCACGGGATTTTCTAGTGCGTTAAGGTGCCTGGCTAGGGATTTACGTGAGTGGCGGCACACTGCCGATCGTGGGAAGTGGGGTGTGACAATCAGCATGGAAATGTATTGAAATATTAAATATTTAAACATTATAACTATTGAAATTTTATTATTAATATATGTTGTGCTATATTGTGCAATTTTTTAATTTTTCAAATTTTGATATTTCAATATTGTAAATTGTATATATAATTATAGTGTTGTAAAAATTAGTATTTGCATACTTTTATAATATTATTATTTTGTTAGTGTACATGAATATATAAATTAGGTGCTTTAGCTCATGATTATGACATATTGTAGGAACTTCTTTGAGCAAAGTAGTTGTAATTTGTGGCGTTATTGCGTCATAAATTTTTGAATTCTGAACCAAGCAGTATTGTTAGATTCAAGTTAGTGGTATACTTTTGTTTATTTTAGAAATGGTTTGTAAATTTTAGAAATCCTTTGAGACATTTAAATTTTTGTCATGATTCAATATTGTTGAAACTCTGTTAAATTTTTTATAAAATACATGAAACATATTAAAATAAAGTACCTTTAAATCATTTGAACAAATTAATTATGTTTGACATGTAATTTAAATTTGATTATTATTCACATTCCAGATAAATATAAATATGAGTTCGGATAGGCAATGGATGTATGCTAGATTGGATAATGGATGGATAAAGCTTGAATTTATAATAGGGTTGGCTTGATTTGTGGAATTTGCAAGAAATGCATCCGAGAATGTATGGGCGGTGAAAGATAAAGTGTCATGTAATCATCGCAAAAAGTCTTCAAGAAATAGGAATTATTTAGACGAGGGTCTTTGTTAAAGTGCATGTTTGGGAGAAATGGATTTATAGCAGTTATTGTTTTACGAGAAGGTATCATCATGGAGAAACCTATATTGCCCTCGACCAATAGAACAAAATGTTAATTGGTCTTTTTATTTATCTGAGCATGTGGTGAGACATTCAAATGCAATGCAGTCCATGGTGTATGATCTGTTTGGTCCTCTTTTAATTCGATTGGAAATGAAAGGCAGAATCCTTAACTGACATCTTTTGATATGTAAAACGTGAAAGCAAGAAGGTGTGGAATGGGGAACCCCTTATCAGCCGTCTCAATTATCTGCGATTAATAAAGTTGTTGAATATTAAGGCTGAACACCATATCTTTGAAAGATTATGATGAAATTTGTACATTGATGAAATCACATTGTAGGCCAGATAATCTAATGATAGATAAATTTTATAGCTAAAGAAGTTAGTGCGAGGTTTGGGTTTCTTGATTCGAAGATTGATTGTTGTGAGAATAGTGTATGCTATATTGGGGTGAAGAAAATGACTTAAGTTATTTGCAGATTTGTTCTATCTTGTTTAGAGACAAAAACGTGGATCTTGCAAGCATAAGAAAAATGTTCGTATAAAAATGTACTACTTTCCTATAACTCCTCGTCTCTGAAGATTGTATGCATATGATGCAGCTATGAAAACCATATATGAGGTGGCATCTACAGGCAACCACATGAGGATGGTGGTATCATGCGTCATTGTTCAAACTCTCCTACTTTGAAGCATTTCAATCTGACTCATCCATCATTTGCATCTGAAAGCCTAAATGTGAGGTTAGGTTTGTGCACTGATGGGTTCCAACCATATGGGCAATCAGGTCAACAATATTCATGTTGGCCTGTAATATTAACTCCATACAATTTGCCACCTTGGATGTGTATGAAGGAAGAGTATATGTTTTTAACTGTCATTGTTCTTAGGCCAAAAAATCCTAAAAACAATTTGGATGTTTTTCTCCAACCACTCATTGCTGAGCTGAAAGAATCATGGGAAGTTGGGGTAGAAACATATCACTACAAGAAATTATCGGTTAACTCGAGTAGCTAGGGAAATAATCCTAGCACTAATTTGCGAAAGAGATGCAGACAAATAGCAGAGATTTTTATTATGGAATTAATGGCAATTTGCGACCAGTTTGTGACGGATTAGAGATGGGGCTGCGACGGACAAAGTCCTAGCTAATGTGGCCGTTGATTTTGGCGCCAGATTGGCGGCAAAATTACTTGACAACTTTAGAAAGCGGGTACCACAGCTAGTGGCTAGAGAACAAATCCATCGCTAAATCATGATACGGAAATATTTTTTACAATTTTTATATGTATAGCTAGGATTTTCCTGGCTAAAATAACTAAGGAAAAATTAAATAAGCTAATATTGTTCTTAAATTGTTGTTTCACAAAATGTACATTTAGCTAAAGTTTTTCAGCTAATTTAGTTAGGATAGCGTCCGTCGTTAAGTCTATACAGAAATATTTTTTTGTTTGATTTATGTATTTAGTTAGGGATTAAGTCCTAGCTAAAATAACTAGAGCAAAATCGAAGTAAGCTATTGGTGCCTTAAATTGTTATTTCACAAAATATATGTTTTAGTTAGAGATTTTTCCCTAGCTATTTAGCTAAAGGGATTGTTTGTCCGTTAAGTCTATCTTAAGATTATTTTTTTGTTTTGTTTTTATATATTTAGCTAAGGGTTGGTCCTAGCTAAAATAGCTATGGACAATCGTAATATTGGTGCCCTTAAATTTAACATTAGCCATGCATTTGGCTAGAGTTTTCACTGGCTATTTAATAGGGATTATTATGTCAGTCGATTAAGTCTATGCGAAATATTTTTTGTTTTGATTTATGTATTTAGCTAGGGATTATGTCTGTCGTTAAGTCTATACTGAAATATTTTTTTTTTTGATTTATGTATTTAGCTAGGGATTAGTCCCTAGCTAAAATAACTAGGGCAAAATCCGTCGCTATTGGTACCCTTAAATTGTTATTTTCACAAACTATATGCATTTAGTTAGGGATTTTTCCCTAGCTATTTAGCTAAGGATTATTCTTAGTCGTTAAGTCTATCTGAATTATTTTTTGTTTTGTTTTATATGTTTAGCTAGGGATTGGTCCTAACTAAAATATGAGGACAAATAAAATCGCTATTGGTGCCACTTAGATTGCAATTATGCATACTGCATTTAGCTAGGGATTTTTCCCTAGTTATTTTAGCTAGGGATAGTGTCAGTCGTTAAGTCTATAGCTAATAATTTTTTGTTTTGTTTTATATATTTAGGGATTGGTCTGGCTAAAATAGCTAGGGAAAATATCCGTCACTATTGGTGCCCTTAAATTTGTATTTCATAAAATGTATGCATTTAGCTAGGGATTTGTTCCTAGCTAAATAGCTAGGGATTTAATCCGTCGCTATTCTTACCCTCAAAATTCTTCTCATTTAGGAAATTATGTATTTAGCTAGAGATATGTCCCTAGCTAAATATCCCTAGCTATTTAGCTAGGGATATGTCCCTAGCTATTTAGATAGGGATACTTCCGTCGTTAAGGCTTTTTCGAAATACTTATGTTTTACTCTTTGTATTTAGCTAGGGATTTTTCCATAACTAAATAGTTGAATAATCAGTCACTATAATTACTCTCAAATTATTTTTTCAAATTCTTTTGGTTTAGCAAGGGATAATTCTAGCTATTTAAATGGGATGGTATAAAATAGATTAAGTATCTTGAAATTTTTTTTTTTTTTTGGCTCTGTGTCTAGCAAGTTTATCTAACTTAGTTTAGCTAGAGTTATTGTCAGTCAAGTTAGGTTCTTAAACGACGACATCGTTTCCTTCTCTGTTATAGTTAGAAAGCTTATAGTTAATCTTCTCTTCTCTCACCCTGTCTCACCAAAAACAAAGAAACCATTCCCTTCTCTCACCCGTCTTTGACCTAATTAGGTTTGTTTCCTTCTCTCACCGTTCGTCTCTTACTCTGTTTTCCAGTACTTGCACAGATTCGTCTCTGGAGACACAGACTGTAGCGTCATTTGGCTTGCAGACCAAGCAGACAACATCTCTCTCTCTCTCAGTTCTTTCTTTACCACTACGAGCCCTCCATTTCTAACTTATTCTTGTTACCGAGTAAGATTCTCATGCTCTTCTCCTTCAAATAATGCCCATATCTCTCTCGTTGATTTCCAGCGGAGTTTGGTTTATAAAGATTATTTAGTTTCTTTTTCTTTTTCATTTCCCTCAATTTTCTTCTTCTACTTCGTGCATTTATCATCATATATATGATTTTGACTCTCCACCATGAGTGAATCAACTGTCGAGGAACATTGCCAATTTACTTACTTTGGGCTTATTGTTTCCTTTTCCATTTGAACATTTGCAATTTACGATTTGGGCCAGGTGTACCTGCATCTCTCTCTCTGTGTGTGTTTCTTTTCTTATTTTCATTTTTAATTTCCTTGAGAAAATGGTATGAGTTTTGCAATTTTAATCGCGTGATAAGCTAAATGGTGCTTTTTGTTAAAGAAATAACTTTTATTTTGAAAACAATTTTTTTATTCAATGTGGGTGGTTCAATCTAACTGCATTTGATTGGTGGAAATACATTAACTTTAATATTGAGACTGAACTTTTTGCAGGAATCACAATAGAGTGTGGAATTTGTTCACGAAGTCCAACATCCAGCCAATAGATTTGCTGCAGGTCATTTTCCTTATGTGAAGCCATTCACTTGTGAATCGAGAGGGTTAATGAAGCGGTCATTCCAAGTTTACTACTCATTTTGTTTTTCTTTTTTTTTGGCATTTTTAACTGACAGTTTTTCTTTTTCGTTTCATGCTTGTATTCTCTTATTGTCCTTGATTGTTTCATATTTATTTAGTGATTTTAACCATTTCTTTGTACTTACTTTTCGGAAACTTGTATTCGATTAATCCTTATTCTAGCCTTTCTTTTCCGGCATCAATTGTCTTTTTACCATGCTTGTGTATCCTTTGGTGTTTCTTTCTTTGAAATAGTTTCTTTTGCCTTCTTCATTTTTTGTGATTCTTTAGTTCATATGATGAATTGTGTCCTTGAAATTTTCCACTTGGTCTTGTTTATTTATGCATATCTACGGCCTTTACTACTCTCAACTAAAGAAAAAGGGTGATTGTTGACATATATTATCTTGACTTATGGTAATATATGTTAATATTACCCATTTAAATGAATAATTATGACATATTCAAATTGTGTAGACCAATAATGACATATATTCAAATTGTGTAGGCCTTTAAAGGTTGCTTTTTGTTTGGGCACGCTCACGTCTTGTAACGCCCCAAATACCCCTTGGGATGTCATTACATACTAACAACCGTTTACACCATGAGAGCACTAATAAAATCCATAAATGACCAAGTCGCCCAATTTTAACACAAAATTAGACGATCTCCCTTGTTAGAGCTCTGCAACCTGACTGTGCGATTATAATACATCACCCACATTGGGCCCATTTATCCATCAAATATTTACAATATTATCCCCAAAATTTCTATTCTGTATAAATACCACAATAACCTTCTAAAAAGACTCGCCAAGCCGGGGCCACAATAACAAAAGAATATACCCAATGATGGCATTTGTATCAAAAGAATTAAACTGTGATGCTTGCAGCGGAATAACAAAATATTAGACTTTACATGATTTCAAAAATAATTTCTCTAGTCTAAAAATTAAATAAGCGATAGCTCTATGTTCATCCTCGGAATTTAGATTCCCTAGTGTGGAGCCTCCCCATCTTGCTTGGGTTCCTCAGCTCTACCACCTCCTCGAAAGGTAAAATACGAAGAGGATGTAAGTAGGGGGTGAGCCTTACTGAAGCTAACAATAGGAAAAATCCTCCCGAGCTCTGACAAGGTTTAGAAAAATATGAAAAAGCGGTCGGTCATTTTTTAACATATCATAGATATGAACCATTTTAATGAAAACAAGGACAAATTTGCAAATAGATCTCAAATTTATATGAAAACACTTAGAAGTAAATGTACCTCTGACAACGCGTAAACAAAATTATAAACATTTTCACAAATACCATTTACAACTTAGTTATTTTGTTTCTGAACATCCTTCTGATAAACTTCTCATTCGTCATAGTAGTGTTTCTCAAGCATCCTTATAAGGAACCTCTTGAGTATAGGTTGAGCATCCTTATAAGGAACCTCTCATATATCATAGTAGAGCTTCTCAAGCATCCTTATAAGGAACCTCTTGAGTATAGGTATAGGTTGAGCATCCTTATAAGGAACCTCTCATTTATAATAGTAGGGTTTCTCAAGCATCCTTATAAGGAACCTCTTGAGTATAGAGTATAAGGTTACAGGCATCCTTATAAGGAACCTCTCATTTATAATAGTAGGGTTTCTCAAGCATCCTTATAAGGAACCTCTTGAGTATAGGTATAGGTTGAGCATCCTTATAAGGAACCTCTCATTTATAAAAGTAGGGTTTCTCAAGCATCCTTATAAGGAACCTCTTGAGTATAGGTTGAACATCCTTATAAGGAACCTCTCATATATAAAAGTAGGGTTTCTTAAGCATCCTTATAAGGAACCTCTTGAGTATAGGTTGAACATCCTTATAAGGAACCTCATGTTATATCGTAGTAAAGGTTTCTCGAGAAGCATCCTTATAGGAACCTCTTGAGATATAGGTATAGAGTTGAGCATCCTTATAAGAACCTCTCATATATCGCAAAGTAGGGTTTTCTCAAGCATCATATAGGAACCTCTTGAGTATAGATATAGGTTGATCTTATGAGGAACTCTCACATTATAATAGTAGGGTTTCTCAAACATCCTTATAAGGAACCTCTTGAGTATAGGTGTAGAGTTTGAGCATCCTTATAGGAACCTCTCATTATAATAGTAGGAACTCTCAAAGCATCATATGAAGGAACCTCTTGAGTATAGGTATGGGTTGAGCATCCTTATAAAGGAACCTCTCATTCATTATATAACAATCCCCCCATGTTATGTAAAATCCCACCATAATATAATATTTATAAGTAATATGTAAAATCCATAACATATAATAATCTCTGGGTTATGTAAAATCCACCATATTATATAAAAATCCCATAAAGAAAATCATTCGAGTGAGTGAAACGGGTTCAGTGAGTCGGAGTCGGGCAATGATCACCATAGTAGAATCCCGTACTATATAAAAAAAATCTGGCATTAGATTCCTCGATCACCATACCGGAAAATTTATTTTACCATGAACAATTTCACAACCAATCATTCCATATATCTCAAATTTCTTGGAAAAACTACAGAATCCACAAACAATCCTTAAAACGATTCGAGAAATAGTTAAAATACAGAGATCATACCCACGATTATTTTCTACTCACACAAATCAGGAGTTAGAAATCAATCCCCGAAAGAACACATTTAGAATAATTTCCTCCTTCCCACGTCTGAGGAGAGAATGGTTTTGAGATACCCAGAAAAATAGCATTTTATAGCCCCAAAACGTACATATATACATACCACAGCCTCGATAGTAAGTGAATAGGAAAACCCTACCTTAATCCTTTGGTTGCTATGGGAATCTTAGCTTTTGTATCATTTGCACTTAATCCTAGATCGGCCTTCCTTCATGTTCTCCCACTTGATCCTAGGGCTTCAAGTGGTGTGGGGTGTGTGTGATGGAGAATCTGAGGGAAGAGAAGAAAGTTTGGGTTTAATCCAGAATTTGCTAGAAAATCCTTTGTTCTGGGTTATTTTGGTTTTTCTTCAAAATTACGAGTTTGCCACTACACTATCAAATTCGAGTCTATAGGACTACTCTAAGGTTTTTCGACGTTAAGTTCATTTTAATGTTATTTTAACCTAAAAACCTTTATTTAAGTTTTATAACCATTTTTATATTTATTATTCTTATGCTTTGGTTTAAGAGGTAAAACTAATTGGACGATAATTGATATTTAGACATGTGGGGTTTCTGATCCACCCCCTTAAAAAGAAAGTTTAGTCTCGAACTTACCTCTCCCAATAGCGAATAAATGTAGGTATACTCGTATTTCTAGCTCAAGTTCCCATGAGCTACTTATCAGGCCCAATTGTTGCCCGCAAAAACCTTCACTAATTAGGATGATTTGTTCTGGCTTGCCCTTCTTTGAGTATCAAGAATCCTCGCGGTTGTTCCTCATATATTTACCCCATCTTGGACTTCTACATCTTCAAGTTCCACGACCGGCGTTACATCAAATAGACACTTCCTCAACATTGATATGTGGAATCGTCCTTTGAGACAAGCGGCGGGTAATTGCAGCGTCTGGCAAGCTTTTTGCACAGTGAGACCGGAAAATCGAGTTCACGGGAGAATTAAATATTAATTTCGATTAAAATGAATTTTCTAGATCTCAGATGGCCAAAGCGGACTTCTCCGTTGAAATCATCTGGCGAAAATTTAGCAACCACGTTGAATTTAGTTGAATTAGAGTGTAGTCGGGATTTCGCGTTTTTCGAGAGCGTGGGGTGTCGGATGACCGCGTCAGGCGAGTTAAGGAGAGATGCCATAGTGCCTCGAGGTCTTGACACTTAGCCTGAAATGGCTCACATTAGTACATGGTGGCACATGATCCATGGCTGCAATGATCCCACTTAGTGGATGATGTCTCAAAGAAATAAGAAATAAAAGAAAAGGGATGGAAAATTGAGAGCCACACAATTGTCTTTGGGGAAGGAGGAGGAAAACATATTTGATAATACCGTTGAATGCTCAAAGGGAAGGCGAAGAGAAATGAGAAAATGGGGAGAAATTGAGAGAAAAATAGAAAGAAATGAAAAGAAAGAAAATAGCAGGAAAATGAAATAAGAAAGGAAAAGCGTATGAGGAGAAGAGAATCTTTATGGAGGAAGCTTGGATCCATTTTTAGAAGAGTGTCTCCTTCTCTCTAGGTTTACAGTGATCAGGCGGGCGTGACTCGATTAAGTGCAGAGCAAGTTGGTGCACGTCGAGGGGCTACGTGTAGTGCAGTTCAAGGGGGTTCGACAAACTCCGCGAAGGTGGGGGTTTCTCTACTTTGCTTTTCTTTGTCTTAAGGAGTTATGTAATGGATGAGGATTTGTTGAGGCTGGATAGCGTGTTTGATTAAAAGCTTTGGACGGGTTAAAGAAAATCCTAGAGTGTTTCAGACGATCCAGCGATTTGTTTGTGTGATTGCCAGATAAATGGTGTTGTGTTGTTGCCATGAGAAAATAACATGTTTGTGTGAAATTATTAGAACATAAAAATGAGCCATGGGTTGTGCCATGCCGTGTGAGCTAGTTTATCATTATTATTATCAAATGAATAACATGATGTATGGATTTAATTTTTGTTAATATGTGCATGGTGATATATTAGCATGTGTTGAATAATATTGTGCCATTGCATTGCACTTAGGTGGGGAAGTAACCCAGTGAGGTATGGGCTTCTAAATGGTCGTGGGACTATGTTTTACAGTGCAGAAGACACTTGGGGGATTGTTAGCGTCAAGGACCTTAGAAGCGAAGAAATGTGATCAGTATTATCTTGTATTTTCTGTTTTTTGTATATTTGGGCTAGGGCCATTTTTGTATCATTGTGGTCAAATACAATTGTAAATAAATTCTTTTGTATAAATATGCATTTATAGTGACATGACGTGTAGGCTGATGGCCATTTTGAACATATATAGGTCTCATGACATGAGACATGTAGATTTCGCGGGTTGTGAATTGGTCGACGGACACCGGGTTTGGGGCGTCACATTGCCTACCCTTTGATCACTTCAAATGGTCGATATATCTTGGTGCTAACGCTCTTGCCAAATCTAAACACTCCTTTTTGGGGGACACCTTCTGAGGCTATAATTCCCCCTCTTGAAATTCCAAGGGTCTTAGTGGGTCGATCCGCGCCGCTCTTACAATCTGCTTTGCGCCGTGCGTAGTCTCTCCCGGATGAGGATGAATCTTCTATGTAGTTTCGAACAATCTACGGCATTTAAGCAGGCTACTCTCACCCGCTTCCAACCAGCATGTCGGTGATCTACATGGCCTTCTTTGTACCTCATAGGTGCCATCCCAAATACTTGCGATGAAATTTGTTGTTATCTGTGAAATTCCTGACGGCGAATAGTTTACTCGGTTCCCCTTTGAAGTCGGCATGCGAAGCCGTAACATGTAACACGGCTTTGTATCACCCTTTCGGATTATTATCGGTTTGGGGATGGCGTATGAAATGTAACTTTGTACCCATACAAGCGTTGTGAACTTTGCGGAGCCGTGCCTGAGCCGGGAATCACGATCCGACACGATGAAGTGAACTCCAGCGCAATCTAACAATCTCACGAATATAGAGCTGGCTCAGAGTCTCGGTTGTGTCCGTGGTCTTCATACCTAGGAAATTAGCGGACTTGGTGAGTCTATCAACAATAACCCATACGGCATTATGCCCTCGTGCGGTCCGGGGAAAACCAGATACGAAGTCCATGGTGATGTGATCCCACTTCCACTGCGGGATAGGCAAGGGCGTAGTAATCCTCGGTAGTTGATGCTCGATCTTTACCAGTAACACACAGCACATTTTGAAGGTATCTGCTTCTATCCGCTTTCATTCCTTCCTGTCACTGGTTTCATGTCCCTATACATTTGTTACTCCCGGATGGATGGAGAACTTGGAACGATGGCATTCATCTAATAGCTATTTTCTGATCCGATCCCTTGAGTCGAATTTTTGCCTTCCTCGAAACCGTAACTCATCATTAATTATTGCTCAATTCTTAACCATCTCACTCCTCCCCAACCTACTCCGTATAGCCTCCAACTCATTGTCTCTTCGCTGCAACGTCATGATCCTTTGCTGAAACAATGGTTGAGCTATAAGATTGAATATGCAGGGTCGAGATTCTGCTTCTCGTTCGTAGATCAAAATCTCTGAGAGGGCATCATGACTTCCCGTTTACTTATGGAAGCATTGAGTTCACCAGAGACTTTACGCTATGTGCATCTGCACTCGTTGCCTTTCCACGATGATAGTTGAGTGTAAAGTCATAGTCTTCCGGGTACTCAACCCCTTATCCTTTAGGAGTTTCAAGTCTTTTGTGTGAAGATAACTGCGAGACTCTTATGATCCGGGCATCTTATGGTTCTCCATATAAGTGCTTCTCCTTCAACAGGTAAAACCACGGCGGCTGATGCTGAAGTCATAGTGGGGTAGCTCTACTGCTCATGAGTCTTGAGTTGCGTCGAGCCATAAGCAACTACCTCCCCACTTGCATTAAGACACATTCCAAGCCTGTTAGAAGCATCGGTACACCTCGTATCGCCTTCCCCATTGTTGAGAATATGGGACGGGCGTTGTCAATTTCTCCTTCAAAGTGTGAAAAACAAGTTCACACTCTGGAGTCCACAAGAATTTCTCTCTCTTCTTGGTCAGGCGAGTCATTGGCATTGCAAGCTTGGAGAATCCCTCCACAAACCTCCGATAGTAGCCTACTAAGCCCAGAAAGCTACGTACCTCCGTCACATTCTTCGGTGGTTCCCGCTTCATCACTGCCTCAATCTTTGTGAGGTCAACAGCTACACCCTGTTCCAACACCACATGAAGGAATTTCACCTCCTTCATCCAAAACTCGCCTTTGCTCATCTTAGCATATAACTTATGCTCCCTCAAAGTCTGGAGCCTGGTGGCGAGATCTTTGTTCATGCTCCTCGGGGGTCCGTGAGTAGATTAGTATGTCATCAATGAACACGATGACAAATTGATCTAGATACGGTCGAAATACCCTATGCATCAAATTCATGAAAGCTGCGGGGGTATTAGTCAATCCGAACGACATTACTGTGTACTCGAAATGACATGCAGATACGGAAACTTGATCTTAGGAATGTCCTCCTCCACGATTAGCAATTGATGAATTTTGTACCTTGGTCAATCTTGGTGTAATACTTAGAACCCTTCATGATCAAATAGATTATCTGACCGAGTGAGGTATTTATTATTATTAATTAATTAATTTTTTTATTTTTATTTTTTTGTCAACTGTCACCACATTCAAGCGTTTGTGGTCAGTACATAGCAGAAGGGTTTCATTATCTTCTTTCACGAAGAGGTGACTCCCCAAGGTGAAGGGTACTTAGGCGGATAAACGATGATAACAATTGGTCAATTGCTTCCTTAGCTCCTTTTTAGCAAAGGTGCCATACGGTAAGGGCAATGGATATGAGTTCGATTCTAGGATAAGAATCAATCACCAGATTCATTCTCTTTGGCAGAGGCTGCTTTCTAGTAGTTCATCACCAGGGAGAAGACATCAGGGAAATCAGATACCTCTTAACGCCGCCCCTCTTAGGGTCTTTATCCTTCTCCTCTCAATCCAAGCTAGCTAAAGAAACTCAAATTGGCTCCCCTTGCCTTAGCTCAGAATTTACTACTCATGGTAGGAAATGGATGGGAAGAACTTTGGTTATTAATGGCCAGAAAACTACCCCTCTGATGGCCAGGTGTAATTAGCTTGCGAAAACAATTCATCACTACCGGAAGAGTAAATGACAAGGGTGCATCCAGAATATAACGTCATACCCCTTCAAATCTAGAGTAATCAAGTCCATAATTAATTTTGGTAACAAGTCATGATCCATTATGCACATCAATTCACAATTTTTGTTCCTTGGTGTAAAAGACATCCTAATTAAAATCGACCATCTTACCCACCCTAATCCTCTCTCCATAGTAGTACCCCATAACCTACAGCTCCCATGTAAGACCTAAAGCCTAAGCTCTGATACCAACTTTGTAACGCCCCAAATACCCCTTGGGATGTCATTACATACTAACAACCATTTACCGTGAGAGCACTAATAAAATCATAAATGACCAAGTGTCCTTAATTTAACAAAGTCGACGAGTCTCCCTTGTTAGAGCTCTACCCAAAACACAACACAGTGCGATTATAATACATCACCCACATTGGGCCATTTATCCATCAAATATTTACAATATTATCCCCCAAAATTTCTATTCACCGTGTAAGTACCTGATAACAACCTAAAGACTAAGCGAAGCCGGGGCCACAATAACAAAGAATATGCCAAACAATGGCATTTATATCAAAAATTAAACTATGATAGCAGTGGAATAACAAAATACTAGACTTTACATGATTCAAAATAATTTCTCTAGTCTAGTCCTGAATAGTGATAGCTCTGCATGTTCTCCTCGAATTTAGATTCCCCTCGTGTGGGGCCTCCCCGTGCGCGGGTTCTCGGCTCTACCACCTCCTCGAGAGTAAAATCTGAAAGGGATGTAGAGGATGCCAGGGGTGACACAGCTCTGTAGGAAAATCCTCCCAAGCTCCAACAAGGTTTAGAAAATTATGAAAAGAAAGCAGTCGGTCTCATTTTATAACATATCATAGATGTACCATTTTAAACAAAACAAAGGACATTGCAAATAGATCTCAAGTTTATGAAAACACTTAAGTAAATGTACACTCAAGCAACACGCGTAAGCAAAATTATAAACTTATTTCACCGTACCATTTTACAACCGTTATTTTTTGTTTCTCAAACATCCTTACAATAAACTTCTCATTCGTCATAGTAGTGTTTCTCAAGCATCCTTATAAGGAACCTCTTGAGTATAGGTTGAGCATCCTTATAAGGAACCTCTCATATATCATAGTAGAGCTTCTCAAGCATCCTTATAAGGAACCTCTTGAGTATAAGTCTCAGTTGACATCCTTATAAGGAACCTCTCATTTATAATAGTAGGGTTTCTCGAAGCATCCTTATAAGGAACCTCTTGAGTATAAGGTATAGGTTGAGCATCCTTATAAGGAACCTCTCATTTATAATAGTAGGATTTCTCAAGCATCCTTATAAGGAACCTCTTGAGTATAGGTATAGGTTGAGCATCCTTATAAGAAACCTCTCATTTATAAAAGTAGGGTTTCTCAAGCATCCTTATAAGGAACCTCTTGAGTGAGTTGAGCATCCTTATAAGGAACCTCTCATATATAAAAGTAGGGTTTCTCAAGCATCCTTATAAGGAACCTCTTGAGTATAGGTTGAGCATCCTTATAAGGAACCTCTCATATATCATAGTAGGGTTTCTCAAGCATCCTTATAAGGAACCTCTTGAGTATAGGTTGAGCATCCTTATAAAAAAAGGGCACTCTAGTTTATAATAGTGGGGTTTATAGCTTGTCCTTATAAGGAACCTCTTGAGTATAGGTATAGGTTGAGCATCATATAAGGAACCTCTCATTTATAATAGTAGGGTTTCTCGAAGCATCACTTATAGGAACATCTCCGGAGTATAAATTATAGGTTGAGCATCATATAAAACTCTCTATTCATTATATAACAATCCACCCCATGTTATGTAAAATCCCCCATAACTATAATAATCCCCCGTGTTATGTAAAATCACATACTATATAATAATCTCTGAGTTATGTAAAATCCACCATATTATATAAAAATCCCCATAAAGAAAATCATTCCCGAGTGAGTCGAAACAGGTTCGAGTGAGTCGGAATCGGGCAATGATCACCATAGTAGAATCCCCCATACTATATAAAAAAATCCCCCACTGGATTCCTCAATCACCATACCAGAAAATTTATTTTACCAACCAACAATTTCACAACCAATCATTCCATATATCTCAAATTTATTGGAAAAACTTCTAAGAATCCACAAACAATCATAAAACAATTCAAGAAATAGTTAAAAGAAGCTCTGAGATCTGTACCCACGGTATTTTCTACTCCACACAAATCACTAGGAGTTAGAAATCAATCCACAAAGAACACATTTAAGAATGTTCCTCCTTCACGTACAAGGAGAGAATGGTTTTGAGTACGAGAAAAATAGCATTTATAGCTGGCGTACGTATATACATACCTAACCTCAATGTGAGGCAGATGGGAGAAAACCCTACCTTAATCCTTTTGGTTGCTATGGAGATCTTAAGCTTTGTATCACATTTGCCTTAAGTAATCTCCTAGATGCGACCTTCCTTCCTTCTTCTCCAGCAGATCTGGGCTTCAAGTGGTGTGGGGTGTGCGTGTGATGGAGAGAATCTGAGGAAGAGAAGAAAAGTTTGGGTTTTAATCCAGCTGCCCCGAAAATCACTGTTCATGGGTTATTTTTGGTTTTTCTTCAAAATTACAGTTTTGCCACTACTATCAAATTAGGTCGCCTGGGAGGCTGCTACAGGTTTCGACGTTGGGATTCGTTTTAATGTTATTTTAACCACAAACCTTTATTTCTAGGATTTACAACCATTTTTATATTTATTATTCTTATGCTTTGGTTTAAGAGGTAAAACTAATTGGACGATAATTGATATTTAGACATGTGGGGGTTTACTCGTCTCATAAAACTTATGGGAAGTGTGAGTGGACCCCACATTCATTTATTTTTATATAAATGTTAAATAAATAACTTAATTTTTTCTATAGTAAAATTTTTTTTTCATAGCATTGTTTTCTTACTACATTCTTCTTGGGTTTTAACTGTGAATACTGCCTGATTTTCAACTGCAGGAAGAGATATGACGAAGTTTACATCTTCTCCTGAGGCATTTCTATTTGTAAAATGTTACTTATGGTGTTAAAAAAAAATAAAAACTACTATATATGTATTGACTGAACTCATTGGTACTGAACTGAAAGTCAATTGTTGCAACATTTTACTTTGGCTTCTTAGTGAGTTGAGGTAATGTTTACTGCATGCATGTTAACTTGAACGTAAAATAAAAATAAAAAATCCGAAGTTAATAAATTGTGATAAAATAATTTTTAAAATGTGTATTTTTGTAATTTGTTGTATAATTATATTTAGTTTTACTCTCATTTATTCATATTATCATATTTTTTCAGTCAATTATGATCATTCTTTTATTTGTTAAATGTGTAAAAAAATAATTATCGCATCATTTTTGGTTCTCTTTTTATTATTTTCATTTCCTTTTATTATTATTATTATTAATTCTTCTTATGTTTCTCAAAATCGTACAAGGAACCATTGAAGTCCATGAAATAGCTTTTTGTTTGTTAATTAAAAAATTTATTTTGTGTTTTGCGTGCTAGCGCCTCAATCATTAAAAGGGAAAAGGAAGCACCATAAAAGAAAAAGAAGGTAGAAAAACATAGAAAAATTACAAGTTTAAATAAATAAGATCGTTTGCCTGCGCATTACATATGGTAGAAGCTTAACGTTTTAAAAAGTCAAAGTCACGAGGAAGAGGGTCTTGAGTTCGAGTTCTAATGAGGATAATTTATTGCATTATAATTAAATGTTTAGCTGTCAAAAAAAGTTTTAGTTATCTTGATTATTTATATTTGGGCTTACTTTCTTGTTCAAAGCTATAGGTGTTATGGCGTTCCATATGAATCGTCTCTAAGCTATATTATATCAAGTCAATCTTCATCTGATCTAGAGATGGATATAATGACGGTAAGCTCTGCTCATTACAACATAGTTGTATTCTCGAGTCGAATTGAATTCATTGGTTAAGTTATGGCTCAATCGTCTCACCTAAATCATTCAATAGTATTATCATACTTACGGGTATTACAATAAAATCAATAAATCCGCATAAACTTTTCTCCAAACATAATAATGCGAGTGTGAGCAAGCTTTAGAAGATCATGAACTAACTTGAGAGAGGATTGAGGCGGTAATTCAAGCCACATCAAAAATATTGGGTAATGCACTTGAAATATCATTGTGCTTATAATCATGGCTGACCTAAATTAATTTGATTTTTAAAATTATTTTTTCTCATAAAACATATTAGTATTAATTTTAGTATCATAAATCCAAAAACCCGATCACATTCCTCATATTTTTTATATTAGTGAAATGAATTTTAATTTAGGTGCCACAATTCACAAATACGTGCCACCGTCGCTGCGTCTGGCTCCGGACCCATATAAAGCCCTCGAAATGGCGGAAAAGGATTTCCGTGCGGAGAATATCTCTTCAACTTCTTCATTCGCCGACGCATCTCGCCGTGGAGATTTGACGCATATCACTGGAGTTTCTATGCTTGTCTTCGGAGAATCGGAGAATAGATGGCCGATATCGAAACCGTTGGTATTCTCGAAGAATCGAAGCTGGTTTCGACAGCTTCAATTGACCATGACAATGCGTGTTTTTCCCTTTAGATTTTGTATCGTATTTTTTCTATCTTCCAATTTCTGGTTCTGTTTTCATTATTCATTTACATATTTCTATCAAGTCCATGCTATTAGTTATGAAGGTTTGGTTTCTGAAATCAATTCTTGAGTTCGTAAATGAATGTGTACAGTTATTGGGAAAACGAAGGAGAGAAGTGTTTGAGAGATACAATTTTGTTGGTTTTATGCAGGTTACGGTTGACATGGATATTGATTTTGGTATTTAGGCTTGTACATATATGAATCTTTAAAAAAAATTAGAGTCATGCCTTAGGGTTCTTCGTGAATTTGTGTTGAAAAAAAACGGTAGTCGATAGAAATTGTGAAGATAAGGTAGGAGTTCTTTTATTAAGAGGAGTTTCACTGTCTGGTGGAAGTGAGATTATGAGAAAAAGTGGGAGCTGGTTATCAAAATTCTTTGGGGTTGTGCTTGGATATCAGAAGGAAAAGGAAAGGGAAGTTCTGAGAATTTATTTGGAAAAGAGACCTTCCTTTGACCTAGTGATGGGGGAAAGCCTCATAATTATACTAAAGAAAAGCACTGGAAGGAAAAGAATAAATAAACTTGAAGTGACTTATTATTAGTTGGATTAAATTCAGAGTAGCTAATTATTAGAATCATAATGGGAAAATTAAAGTTAGAGGTCTAATAGGTTATTAGAATGCTAGTAGAATTTGAATTTCTTATAGAAACCTATGAATAAGGTAAATTGGTGTAAATTAAGATAGTCATTAAGTAATTTTTTTTTTTTGATAGGGATTCATTAAGTAATATTAACTCAGTTTACATGTTTTGCATTCTCTAATGTTGAGACTCCATTGATTTTTTTTCTAGGTGAAATTTTTAGAAATCTTCAGGCTAGATTCTAAAGTTTTTATCTTTCTTATCATTTTTTTGATAATCTTTATTTTGTTTTGCGCTTTCTAGTTGCCTTGAAATTATATCCCTTGTTCATCTTCTTAAATCCTATAAGATTGAAACCCTATCCACCTATTTAATTGTCAGAAACTAATGTCCTACATAGCATTTGTAAGATCTATGCATATAGATATTGTATCATCTAATCATGCTGAGAGTTGCATCCATTTCATGCTTGTTAGCCCATATCAGCAGCATACCTTAATTTGAGGTCTATAATGGAATTTGGGTTGAATTATCACATGTCTTTTGATAAGCAGTGTTTAGAATTTTAGAATCTGTTTATCAAATCCTTATTTGTAGAACAGTTATATGATTAAATTAACACTAGACTTTACATCCCTTTTGATCTTAGGTTGTTGCTTTATTTAAATTAGAAACTGATATTCTGTTTTATGATGATTTCCAGTGGTATAGCTTTAGATTTAGAAAAAAAATAGTAGTAAACCGTGATGAAATTGTGTGCTTTAGTCTGTTTATATGGAGATATAACTTCAATGGAGTTATTTTATTTGGCTGCTGCTGCCACTGCGTTGTTGTTTTGATTCTCTTATAATTGTCTATAGCATTGTAATTGGTTTGGTAATGCTTTTTGTCTTTTCCCTCGTGTCAAGGTGATTTTCTTTTTTTGCTCTACACTTGCTTTATGGGACTCCAATTAGTGTTTTTCTTTACTAAGTAGACTTATGTAAGGATGTTTAAGTGGAGTTTGTAAGATGGAAATTGGAAAACAATATTTTTTATGTGGACTTGGTTGTGCTCTCTCTTTTTGTTAGGCACCTCTTAATTTGTTATGTTTGTTTGCCAAGAAAAAGAAGTTGGAAACTGTTTTTTCCCCGCCATCAAAACATCAAATTTGTGTCAATGTGGTTCAAGAAGGCTGGTTGCTCATTATCATCTCCTATCTGTGTAAAAATGTGTAGGATCATTTTTTCCTTTAATCTCACTGTTGCCCATCATTTTAGTTGCATATGGTTTTATACCATTGTGAAATTAGGGCTGCAACTAGAACGTAAACTTGAGCCAACCAACCAATTGAGAAGCTTGGATTGAAGTTTTTTGACTTAAAGATGGGCCTAAGTTGAGGTCTCAGTTAATCTGGCCAATTCTAAACCACATATACTGTCTATCATGCAATTTGCAATGTGATTATGTTTATGTAACAAGTAAATGTCTTTTTAAAGTAAACTCTACGGAAGCTTAATGTACTTTCCTTCTGTGAGGAACATATAATATAATATTTTTAATGATTATGATCAGGAGCAAGGGCCTTTGTACTATCACTTTTTTGAACCTTTTATGTAACTTTTGGGATATCATTTACAAGTGCTACCATGTGTGCCATTTTGTTGCTCTTCATACTATCCCATTTTGGATCCTTCCATGAAAATTTTTGTCAGATTTCATTATCCATTTTAGTTATAGGTGGATGCTTTTCATAAGGTTGGTGACACCAAATGTTGCATGCCTATTTACATTATTTTCCCTTTCAACCAATGTGAACAGTTATTCTGATTTGAAACGTGTTCATCACTTTTCATGTTTGCTTCTCAGGTTTCCTACAAGTGGCTGAGTCGTAATTTTTTGGTGACCTCAAATGTGGCAAAAAGGTAAGAATGGGCATATCAAGAATTGACCTGTAGTTATCTGTGTTAATTTTTTTTCCTTTACAATAATAGTTGCTCTTGTCGCACTTAGGTTGCTTCATGAGTTTGCTGAAAAACATGGAAGTGGGTTGGAAGTAATATATTCTTTATCAGGCTGGTTGAAGAATGATCCTCCAGTTTACTATATAAGTCTTGTTTTTGAACCTAAACTTGCAGGTTAGATTTTCTGTTGAAATGTCATATTTCCAGAATGCTAATTTTTTTTCTTAAACTTGAAGATTAGGTTTTTTGAGTATGGAAATCCTTTTCTCACTCTATTTAGAGCCATATCTTTATTTGAACTGTTGGATTTTATAGCTCTTCTTAATATCCCAAATCATGCCACTTTTTCTTATAAAAACAGTTTCTTTAAGTTCGGATTCCATTGTTATTATCCTTGGTGTGACTTCTTTATGTCTATTGTGTTTGCATTTATTTGATATAAATTTAGGCTTCTTTTCCACTTATTTTGGGATTCAGTATGGAGGGAACTTTGTGGTCATACAACTGCCTGTTTGTGACAGGTTAGAGCCTTAGTATGAGTTTTTTTTTCTACAATGGTTTAAGAAGAGAATACTTAAAAGCGCAAAGGGCACACCAAAGTACATATGAAGTATACAAGAAGATCTAAAGGCCTACAAAAGAAAAGGAGAGAAACAAGGAGCCCTTGAGGCCTGGCACAAGTGGTAAAGGGTCAGGGTGGGGTTATGGGAGGTTCCAGGTTAAAGTGCTAAAGTTGACAAAGAAAGAAAGAAAAAAAACTTATCAAAAAATAAAGAGAGAGATACAAGGAACAGACCTTCCTTAAGAACCTAGCAGGCGAAACCTATGCTTGGCCACCTCAATGGCCCCCACTAATCTCAACACTCCAATACATCTTTTTCTAAATAAAAAGGCCAACAAAAACCTCACAATACAAGATTAGTGACCCCACTATTCCTCCCCCTTTCCCTAACTAACAATAGTACAAGTTCCTAGCATCTTCATGGGATTGTTTCTAACAATCTAAGAACTACAAAAATTCAAGATTTTGCATACTGTATTTTTGAGTCAGAGAATCTATGTTTTCAATTTAAAAGGAGTTTTCTAGGTTTCTTAGAAAGAACCTTAATAGTTTTAGGAAAGGAGGAAGAGTTTTAATTAATTAAGTTTATTGTTTCATGGTTTTATTCAAATTCTAGTGTTTTATAAAGCCTGATAGGGACCAATTAATGTAAAAGATTATGTAGTGATTGTGACACCTGGCTTAGGGAATTCAGATTGAGCCGCCGTCGACCTAGGCTGTGTGTGCCGTATGTGAAACTCATATGAGTAAAATGACCTATTGGCCCATCATCCATACTAGATCCATAGTTTCATATTGAACACTTGCATTCTATAGATCCAAGAGTTATTACATCACTCTTAATACAAAACATATAAAACGCAGCTGGTTCTAATATACATAAAACAGAATCAAGGCCATAGTGCGGCCCACGACTTCATAATCTCGGCCTCTAGGACGCCGTGCACATGCGTCACGTACACGAAATCACAAGGGTTATTCCTTTTGGGTGCACATGAAAATGATCATTTCACGGTCGAACCAACAACCAATCTAGTGCATACATGTTGTCTATTATGGAAAAAATCTCACGTACATGTATAAAGCTGACACTTTACATGCCCAGTACCGGGTCAACCTCAGACCCATGATGCAAGTGCCAATGAAATCAATATCGAGTCGGTCAGACTCCATCTCGACCACGTAGTCTATGTGATTTTTTATTTAATGGTTTCTTGTCTTTTTAGACATGCAGACTTTAGGTCTCACAGGGTGCCTCGACATTTTAGGGCTTTCATCGGTGGATATATCATTACAACAGTTTCGGGCTTTTCACACGGGGAGGTATCTATCCCCTACCTACGCCCGAAATACATTTCATTTTCCATTTCGTTTAACCTTTGTGGAACTCAATTGGACTTCGTCATTCCTAAAACCTGCGATTCAACACCCAAGCGTAGTGCCAAATGTCTACATGGGCACTTTCATGTAATGTGGTGTTACCACACACCAATGCAATACAATTTGTTACTTACTTGCACTCGACATGACCAATGTGGGGACTCCACATGGACATTCACCACCTTATGTGTGTGCTATGAACACTCATGTCTAATGCACGCTTATTCCTTATATTTAACATACATGGAGTTATGTTAATATTCCGCGATATTCAAATCAATATCACATAAGCATGCACTACATCTTTTCTATCATTCAGTTCCTTCATGTCAACACATCATTCAAGCATGTATTACAATAATTCCAACCATTACTTAGGCAAGTAATGCCATAATTCATATTCTTGGGCGAGATATAGTAATATCAGTCCTTACATTAATACGCCATAAATTTACTTTTCATCTTTTATCACATAATTTCACATATTCAGCATGTCATTGAATTCATGGCAATAACACACATTAGCCATTCCCGGCCATAAATCCGGCCATGCTTGGCCTAAGAAATAATCTAGACTTAGTCCAGAAAGTCCAGTTTTTGTAAATACTTCACAAAACATCCAACACACAATTCCCTGCTCAGGCCATATGCAATCCCAAGCATTTTGATTACAAACCGGTTCCGAAAACAGAAGTTCCAGAAACAAAACGGACTATTCCTCAACTATCCGTGACCCAGCCCAATGTTCAGCCTACATTTTAGCTGAGAACTTTGTATTAAATTCCCTAGACTGCAGATTTCCGTAGAAGTCCAAACGGCGAATCGGAGTTCGAGGCCCGAGAAAGTTATAGCCGTCCAAAGTTGACGGCGATTCACAAGGGTGTCTTGAAATTGGGCACACCCCGTTTGCCATTCTGCTCGGGATTTTGCCATCCCAGGACACAGTGTTCGGTCTCGGGCGATCCAGCTCTATGCGGCGGTCTTTGACCATCTGCAAATCTAAAGCAAACCACATAACATCCAAATTCGCAAGGCGCGGACGAACCAGTGGAAACCATTACGGCCCCTCGGCGTAAAAATAACGAAGTAGGGGAGGAAACCTACCTCTTGTAAGCGGATCACAGGTTCTTTGCATTAGGTGCGATCACTCTTGTAACATTCCTTTCTTCCTCTTTCTTTTTCTCTCTTCCTCCCCTTTCTTCTTACTGCTTTTCTTCTTTCCTTTTCTCCCTTCTTCCTTTCTCCTTTCCTTTCCTCCCTTTCTCTTCTCTTTCCTCCCTTCTCTCAGCCTCCCTTCTTTGCTCCACGGGCCGGAGCTTCTTTGCTGTATGAAATAGGCTTGCCCATGCCCATATTTATAGCCTTCATTGTGAGCCATGCATGTTGACACATGGCATGCCATGTGTCACACACATGGCTTGCCATGTGTCACACACATGGCTTGCCATGTGTCACACATGCATGCCTTTGCCATGCATTGTGACACATGGCTTGCCATGTGTCACTCACATGGCTTGCCATGTGTCACCACATGGTTCGCCATGTGTCATCCACATAGTTCGCCATGTGACATCTACATGGCTCGCCATGTGTCGCCTGACATGCGTTTCCTCGAAATACGTGAGATTCCGACTATCTCGGAATTCTGAGATCGACTAGGTAGCTAGATTTCACGAGATGATTCCAACGGTGCAATCTATTTTGTCATCCGAGATCTAGAAAAATCCCAACTTTTCTCCAGACTATTTCGGTAAATTACCATTTTGCCCCCCTTTTTATCTGAAAAATTTAAATTTAAAATTTTCACGGGTTTTACAGTGATGATCATCTTTTTGTTTTTAATTTTTTTAGTGACATACATTGCAATTGGTAAAGGTAAGATTTCATTGATTTTTTGTCTAAGTGATGACTTCCTAAAAGACCCTAATGAGACTAGATTTTTATCTTCTTTGTTTTTTTCCTTATATATTATTTTACTTTTTCCTTCCCATAAATTCCTGTTTCCTCATTCCTTTATATACCTAAAATATTTGAAACCCTATTTTATTTGTTTCCTTCCCTTAAATTGTTGTTCCTCATTCCTTTCCTTAAACCAAAATATAAAAACCCTGCTTGAGCTTTTTCCATTGTAAACCAACAACTTTATGAATTTATCCTTCAAATTGTTGTGGTATCATTTTCATCATCTTGCATGTTGTATTATTTTCAAACACTTCTCTCTCCTTACTCGTAACTTGAAATTGTTTCTTGGTGGGAATATTTAATAATTCTTTTGGTTTAAAGACTATTAAGTTCTCCATCTATTAGTTAGATCAGAATTTCCTTCATTGAATGGGGAATTTTCTTATATTCATCATGCATGAGCATTCTTATAGTCATCATGTTGTACTATTGCATGCAAGTCATGATCTTCCAAGCACAATGCAGGAAAATGATGATAAATTTCTTAATAAAAGGTTGCATTCTATAGTATGTGAAAATGCATAAGGTACTAGCTGTTGCATTCTAGAGTATATGAAATTTCATAGGGTACAAGCTATTCATTGGTTAGATTGTGGAATTTCCTTCATCGAATGGGGAATTTTCTTATGCCCATCATGAATGAGCATTCTTATATCCATCATGTTGTACTCTTTCATGAAAGTCATAATCTTCCAAGCCTGATGCGGGGAAAGTGATAAATTTCTTAATAAAGGTTGCATTCTAGAGTACATGAAAATACATAGGCTCCTGACTTTTCATTCTGAAATCACTCCATTATTCTGTCTTATCTTCATTTGTTTTGGTTGATGGTAACATGTTGAACGTTGCATTAGGATTGGGAATCAAATTTACAGGGTTTTTATGGAGCCCTACTGCATCTTTTTCCCCACTTATGTTTGTATTTCTTATGTTTTTTGACCTATCCATATTTGGGGTATGTATTATTTAGTATGAGCATAAGTTCTTATTAAAAATGCAAAATGTTAATTAGTTGATGGATCTCAAATCCTTGTATTCCTCACAAAAAAAATGAGATGTTTACCTTTCTAAAAAATACAACTATTAGCTAGATTGAGATTATTGTCTATATTATTGGAGTGCTCGTTCTTGTTAGTGCAATACAGTCACTCAACATGTGTGTGTTTTGTTGCCACCCTAAGGAAGAGGGATTAATATGGGACTATCTTGCTGATTGCTTTAATGCGAGAAGCAAAACATGAATTTGATGGCCATTGCTTAGTTCAAGTATAAAGTGGCTTTGCATTCAAAGGATCCAAGCACTGGAATCTTTGAATTTGTCGCAAGCGAAGAGCTTTTAAGGCCTTTAGTTAATGAGTAGCAGAAGTAACAGGTAAGATAGTTTAAGTATTTTGGTTCCTTTTATGGTTTGAGTGAATAATTTATCCTCGTCAGTTATAATTAAGAAATTGAAGGTTAATCCGCCCTATGTAACACCCGTATATGTTTTGTTATATTCAAGTATGATTTTTGGGGAGCAAATGTAACTTATGCCCTATGATATTTTAAATCAGATTAAGATTACTATCTTAATGGTTGGTTTAATTGTGAGGATTGGGAAGAAATAGCTGCAGATTGCATTTTTATGGCATGTGGGTCACTTATGCAATTGTAAGTTTAGTGGTTTTGTTAGGTTTGTAATTAAGTATGTGTTGAAGGGACCACGGAAAACTTGTTAGTGGAGAGGACTAAAGTGTAATATCCTTGTGAGCTATGTGGCATCATGAGGCAATGACACCTCATATACGCATAGAGATTCGACACATTGCAAGTGCATGAGAAGAGCTTGCTACGTGCCAAGCAAACCAATTTCTCTTGGTTTGATGCTAGACCAACTTCTTGCTAGGAAGTGGAAAATTCTGAAATCTCTAGCCGGCAGCTTCCTATTGCAGGCCTAGAGAGAAGGAGGAGTGCAAGGTTTGAAGGAAAGCTTGGCTTCGTGGAAAAAAGTTCACTACAGTATGTAAACATGACTGGTACTTTAGTTGTATTTCTTATGGACTTTGGTTATATTCTAGGGTTCGTTGGGATTTCACATCCTAACCCTAGATTTGATGAAAGGTGAGTTTGGTGGAACCCTAAATTGTAAAAGACCAGTTTTGTGGAGATGGCATGTGTGTGTGTGTCCAAGGGAGGTGCTGTCCAGCTTTCCCCTTGACCCCATGACAATGTTTTGGCCAAGGCTGGGCCTAAAGAACCCGAATTGGATGATTCCAGCTGGAGAAGAAGCTCAAGACCTAGCTCCTTCTGAATGTCTAGAAGTAACCAAGAACTAAATCCTACCATAAGACCCTTTGAATTTGAGGTTGAAAGTCAGATACGTATTCTGTCCCATGCTCGAGCGCCTGCTTTTGAGTCATGTCAGAGTTATATGGATCCAAATGGAGTGATTCAAAATCCCTCTAAAGTAGCCACATAGGGTCGTGAATTTCATGAAGAAAGTGTGGCCAAAATTATGGCTCATTTGTTCCCATAATTTCGCTAAAGTAAGGGTGAAGGAGGACATGCATTCTCGTCTCCTAGGAAATGGTCTGAGGAGGTCGTGAGTAAAACCATAACTCTTGATCTGAAAGTCTAATAACTGAGATTTAAGAGGCTATGGAAAGCTAAGAGATAGGAGAACTTCTGGTCAGAAGACCATAGTGAACAAAAACGTGGCGGCTGGTCAAAAAAATGGTAGTTAAGAAAAAAAGAAAAAAAGTGGGTCTTCGAGATAAAATAAACAAAGTGCATGTTGTCAGGTGCGCTTATTCGTGTTACCCTAATGCGGGTGTTAAATGTTGATATTAAAGGCGTAAAGTGAGAGTGCTCTTTGAAGGATCAAGGCTTGCGTCAGGTGGCATAAGAATATGTGTGTGATTCAGTGGTGAAGTAGTAATAAACCAATCGGGTAATTTTGGCGTAACTCCTGATTGCTCGCCAAGAAATCTGCGACTTGTTAATCGGCAGATCCTTTCGAGTAGCCTCATTTGACTTCCTGGGAGACTCAGGGATTTTGAATCCAAGGAAGGTAGGGATCTGTAACCTTCTCCCGCTTATACCATGGTTTGACGAAATTTCGTACCATTCCACGCCAACCCGGTGATTTTCTAATGATATATATAAATGTATATTTTTATATCTATGGAATTCTTGAATTAATCGTGCATGATGTTTTTAATCATGGGTGAATGCTTGTGAAATTGTTTTAAAGCATGACTCGGGTATAATCGTGTGAGAGTCCCGATTGATGTAGTGGACACTGGATTCATGACTGGGCCCCGGGTTAGCCCCGTAAAGGTCACAGAGATATACGGATGTGGGCATATCCCGGGTGGTAAGTCCCCACTTGTCGTTATAACGATGTGGGCATATCCCGGGTAGTAAGTCCCAGCACTTGTCATTGTCTGGGATGATCAAGGCCCCCGGGTGTGAAAGCCCAAAGAGTCACTCACGAGGTCGAGATGGTGGTAGTAATGCATCCATTCGTTTCCACATCAACCTATTAATTGAAAATGCTCAAGTGTTTTGAGATGTGTTGAATTATTTGTATTTTGAAATGTTTTTATAAGCATGGCTTGTTATGGGATTCATCATCGAGTTGTCGAACTCACCCCCATTATTCCCTCCACCTGGGGACAGCAGTGTACGAGACCACCGCATGACTCGAGTCTGACTCTGTGGTTTCGAGGTCGGGACTGTATCACCCTTTAGCATGCCGGTGGTTGGGCATACATTTCGAGGAACATATAGTGTTGTGTGGAGGTTCACACCGTATATTTTTGGATGGGGCCATATCGATCACTGGTCATCAGAGATATTCGTCAGGGCTATTAGTTTGGACACTTTGTAGAAAGTTCGGGGATTTTGTGTAAATATTATTTTGATCAAGTGTAAGTGAATAGTCTTGGGTTCATTGAGGACTTACCTCGCATAGTATATGTATATATATGTTTTAAGACCTGAGTTGAGTTTTAATTACGTTTAGCGATTACTCCAAGGGAGCTTGACTCGCGTTTTTATAAATATGTGTAGATATATATGGTGTGTAGGGCTAGGGGTAGCCCCTTTTATGCAAAGTGTTGGATTTTGAAAGAGTCCTATGTTAGGGACTCATGATGAAAAAAAAAGATGGTAAAATAACATAAATCACATCGTGGAAATCAGGGTGTGACAAGTTGGTATCAGAGCAAAGGGATAAATCCTTGGGAGATTAAGGGAAAATTCAATAGGTACACATAGGATTCCTAGCACACTTGGGTTATGATGACGAGAGCTTGGGTTTTTAGTGTTAGATTGTGCTATCGGGTGATGATATGATTTGCTACATGGCATGGCATAGCTTCCTAAAGCAAAGAACAACTAGTGAAGGGTATTTTTTATGATAACATGTTTTACCTCGAGATTATGTGATAACTTATTGGTGGATTACAAGCATGATATAATGAGTTTAGATATTATAATGCTTGTATGGATTTTTTGCCATAAGATTGGCTAGTGTGTAATGATTCTATACCATGTGCAATTGTTATGAATCGGTAAGACAGTTAGGTCAATAGCGGTAAAGATTGCATAGCTATAATAAATGATGTTGAGAACCCTAGAGTTATATTAATGGTTCTTGTACCATGACATCGCGGATAACTAATTGTCTATTTTCTATATATAGACAATGAATAGAGGGAAGTTATGAGTGGACGACAAAAAGGCCTGATTACTTCGTGAGATCCTTCTTCACCAGCTTCAAGAGGATGGGGTCGGAGAGAGCGTGGGCGTACCTCCGGAGGGTCATTCCGAGAAGATGATGTGCGGTTGATCAAGGATTTGGCTGGCACCTATTCCCCCAAGAGCTCGGGTGGTGTCAATTTCCTGAGGTCGAGCATCACAAAGGAAGCGAAGAAGACTCGGATGTCTCTTGAAGTCCCCTGGGAGCCAGAGCTTCTCTAGCGTCCCTTTATGTTGAGGGACGAGGTCAGACAGCCAGGGATATGGTTGGCAGAAACACCACGATGTATGCCACACATGGGGTGGACTCGGGCCGAGGGAGTTACTCTCACAAGTACTTTCCCCGAGGCCATGAGGAGATAGAAGATCGAAGCTCAGGCACTGCAGAGCAGGGGGCTATGACTCGCAGCCGAGTATGCCCAAGCCACTCGTTGTTGGGGTATGCAATGTACGATGGTGGAAAGCTAGCAAATGAGAGCCAAACAATTTCAGGAGGGTTTGAGGTCAACATCTCGGCCTGTGTGGCTCCTTTCATGCCGCACCCACAAGGAGGCACAGACGAGCCCCGACATTTCCAGAGGGAGGCTTGAGGTACGTATGAAAGAAATAAGAATTCCTGTGTTTGGTGACTTCAGTCAGGATGCGCAGGCTGTTACCATGATGAATGGTCCACCACACATTTCATGCAACAAGCGGCAAGCCGCTGGGAGTACGCTTAGACATGGGGCCTCGACGAAGCAGTGAGGTGGGAAAGGACAGACACTTCGAGGAGGTGGTTCCTGTTACGCCGTAACACCCAACCTCCCAAGGTCAATTTCTTGACCGTGAAACCACAAGGTGGTTCAAGGAGGACAAATTCTCCAAGGAGCGAGATTCTAGGAAAGGAAGACTCCGCATTCACTCGCCAAGGGTCTTGAGCGTAGTTCCTCGCCGCGGGATACGGATCCGCAGCCTAACAATGTGCTAGTTGAAGGTATGGTTTTGTGTTATGCACTGGCACATGTGTTGTTTGATTCTGGGCGCATCACGCTCATTTATATCTACTTTTGCTTCGCCTCGACTTAGATATTGCACCACTCTCTCGTCTCTTTGTTCGCTGAGACACCCACAAAAGTTTAATGAAGTTAAGCGATGCAAGTGGTTGTGTGTTGAATGTTGGGGGATACGGAGTCGTGATTGACTTAGTACTCTACATATGGCGTTGTTTGATGATTGTGGGAATGGATTGGTTAGCCCCACATCATACCCATCGCCGCTAGCGTGACCTTCCGCATTGTCAGGGTCACGGTTAGCTTCTATGTAAAGATGAGACTCGATCGTTGATAGAGATGAGAAAAAGTGGATGAGAAAGAACGGGCAAGACTTCCTTTACTAGCGCCGGGGAGAGTAAAAGGAAGTGTGGTGATCAGATCCCACAAGTGTGCGACTTTGCCGATGTATTTCCCGACGAGTCACAGATTGCCTCCCATGTAGAGACGGAATTCTCCACCGATTTGTATCCCGGTGCTGGATCCTATTTCAATAGCTCCATTTAGGATGGCTCAGCTTGAGCTTAAGGAGTTTAACCACTGCAAGAACTCGCGTGGCAAAGGGTTCATCCGACCAGTACCTCGCCTGGGTGCTCCAAAGATTGTTCGTGAAAAGAAAGACGGAACGCCACGGTTATGTGTGGATTAATGAAGTTAAATAGAGTAACGGGTGAAGAACAAGTACCCACTTCTCGGATTGAGGATTTGTTTGATCGCTTAACTGGCTTGTTACTCTCAAGATCATCTAAGATCCGCACAATGAGAGTACGGACTCGGGATATCCCAAGACTGCCGCACGAGGTATGGACACTTCGGAAGTTTGTTGTCATGCCTTTGATCGACTAATGCCCACCGCCTTTATGGATATGATGAATAGATATATCGTCCTCAGATCCGACTGGGCTTAGGTGAGCCAGGGATCTACATCCGATATATTCCAAGGGTCGAGCTGAACATGAGCAGCATTTGCGCTGGCGCTACAGTAATCGAGAGAGAATCGTCAGGCTAAACTAGAGAAGTGTGATTTCTTGTTACATAAGAAATCCGGGGCTCAAGCACATGGTGTCTAAGGAAGGTATTTCAAGGATCCCGCAAAGGTCGAGTCCGCGATGAGGTGGGAGCGACCCAAGAGTGTCTTTGAGACACGCAGCCTTCCTTGGATTACCGGTTATCGTCGACTTATTGAGAACTCTCTAGGGATTGCATACCAATGACTAGGACTAACACGTAGGGAGTGAGTTTTTGACCGATCGATAAGTGCGAGGAGTCTTTTCGTGAAACAAAAGAGATTTGACTACAGCCACGGTCATTACTCCTGAGTGGGGAAAAGTACACGGTCAGGATGGCCTCAAGGGTTGGCTTGGGGTGTACTTATGCAAAAGGTAGAGGGTTGCCTATGCCTCAGGCAATTGGAAGAACACGAAGAGAATTACCCCACGATGATTTAGGTTATTGCAGCAAGGTTTCGCCTCTAAAGTTACGGCGGCACAACTTGTATGGTGAAAGTTTGGAAGTGTTCTCTGACCATAAGAGTTTGAAGTATATATTTACGCAGAGAGATTTGAATGCCAGGTAGAGAAGGTGGATGGAGACACTTGAAGACTTTGACTTTTCTTTGCAATACCAATCTCGGCTTCAAGCAAATGTGGCTCGCCGATGCCTGAGTAGAAAATCAAGGAGCATCCTTCAAAGTTTGATGGCTTATGAGTGGAAGATGTATGATTACATCAATGAAGCCTCACCCGCAGCCATGGGACAGAGCCTATGCGTTTTTATAATGCTGGTAGCTCACCAACAGCTTTTCTAAGAGTCATCGAGGCTCGAGGAGCGATAAGAAGTCGAGGGCACAATAAGTAAAGTGATAGTCGGGTGAATACCTTGAAGGCGAGCATCTGGCGCAAATGGAGTGAATCATTTTCTCAATGCATTGTTCAGGCTCTGATGATGCACACAATTGAGAGAGGAGGTGATGAGGGAAGCTCATCACTCTTTTGGTCATTTGTGTGACATCCGGGTGAGACAAAGATGTACCCACGACTGAGGCGCCAATTTTGGTGGCATGGGATGAAGAGAGACGAGTGAAAGCTCTGCCTCCAAGTGTCTGGACGTGCCAACAAGTGAAAGTTGAGCACCGTAGACCGCCAGGCTGTTGCACCAAGCACAAGCAGCATCGGAAATGGGATCATGTGACGATGGACTTCGTGGATCGGGTTCGCCCAAGACTCACCAGTAGGTAAAGATTGTTCGCGGTTACAATCGGTTGACTAAATCAAAGACATTTCTTAGCAATAAGGACCACTGACTCTATTCTACTTTGAGCAAGTTGTATGTGAGGGAGATTGTGAGGTTGCATTATGTACCTCTCTCCATCAGGTCGACAGTGGACCGAGATTTACGTCCCGACCTCGCGCCCGCAAAGCTGGGAACCGAGTCAGATCAGTACAAAGATTTCACCCCTCGGGACCGACTCCGCAATCCGGAGAGTGATTCAGACTGGAAGATATGCTTAGAGCATGTGTGCTAGACTTCCGTGGAGCTGATGGACCATTTGCCTCTGATTGAGTTTGCGTATAATACTAGTTTCCAGAGCAGTATTAGGATGGCACCATATGAAGCTCTTTATGGAAGGCCATGTAGATCGCCTATGTGCTGGACTGAATCAGGAGAGGCTACTTTGATTGGTCCAGAGTTGGTGCAGGAAACGACAGAGAAGATAAGGGTGATCCGTGATGCTTCGGGCAAAGATGTAGCGTGCAAAAAGTTATGCCGACTACGTGAGGAGACCCTTAGAGTTTCAAATGTGGACCATGTGTTCGAGTGTCGCCTCGCAGCGGAATATTTCATTCGTAAAAGGGGAAACTGGGCCCCCAGTACATTGGTCCGTTTGAGATTCTCCAAAGAGTCGAGAGGTAGTTACCGCTAGCTCTTCCGCCGCAGCTTGTTCGGGATACGATGTGGCTCCACATTTCATTGTCGCTAAGATGAAGCCGCATGCTTCAGACATACTAGATTGGCAAGACGGAATCAAAGAGAATATGAAATGAAGAGCTGCCAAGGAGATTCTAGATGTGCAGAACGCGTGTTATGGAACAAAATTATTTCCTAGTGAAAGTGTTATGGAACACCATGGGATGGAAGAAGCTACATGGGAACTAGAAGCAGATGTGAAGAATAAGTATCCGGAACTGTTCACAGTTATACGGTTTGTTTCAGACTTAAATTATCAAGGGGGAGGGAATGTAACACCCGTATATGTTTCTGTTATATTCAAGTAAGGATTTTTTGGGGAGCAAATGCAACTACGCCTGTGATGATTTAAATCAGGATTAAGATTAGCCATCTGAATAGTTATTTAATTAGAGATTATTAGCAAAGTGTTGGGATTGCATTTTATGGTCGTGGGTCAATTATAAATTAGTGTTAGTGGTTTTGCTTAGGGTTTGTAATTACATGTGTTGGAAGGACCACTTTGAAAACTTGTTATGGAGTAGGACTGTGTGTAATATCCTTAGATATGCGGCATCATGAGGGCATGACAATCTCATATATATTATGGAGATCTCTCATATATATGGGCAGGTATGAGAAGAGTTTGCCATGTGCCAAGCAAACCAATTTCCTCTTGGTTTTGGATGCTAGACCAACTTGCTAGGGCGAAAATTTGAAATTTAGAAAGTGAGAGAGAGTTCTACAGAGAAGCTAGAGAGATGGAGGAGAAAAGTCTTGAAGGAAAGCTTGGTTCGTGGAAAAGTTCACTAAGGTATGTAAACATGATCTTTGAGGCTTTAGTTACTTCTTATGGACTTTGGTTATATTCTAGGGTTTTGTTGGGATTACATCCTAACCCTAGATTTGAGATGAAGGTGTGTTTTGTGGAGTCCCAAATTGTAAAATAATTTGGCTTGTAAGATGGTACAAATCAAGAGCTATCCAGCTTTCCCCTTGACCCCATGACAGTGTGTTTTGGGCCATAAGTTGGCCTAAAGAACCTGAATTGGATGATTCCAGTTGAGAAGAAGCCCAAGACCTAGCCTTCGAAATGCGCCCTAGAAGTAACCAAGAACCAAATCCTACCATAAGACCCTTTAATTCGGAGGGCTGTCAGACAGATCGTCCCATGTCGGCAGTTCCTGCTTTGTTTATAAGTTGAGAGTTATATGGATCCAAAATGGAGTGATTCAAACCTCTCAAAGTAGCCACATAGGGTCAGAATCATGAAGAAGTGTGGCCAAAATTATGGCTCATTTGTTCCCAATTTCGTCAAAGTAAGGGGTGAAGTGAGGACACAGATTCTGTCCTCAGGAAATGGTCTCGGGAGGTCGTAGTGTAAAACCATAACTCTTGGATTCCGAGGTCCGAATGACCTGATTTAAGAGGCTATGGAAAGCCATGATAGAGAACTTCTGGTCAGAAGACCATAGTGAACAAAACGGTATGGCTGGTCAAAATGGTAGTTAAGAAAAAAAGTGGCCCTGAAGATGAAACAAGGTACAAGTGTCAGGTGTGCTATTCAGGTTACCCCAATGGCGGGGTGCTAAATGTTATTATTAGTAAGTAAAGAGAGTGTTTCTAAGGATCAAGGTTTATGTTTAGGTATAAGAATATGTGTGGATTCGAAAGTGGTGAAGTAGTAATAAACCACTAGGTAATTTTATGTAACTCCTGACGTTTGTTGAAATCTTATGATCGTTAATCGCAGAGCCTTCGAGAAGCCTCATTAATTTCCTCGAGACTCAGGGATTTTTGAATCCAAGGAAGGTAGGGATCTTGTAACCTTCTCCCGCTACGCCCATGGTTCGAGGAAATTCTTGCACTACTTCCATGCTCAACTCGTGATTTTCTAATGATATATATAAATGTGTATATTTTTATATCTATGGAATTCTTTTCAATTAATCGTGCATGATGTTTTTAATATCCATGTGGGTGAACAAGCTTAGAAATTGTTTTAAAGCATGACCCGGTATGGACTGTGAGAGTCCTGATTGATGAGGACACCTGACTGGCGACTAGTCCCCGGGTCAGGCCCCGCAGCATCGCAGATATACGATGGGCATATCTCCTCGGGTGGTAAGTCCCAAAGAATTCACGCTATTCTGATGTGGGCATATCCCGGGTAGTAAGTCCCAAAGAATTTGCCGTTTCGGGGATGACGGCTTAGTCCCCGGGTGAAAGCCCAAAAGAGTCAATGACGAGGGTCAGATGGTGGTAAATGAATGCATCCATTTGTTTCCACATCAACCTATTAATTGAAAATGCTCATTTTTTGAGATGCTGAATTATTTGTATTTTGAAATGTTTTATAAGCATGGCTTGTTATGGGATTCACTATCGAGTTGTTAACTCAATTTCCATTATTCCTCCACCTAGATGTGTGTACGAGACCACCGCATGACTCGAGCTCGACTCACAGGTTTTGGAGGCTGGGATCAGGCGCGAAATTTTAGCATGCCGGTGGTCGTATACATTTCGAGGAACATATAGTGTCGCTGCGGAGGTTCACACTGTATATTTCGACGCCATATCGATCACGTGGTCATCGATATTCGCCGTGGTTATTGGGCCACACTCAGAAAGTTTTTGGGATTTTGTGTAAATATTATTTCGATCAAGTGTAAGTGAATACCTGGGGTTCATCGAGGACTTACCTCGCATGTGGTATATGTATATATAAGTTTGGTGACTGAGGTGAGTTTTAATTACGTTTAGCGACATCTAAGGAAGCTGACTCCGTGTTTGGTGAAACATGTGTAGATATATATGGTGTGTGTATTGGGGTGCCCTTTATGAAAAGTGTTGGATTTGAAAGAGTCCATGTTAGGGACTCATGATGAAAAAAAAAAGATGGTAAAATAACATAAATCATTATCGTGGAAATTATAAAAGATAACCCTAATCCCCTTCCATGAAGAAAATTTTTAAATTTTTATTTTTTCAGATCGAATGGCAAGAATTTACTTCAGAGCAAGATTTTTTTCTTTTTCTTTATAAATCGTCAAGAAAATTCGTAATTAATTTGTCTTGTTTTGAAGAACTTTCACTTGTTAGCTCAAAGTTAGATAGATATCTCTTATCGGGCTTCTTTTTCCATTAAATACTGACCGAGTAGTCATCGCTAAAATGTTGATGTCCTTTAATCTTGCCGGGCTAGTGACACACCCCCCACCCTTCCGACGGCCGGGCGTATCACCACCCACGTAAATCCCCAAATTGCTACTCCCAACGACTAGAAACTCCCAGCCAAGCCCATCCGCTATAAAACCTCCTATAAAAATTTTTCTTTATTTTTCAACTTAGATTTGGTAAAATCTTAGCAATAAAACTTCTAAGAAGACGACGACGCATATAGGATAATTCCAAATCCTGTATACATCAAATTTACACTATATCCAATTATGGCAACCAGCATACCAACACATTCTCCCAAACTACTCTATGTACATACATATGTTCCATTATACAAATTCAAAGTATATTCTTACAAAATATAATTAATACACATAACTTATACTGATGTCGTGATTAAATCCTATCAGGTTCAAACTACAGACTGTACCTGGAAAATAGTTTTTAAAATACAAAATAATTAGCTAAACGAGCTCAGTGAGTGTATGCTTTTGTAAAAGGTTTTGTTTTTTAAAACCTCAAAACTCCAGAAAACTTTCTTTTACAATATTTTCCGTGTTTTACTTTGTTTATTGCTTGAAAGTTTCTAAACTTTTCGCTTGTCGTTTTTATACTTACTGCTTTTAAAAGTTTATAAAACTTTTAATACTTTCTTTGTCATGGTTCGCTTTTCTTAAAAGCTGTATAAAACTTTATCAGTTGCTTGCTTAAGTTTATAAAACTTCTCAATTTCGCTTGCTTTATCTGCTTGAAAGCCTTTTAAACATTTCACAAACCTTTGCTTTAAAAGTTTCTCAAAATTTTTATAAATACTGGAGCCTTGCTCAACCGCTGCTTAAAATAAACGAGCCCGCTCAACCATTTGCTCGAAAAATTCACCTGAGTTGCTCTCAACCGATCGCTTTGAAATCTAAACTGAGCCCCGCTCAACCGCTTCGCTTTAAACCTCCGAAAGCCTTAGCGACCGGGAACCAATGTTTGATTTTTCAAAACTGTATATCATGCTCATAAAGCATCAACCACTGGAAGCCTATTTTTGCTTATCATAATTCTAAAGGAACACTCTGAACCTATGCTCAACCGCGCTCTGCAAAGGACTTTGTCCGCGCTACCTTTTCCCGGTGAATATATGGTGGAATTGACCTCGTGGTCGCCATCACCATAACTTCTAGTTAGAGCTCATAACCTTATATACCTCGTACGTGCGACTGGCCTCCTTTAAATGTATGATGTGGATGTCCTAAGTTCACGACCACAGCAAAAACTAAATGCATGTACGAGACCCTAACACCGCACGTACTAATACCTTCGAATCCTGGGCAGGTTTTTGCTTTAGAACTAGTAGGAAGGCCTCGATTACAAACATTCTCATTATTGCTGCTTTTGTAAAAATGGTTTTACAATTTAAAACCATTCGCTTTTCATTAGCTTGAAAATGGTTTAATTATTCAAACCATTCATACTTGCTTGAAAAATGGTTTAATTATTCAAAACCATTTGCTTACTTGCTTGCTTGCTTGAAAAATGGTTTAATCATTCAAAACCATTTACTTACTTACTTGCTTGCTTGAAAAATGGTTTAATCATTCAAAACCATTTACTTACTTGTCAAGCCATTAAAAAATGGTTTTACAATTTAAAACCAATGCTTCGCTTTCGCATGGTTTAACTCAAAACCATTAGCTCGTTTCCACTCATCGGGCTGCTTTCTTGAAAATGGTTTGCAATCAAAAACCATGAAATACCAAAGCAAAACAATATAATTATAATAATAATACACTAGTATTTGGAAAATGAACTTGTAACACTCACCTCTTTCACATAAACTCATACGCTCCCACACTTTACCCGCCTTTGCTTTTTAACCTACACACTCAAACGAATACGACGATATATTAATCGCCTACGTAATCGCATAACTTAACATACTTCCTAGACTTAATCACGCTCAACGAATATCGCCGAGGCGGCGAGGTACGCAACGTTTTCGTCGAGTCCCAATCTTATTCGAACCTATCTTAATCATTTAATAAGGTTCCTAAACTATTAGTGTACGAATCCGGGCTTAATTATACAAAAACATAACATTCTCGCATTTTCAGTATTTGCACATGATGTACTCTGCAGACACCCTCGGGACTCCGTGACCGGCACACATCAGATTCTCATAGTGTACCAGACACCTCGAACATGTACCTAAGACACTTTGCTCTTCCTCGTCAAGTGTACCCTGACACCCTCGTAAATACCCCAAGACACCCTCCGAATTTTGCCCAGATTTTGTTGTTTTCCCCACTTTTGATACCAATTCACTTCATACAACTTCTATAATTCCTAACACCTCAAGAATTATCCTGGAAATCATCCACAACAACTTCATGACACTTGAATTGGTGCTATGGAACCTCAAACCTCAAAACCTTAGGTGAAAATCCAAGAACTCTACCTAAGGTCCACCAATTCTTTATAAAACCACATAATTTGATGATTCCATGTCTATTTTCTCCCAATAGGGGTTTTACTCTCATAACCCCAACAATTCAAAGGTTTATGTGATCGTTGCACAAAACCTAGACCAAAGGAGCATCAATTCTCCTTACCAAAGCCTTAGGAATCCAAAATATATTTGATTCTAAGACAACATACCTCGATCTTCGGACTCCTCCTCCTTCTTTTCCTTCTCTTCCTCCTCTCTCGCCCCTCTCCTCTCCTCCTACTTGCTTGATAGTGGCAACTTCTGAGACCAAATGAATTTTGGCTTTTGTTTCCTTTTTTTTTTTTTTTTATGTTTTAACATTTCCTTTAATTGCAAATAGCCCTCATCTCTTTAATTTTGCAATTGTAACTTATTTATTTGTATTGTGGCCCATCTCTAACTTAATTATGCCTTACATATCCCTTTGCTAAATGACACCGTATTCTTCTTTAATACCATAATTCCGGTTCCATAAACTTTCATTTCCTACTTTAGTCTCCAAATACTACAATATGACACTTGCACTTTATACACCCCTACAAAGATCATGTACCGTACACTCTCTGGATTCGGGTGTTACACTTAAGACTGTCCTCATATTATGAGTGGTAAACTTATTAATAAGTGAAGGTGTGATTCGATAAAGATATTTATTTTATCACAAGGAGCCAATTGCTATCCTCGTAAAGAATCTCATTGTTGATATTAGGTAGTTATGTAGTTATTAAACTTGGTTTATATGGTTATCAAACTAACAGGCAGCCCATTTTTTTCCTTCATTTTCTTTGAGCAAAGAGGCACTTTACGTGGGGCATAACAAATTGTTATTTTACCTTACTGGGATGTATGGTCATCATTCTATCAGTGGAATCTGTTGATGTTTAAGTTATATACTCACACACAAGAGCTCCACATGTTCATGAAGATAACTTATTCCCGCGCATAAAAAAGACAAAATAATATTAATATCAGATACGGCCCGAGAATGAATCTCATCCCAGCCGCATTAAAATTGATAAACATTTTACGGCATTCGGATCAAATTACGACTCCTTTATCGATGTGCAAAGCTTTGGTTTGTTCAGTTCGAATTTCCAATTCTTTCGGTTGCCGCAATGTCGACGAGCACCACAAGAATGTGGTCAGACAAACAAAAACTACAGGATTTCGCCCATCTAAAAGCATCGCCTTCACATCAAACTGTGAACCGCTCAACAATCCCGTGAAAGAAAAGTACAACAATCAGCTCTGCAAGTTGGTTTGCATTCTCCCAAAGCAGAAACAGTATGTCAAAAATGAAACTACTACACTGCAGCTCATGACTGCTTAGCAAGCCCTACAGATAAAGAGAAAAACTCCTTCACCGGCCTCGCAATAAAAAAAGAAAGGTCGAATGATAAAAGCTCCGAACCGAAGGCTCATTAGCAAATATGTATGCAGATCTCGCAAGTCAAAACCCAAATAAGGATCCAAAGATGTCGGTAAATTCACTGCAAATCCCATTCCTCGTTTCTTTTTCTCACATTCAGGATTAAACTCAAAACATTCTTTAACCATCATGAAAAACTCGATTTCAAATTCTTTTTGTCAAGCATTTTACTTAAAAATTCTATTCTTCTATCTTTTGCTCCCCGCTCTAATTTTACCTGGCCGTTGCTAGTTAGCACAAAAGGACAGATTATGGCTCGTGAAGCCGTAGAAGTAAAGCAAAAGGATGAAGATGATCAAGATGCTAATTTTAAGAGAGCCTCCAATGGTGACGGCGGTAGAAAGAGGAGAGTTGTTTTTGATTTCTCAAATGAAGAAGAGTTTGAAGACGCAGCTAATTCGCTCACCCGTAACCTCCAAAGGAAATCATGCATAGCCAAAACAAAATACTAAACCTTCGTTTCACAAAAAATCAATTCGAAGCCACTCAGAAAACAAGATAAAGCCAAAGGTCAAGGAAGAGAAATTACCCAACAGAGAATATAACCGACAAGGGAAGATTCTTCATCTCAACAAAGGCAAGAACGATGCAATTTCCTACGCACAAGATACCCTGGAGTTCCCGAACGATGTAGATAAGAAGGATAAAGTGATGATCTCATCTAAGCCTCCTAAAAGGAGGAAAGTGATGGAAGACACCCGGGATGGGGATGAGCGAGAGAAGGTAAATCATACTCAGGAAAATATCCTCTATTCTCCCGAGGCTTTTACGCTCACGGTTGTTTTTTAATGATAATCGTTTGATAAATCTTCTTAAAATGTTTCGTTACTCATCCTAAGATAATTACTAACTACTAATAGACACCCATATTTCATAAAAAGTTTATTTCTAGAAGATTCCCTAACATTGTGGTACACTTGTATTTTAGCTTCTTCATTATTACACAAAGTAAGAATTTTATAAAACGTATACTCTCTGTGCTTCCTGTGGCATATGTTACCGGGCCATTATTAAAACAACCATTCTTATCATACTTTCTAAATTTATGTCATTCTTTCGATTTTTTCCTTCTTCATTTTTGTGTTTAATGTATTTATTATTCGCTTCAGTAACCGAGGTAGTTCGGGAGGCGAGGAGGCGTGAGACAAAGAAACTGATAGCAATGAGACAAAGAACCAAATTAGTACAACCACCAATGCCGCAAAACAAAGTTAGGACTCATTTTCCTAAATTTAAGAATGATTTCCTTCCAGCTAGGTAAAATGTTTCAGATAGTTCTTATTCTAATCAAACACAATCGCCAGGTGTAAACGAGTCAAGTTATTCGTGAACTTCTCGAACTCGACTCATAGAATACTCGAATTTGACTCGTAGTTAATCGAGTCGAGCTTGAGCTTGAGTAACTCGAGTAGCTTGTTGAGTTCGAGTATCACAATACCTAACTCGAGCAGCTCATGAGCTTTAATCGAGTCGAACTCAAGCCTGTCAAGTCGTAGCCCCGCTTTCTTGAAAGTATAATTATTTATTAATTTTTTAATCGATTCGGAAGCCATAGTCAAGTTCAAGTAGTTTCACTATTTTTCAGCCTTCAAGTTTCAAACATATGAAAACAAAGCTCGACTAAGTTCGAGTCAAGTTTCAAACATTCAAAACAAAGCTCGACCAAGCTCAGTCAAGTCTGAGCTTCCAAGTTTTAGACCGAGTCGAGGTCGAGCTTCGTCATGTATCGATTCGACCTGATTACACCCCTACAAAATACCCATATCTAAATGGGTAAAGCTAATGCTAAGACTCACATAATGGCAAAGTGTGCAATCGACCACCGGGTTTATGAATCCAGTCCCCTCTTATAACAAAGAAATCACCTAAGAATGGAAATGCCTCCCTTCTAAAGCAGAAGCAAGAAAGCGAGGGAACCCAAAAGATCCTAAGCAGGAAATATTATACATTCTTCAAGAGGGTCTGAGGTAAAAATTCTGGAACTCCTCCGTCAAGCACCTAATCGAGTTTTATTTTATGGCTCTACTTAGTTTCTTCCCCGCTTACAACCCAAGCACACCCCCTCCCTTTTGCTTCTTTTATATTTGTTATATTCTTCATAGCCGGGTCTCCATCCTAATTGGTATTCACGTTTGTCGATGGTCTTAGAAATTCTATCCGCCCCGTCATTACCGATCTCTCGCCTCGAGATTTTAATGGAACTCCACTACATCTCTACGTTACACGTTTGGTCGTGGAGTTTCGTGCCCGAAGCAATTATATATATATATATATATATATATATATATATATATATATATATATATATAAAATTGCTTTTCGAACACATCAGTTAAGCACCCACTCGAGTTTTTATTTTATGGCTCTACTTAGTTTCTTCCAGCTTTTACAACCCAACCACACTTCCCTCCCCTTGTTCTTTATATTTGTTACATTCTTCTAAAGCAGAAGCAAGAAAGGAGGAACCCAAAAGATCCTAAGCATGGAAATATTATGTCATTCTCAAGAGCGTTTCGAGGGTAAAAATTCCTCGAACTCGTCAAGCACCCACCGAGTTTTATTTTATGGCTCTACTTAGCTTTCTTCCGTTTACAACCCAACCACACCCCCCCCTTTGCTCTTTTATATTTGTTATATTCTTCATAGTCGGGTTCCCCCATCCTAATCGTATTCAACGCCATGACGGTCTTAGAAATTCTATCTCGCTCGCTTGTCACGATCTCGCTCTTGATTTTACGGAACTGACTACATCTCTACGTTACACGTTTGGTTGGTGGAGCTTTCTGTGTTCGAAAAGCAATTATATATATATATATTAGGGTTTTCTCAACAACACTTCTTAAAATCAATCATAAAAGTTAAAAGAAATGGTTTTCCAACTTGAAAAATATATTTGTTAAAGTTGATATTTAATGAAAATATGGAATTTCTTAGATGGGAGTAAGAAAATTGAAATTGATATTTTGAAGAATTTTGATTTTACATAACTATGATAAAAACATTGATTAATGGGTCCTAGTGCTTTCTTTGCGCGGTAATCTCGACAATAGCCTTTTTAAATCGAAAACCACAGATGGAAACCTCTAAGTATTCATTTGGAAAATGGATTGCTATTTACTATGAACTTTTGCTGCTTTGGTTTTGGGTTTTCTTTATAAAATGTTGCATGATTTTGTGGTGCTTTTCAAGGAATTAAGTCGAAAAAAGTTCTTACATAAACCGATTATCAAGTAGCCGGACTGTGCAATGTGCATGTCTCGCCACACGAGATGGTCAAAGTCGACTATCAAGTACGCCGAGATTTGGTAACATTTTAATTTAGAACATTTAAATATTTAATAGCTTGACCTAATATCCAAAAAATTCAAACTCGTATTGATTTTACAATTTCGCTAAAATTTTCTTTGTCATTTTTTTTTTAAATATGACTTAAAATTTTAGATAACACATTTTTATTAGTTGCTGGTTTACAAATTTTAAATAATGTATTCCTCTAATTTGTAACATATGTTATTTTCGACTTAATAAATTCATACTTTAGCTAGAGAATCGGGTTCAGATCCCACTTTATTTAGATCTTCAAGAAGATGCATGGCGAAAGTGGTATGGCTGCTTTGTCGACAAGTCATATGATTGTCAGAAGTATCTCTTAGATTAATAAACTATTTGACTAATACGTAGAATGCTGAAAGTTAAGCGTGGCATGAAAATATTAGAATATTTAATTATTTCTATATCTAAAGACTGTAATTTATTTTTATTTTATCATTAACCTCGTGGAGGAACGTGCATACTGCTTCTCGCCTACTGAGGGTTCTATGATCTTCAACCAATCGACTATGATCCTATCTATTCGAGACCAATGAGGTCGAAGAAGCAAATGAGGTACGACATCTACCGCGGAGTGGCTGTTTCAAGAATGCGGTTTGTCCTCTCACACGCCAGTAGCGTGGGATGAGGCTGGCCGAGCGCTGAGTACGGAACAAAATGAACGCATTGCAAAGGCAGACGTAATGAAAGAGAAGTGGACGTAGATACTCTTTTCAAGGATGAAAATGCAAAGAAATGAAACATGAATAATGATGAAAGAATCAAGAATGCAATGCAACAAATAGATGACCAATATAAATACGCTTAGCGCTCGATGCGACGTATGGGACACCAGTTCCGAAGAGAGCACCCACCAGTTTGATACCTCTACCACTCTGATCCACCAAATAATGATGAGGGATTTACGATTTAGGTTTAGATGATTAGAGACCTATGTTATTATTTTTATTTTTACTATTGACACTATCAGATCATATTAATTTCACATCAGCTTGACTTATGGTTACTGGTAAAAAAAATTGCTTTTAATATATGTTTTTATTCATTATTAATATAAAATTTAAAGTATGTATTCTATTTTTTTTTTTAAGATAGTGCTAGTTGAAAAAATAATATATGGAATGATCCCTTACTAGTGGACAATTCCGTAGCTATTTCCTTAAAATTAGATACAGATTATGGATTTTATTCAGAATCTTAGTCTAGCGCGGGACAATTCCGTCGCTATTTCCTTCCAAATTCAACAAGAATATGATTTTAATTTGTCTTAGTTAATTAACTAGTGGACAATTCCGTAGCTATTTCTTAAAATTCGACAAATACGGACTTAATCATCTTTAAATTTTAAATTAGATAGTGGACACCAGAGCTATTTCTTTAAAATTTGACAAGAATAGTGACGAAATTGTCCCTAGCTAATTTAGCTAAGGACAATTCCGTAGCTATTTCTTTAAAATTCGACAAAAATAAGCCAGACGCCCAAACCCGGGGTCCCGGGCTGACCACCGTCAACCTACTCTGAAACCCGTGTATCTCATCATGAGACCCATACTGAGTAAAATGACCCAATGTATTCCATCATCCATACTGGTCCATACCTAAGCAAGACCATACATTTCTATGCACTCCAAGAGTTATTACATCACTCTTAATACAAAAACATATATTAAAACTACTTCGTCGAATATATACATAAGACAAGAATCAAGGTCACAAATCCGCCGTCTATAATCCCTACTCTATATACCGATCCGCCTCAGACTGGTCTCCAGACCGAAAGGGGGTCCTGTCGACGAGGTGAGCTAATGCCCGCAGAGATAAATCCTACAAGGGCTATTTCCCACCTAGCACATGCAAAATGATCATTTCAATACCAAACCAACAACCAATCTGCATACATGTTGTCTTATCATGGAAAATCTACATGCATGTATGAGGACGACACTCTGCGCCCCAAGTAACGTCAACCTCCGACTCCACCACCTAATGCAAGCAATGGGAAATCAATACCGAGTCACCCCGATTCCCATCTCACAACCCGTAGTCTATGCGGATGTTTATTTAATCGTTTCGTGTCTTTTCGGGCAAATGTAACTTTTCGTGGTCTCACCGCGTCTCTTACACCCGACATTTTTCTAAGCCACCTGGATACGCTTGCCTAACCAGTTTTCGTGCTTTTCACCCGAGGGGGTATCAACTCTACTTGCTACGCCCGACACATTTCATTTTCCATTTTCATTTAACACTGTGGAACCCAATCACCCACCCCAAGCCCACACGATTCAACACCAACTCCAAAGGCTAAAATCGCACTATGAACACACTTTCATGTAATGTAGATACCAAGCACACCAATGCAATGCACTCACGCACCGCACTCAAAACCCATGACTAATGTATTTAAGACTTACATGGACTACACCATACACTATGTGTGCTATGAACACTATGTCTAATGCACACAACATTTCATATATTTAACATACATGCAAAGGGTGTTAATATTCCACATGGTTCAAATCAATATCACATAAGATGCGCTACATCTTTTCTATCATTCAAATTTCTTCATGTCAACACATCATTCAAGCACGTGATTACAATAATTCCAAACCATTACTTGTGCAAGTAATGCCATAATCTACTTCGGCCGAGACATAGTATGTCACTATACAACCCAATGCATATAATTATTTCCATCTTATCACATAATTTCACATATTCAACATGTCATTGAATTCATGGCAATAACACACATTAGCCATTCCCGGCCATAAATCCGGCCATGCTTGGCCTAAGAAATAATCTGGACTTAGTCCAAAAAGTCCAGTTTTTGTAAATACCACACAAGACATCCAACACATGATTCCCTACTCATGCCATATGCAGTCCTAAGCATTTCGATTACAAACCGGTTCCGAAACAAGGTTCCAAAACTGCATCCACTCATTCCTCAACTATCCGCGTGACCTGCATCAAAGTTCAAATTTACATTTTGCCAAGAAATTTATTTTATTAAATTCTAGACTTAGAGTCCAAGAACGCGTGAATCGGAGTTCGGACGAGAAAATTATGGCCGTCCAAAGTCGACGCGCCGATCTGGCAAGTGGTGTGCTAAATTCAAGCACACCCTACAAGCATTACGCCTGGATTTCACGCATCCTGCAATTAACAATGCCCAAATTCCTGGAGGCCTCGAATCCCGTGAACCGGTCTTTGACCATCACACAATCACAACAAACCATTAATAACATCCAAATTGCTCTGAAAAACCTGATTCGAAACCCGTAGGACATTACACGGCCCCTTAGCGTAAAATAAACCAGAGTAGCCAGAAACCTACCAGAATATAGCTCTCGGGTTCTTTTCACATCCGGTCTCGTTTCACCGGCAAGAACACTCCTTCCTCTTCCTCTTTCTTTTTCCTCTCTTCCTCCCCTTTTCTCTTATCTTTCTTCTTCCTTTCTCCTTTCCTTTCCTCCCTTCCTCCTTCCTTTCCTTCCTCTCTCCTTTCCCTCCTCCTTCTCCTTCCCTTCCTCTTCTCCCATCGCTCCACTCGACTCGGTCTCGAGCTCTCCCTTCCTCCTACCAACAGCCCATGTGAGCTCCTATAGCATGGCAAGAGCCATGAGCAGCCGACATTGCGATATTTCGGCTCTATAGAACAGGACACATGGCTTGCCATGTGTCACCACATGGCTTCGCTATGTATCACTCACATGAGCCACACGTGTCACCACACGGTTCACTATGTGCCATCCACACGGTCACTATGTGTCATCCACATGGCTGGCCATGTCGCCTCGACACGCCGTTTCTCGAAATACGTGAAATTCAACTATCCTCGAAATTCAACAAAAATTTGATCGGGTAGCTAATTTTCACGACGATTCCAACTGCAATCCGGGGTTTTCATTATCCGAGATCTAGAAAATCCCAACTTTTCCGCATCTTATTTCGATAAATTACCGCTTTGCCTTTATCCGGTAAATTTAAATTTAAAATTTTCACTTAAGCCATTAATATGATTTAATCACGTCCCTAGCTAAATTAGCTGTGACAATCTCGTAGCTATTTCTTCAAAATCGACAAGAATATGACGACCGTCTCCTATCTAATTTAGCTAAGGACAATTCCGTAGCTATTTCTTTCAAAAATTCGACAAGCATAGTGATCTTATCTGTCCTTTGGGCTAAATTAGCTAGTGACAATTCCGTAGCTATTTCAAAATTGCATACAAAATACATGGAATTTTCCCCAATGCACTTAGTAGTAGCATTTTCCGCCGCTATTCAATAAAAATATTAATCGTCCTTTGAATTACGACCAAAATTAGCAAGCAAAAATATATAATTAGCTAGGGAATTTCCACAAGGTAACAGCTAAGGAAAATTTTTCAGAATTTTTCATGACACAAGCACTTTACCTAGTGGATTATTTCCATCAGAACTGGTTACTATTCTATTTTAGCGATGGAATTTTCAAATAGCTGTGAAATTTCCCTAGCTATTTGGCTTCAGAGTGTGGCGATGTTTCTAAGAAAGAAATTCAATCGCGAGCCTATGTGGACAATAAGTGATTTTCCCCGTTTATTCGATGTCACTGTGTCTGGGTATCATGTGAAAGTATGCTTCGTCTCCTTATTACATGGAAGATTCAAATGCATTTTCTTACATAAGGAGGAAAATGTCATGGTTTGACAATCATCGAAAAATTTTTGCCGAAGATCACGGCGGCAAAGGAATAAGAGATGGCTTAGAAGGGACGAAATTGCTCAAAGTGCACCACCTATATGGTCAAAGCGGACTTAATTAATGAAAATGATGATTTTGTGTTTAAGAAAGTGATAGAACTGCGGGAGAAGAGATAAATCGTGAGAATCCAAAAAATCATGTGGATGTGGCCGAAAAAACGGCATCTTGACTTAATTTTATCAGAAACCAATCCTACAGCACACTCGATGTTACGCATTATCGAAAAAATTTTTGATAATATTTTTAATACAGTGATGAATGTTAAAGGGAAAACCATGATAATGCTAAGTCTGGGGTGGAAGATTCAAGGAATTTCATTATCGCCCCGAAAGTTACACTGGATGAAAATGCAAACAACATCCTAAGACTTGTTACACATCGATAAAGATGGGAAAGAACAACTTGCGTTGATTTCGTTAAGTTGAAATCTGTGATGGTTATGTTTCTAACTCGCGTATGTGTTGATTAAATGAATAAACTCATTGAATCGAAGAGTCGTATCATTATATTTACGCAGAGATTAATTCCAATGATTCATGAGTTATCATTCAAGAAATGTATGACAAGCTTCGATGTGAGTCGAGCATTTATTTTAAAGATTTAACTACCATACTATAACAGAGGATGACATGAAACGCTTGGAAAAGATTCCATCATGATATGTGTTGTGAGCGCATATTTCCACCAAGTTTTTTCGACCTACTGAACATCTTCAACCATTTACATGTAAAGCAAGAGCCGCTGTCTTGGCAGAATATAGATGGATGTATCCATTTGAGCTGAGTTTAAAACTTTTATGTAGTCTATTAATAAATTATCCAAGTGAATAACAAAACCATTCTTGTTTTAGTACTTCGCAAGTTAAAGAATGTTTGAATAAAGCTAAAGTCAAGGTTCAATATGTAATGCATACTGTCGAACAAGCTTCATCATTTTCAGGCACATTATTTTCAATCTTCCGTATATACACGATACTGGAAAAGTGCCACGCAATAGTGATGGTCAGGATTTGATTTGGAAGAAGATTCGAGATGCTTCCAAGGTTTAAATGTCGACGATCATCAGGAAAAAGCAAAAACTCAGATCGCACTGATATGGAATACAATGCAAATTTCGCATGTACATATTGTTAAATCGTGGATGAAGTAAAGCCATACATTCGCAGTTAAATCAACTATGTGATTCTCAGATTCATATATATATTTTTTCGCAAAGCATAAAAATAATATAAAATAATAACACAAAATTTACTTTATGAATATAAAATTACATAGTTTCAGGCAATTTCAACCTCATATCAAGTCAGAATCGATGCAAAACTCGAGATAGAGTTTGTATTATGGTTTGAGAATTATGTAAGTAATTAATTTGTAGAATATAAAATGAAATAATATGTAAATATTTCTATAAGTCATTAATTTCTTATAATCGTTATATATAGGCAAATCTACAATCATAAAATGACCAGAACTAAATGATCAAAGACCTCAAGTGTATGACCACTTTATAGGTGCACCATTTTCGTGGTATTATGTTAATGGATATTAGTTCCACACAGAGGAACGTGGTTCAAATAGTGGAGCAATGAATACGGAGCGTGCATAAAGGTTCTAGCCATAGCGTAAATGAGCTAGAGTACTATGGTCGATTGCAAGAAATTTTGGAGTTAGAATACCCTGCTCTACCAATAAAGAGAATTGTAATGTTCAAGTGTTCATGGTTTGATCCAATCTTGAATCGTGGTACAAGAATTCACCACTGGGCATAAACTCATGTCAAGAGCGGGAAGAAAGTATTCACAAATATGAATCCATTTATTCTTGTCAGGCAAACTGCAAGAAGTTTATTCAGATCTTATCCTACTTTGAAGAGAAATGTGAATGATCGGGTTAGTTGTTTGCAAAATAAAAGCAAGGAGAATTGTGGAGGTACTAAAGCTCAAATGCACTTTCCGATATGATGGTATTTCAAGAAGATGTTAGCGATCAACATGGAAATCGATGCGACTAGATGACGTGACATCAATCTCTAAACGATGAAAATTCGTCTATTCGTTCATACGGATAATACCGAATTGAAAAAATGCCGAATCGCCTCGCAAATCAAGATGATGGAGCCATCGGCGGCCAACAAGAAATTTGATGATGATGATGAAGACACCATGCAGAGTAAAAATTTGACGATGATGATGAAGACAATCGATGTAGAGCAAGAATTTACGATGATGAAGATAGTGAGGAGACTCAAGAATTTAATGATGATGACGATGATGACGATGACTAAATAATTATATTCATATTTTGTTGTAATTATTTCAAACAATATATATGGAATTTACTATTTAATGTTATAATTAATGTAAGACTGTGTTAATATTTTTTACTTAAATTTTAAGTATATTCACCATTTTTTTTTATAGCTATGAGTAGCATATGACCACTTCAGGTGCACATGATGAGGATGTCCTCACCACACCACCGCCATTCCCAGACGCACTATAGTCACAGCTTCTTTCGCAAAGATCATCTACTGACATGGAACAAGGCATCTATTGATTAGAGTCAAGAAAATAAGTAAGGAATTTTCCTTTATAATTTTATCTTATTTATTATTGTGGGTGTTTTGGTTGAGGGGTGTGTATGACATTGCTTGTTTCTAAGTTCAGGGATGTGTTTATGATATCGTATCATTATGATTGGTTCTCCATTTATTTTTACGTTGAACATTACTTTTTTTCGTAGTCTGTCTCGTAGTGTACTCTTTATTTCCTCCAAGTCAAGCAAAGATCTACTACATGCTTGAAAATTTGTGAGAGATAAGAAGGAATCGCGTATAGTGGAAAGCATCTCTCAAGAGATATTAAAGACTTTTATCGGGAGGAGTTTATGTTAAAGTATTTAGTTGTATTTTGTGTGAATAAAATAAATTTAATGCTGATTTCATAATTATTAATTTATATTGTTATATTTAACAAATAAAATATTCTTATTTCATTATTTATAATTATTTTCAGACAAGAGGTACACTCGGGACCCAATGGACGGCGCTATTAAGAGTCTGGTGGCAAACGTTAAACGCTAGCACACCAAACATGTCCACATTCGAGGCATTCTAAAGATGCAAGTCCATTGTGTGACCGAAGAAATTGGGATAATCGAGACAACATCGAACATCGCGTATCGGAAAGAGAGAACTCGTGAATCTAAAATTAATCAAGCCTAAGTGAGGATCGGTGGTCCTGCAATCGGGGCTAATTAAGCATATGTGTGGATCTCAATATATGGTGGAGCAATCTTTAAAAATGGTAAATTATTAATTATTTAGTGCTCTATTTTTTAGTTTTTATATATTTTTTTTCAATTTAAATTTTTTGAACATGTAATTACTAACTTATTGCGGTTTCAGACCTAAGAGTCGTAACATCTACTCAATACGTAACTATTCAAGAAGCGCATATGAAAAGATGGAACATTTGTGGATGCCAAGTCAGCAAGTGAATGTGTTCATCTTTTTATTTAGTAATTTTAAAGTTCTTTAATAATTGTTAAATCATAAATTTTAATATTAACTTGAACAATTTTTTAATTTAGGATCGCATTGAGGAGTTTCGGGTGTCTTTCAAGCCAAATTTTGGGATGATGGTTCACAACCTCCACCCGCCGGGAGCATGTATACTCTTTATTTCGAGGTCAGAGGTAGAGAAAAGAGGAGACGTGTATATGGTCTCGCCTACGTCGCATCTATCTATCCTTCCTCCCGGCCAGCACGGAGGTCACACTCACAAAGATCTCGCGCCGAGTTGAGAGATCAGGTAAAGCAGGAGCTCGCAGATAAGAAAGCAAGAGACGGATAGAGCAATCACGAAGTTAACTCAAAGAGAGCGTTTCGCGAGATGCAAGAGCAGATGAGGCGGCTTCACGGTTAGAAAATCTAGTCAATGTACTTAATGGATCAGATCTTCGCACCTTAAGCTCAGATGACTTTTTAATGTCGATGTAAAACATAAATGTTTATTATTAGTTATGCTTCACTTATATAACTTTTTTTTTTTATGTATCGCTTTAATATTTGTTATTATGAAAGACATTTTTAATTATTGAATTTTAATTTTCTAATTTTGTTAAATGTATCAAAATATATTCCAATTAAAATAACATTTAGTTTATAAAAAAATTATATAAAATATAACAATATGACAAAAATTAATAGTGACTGAATAGTGATAAAACGCTATTGACGGATTTTTGTTACTAATCTGTCATAAAATTGTGAAGGATTTCTATCACTAATTCATCATAAAATTATGACGGATTTTTGTCACTAATCCGTCACAATTTTGTGATGGATTTTTGTCACTATTCTATCACAATTTTTTGACGGAAATACATTTCCATGATAAAAATTCTTGTGATTCGAACTATTTAGCCACAAAATTATGACAAATTACAAATACAAATCCGTCACAATTTTTTGCGGATATAAACATCTTTTTTCCAAATTATTGAATTTTTGTGACTCCGAAACTATTTCTCAACATTTTGACTAATTTTTGGCCAAAATCCACAAAATTTAAGGATTTTAATTAATATTATGATAGCAGGTGTACCACAAACTGGGCCACTAAACATGATTTGTGATGGAAATTTCCGTCACTATTTTTGTTTTTTCTTGTTGTAATATTCCTGGACTCATTTACTTATACATAAATAACTTTCACTATTTCAAAAACTTTTACATTTACATTACAAAATTAAATTCAAAACCTATATTAGGTGGACTCCTACATATGAGTCAGCTCACACGCGAACGCCACGTAATGTCCTCTTCGTTACCTACACGGATAGCGACACGCGCTTGCTTATAAATTTTATAGTGGGAAATAAATATGACCACTCAAGTGGTCCACATTTACATAATTCATATATCATGCATGGGTCGAGTTTACGCTCACAAAATTTATAATGTAGTTTTCTATGTACATAATTCTCAGAATCTAACTTTCATATCTCCATGTAGTTCGTAACATATATCATATACTGTGGAGTACCCGAGCGCATAATACATAATGTAACGTAATTAATTTCTTATGCTTACTTTATTCATCATTCTGATTCTTATCATTTAATTTCATATATCTTATTATTCGAGTATACAACATATAAGCATTCATTCCCGCATGCACTTCTAATACTCGAATGAGAATGATGCAAGATAATGGCACTGAAGGTACGGCAGACGACATCGAATGCAGACACGTCTCGCTCACATGTTAGTTACCAGAAGATTTAAGGAAATACAAGATCGATTAGAGACGTGCCTATCCACGTGAATGTGAAGTGTCATAACTAGCAGAGTGCCGGCTAATCGATAAAAAAACGTGGTCCGCCCACGTGAATGTGTTTGTCGAAGACTACAGGAATGCCAAGACTGATCAAAAGACGCGTTTCGCCTGACGTAATGTATGCCGTAGCACTGCCAGGAGGCAGAATATCGATCGTAGACATGTCTCGCCGCGCATAACGTAAGTATCGTAAAGATTCGGGCAGAGTGCCAAGACTAATCGTAGATGTCTATTCATTCACTATTCGTCTTGTTGTGATATCAGACACCTAAAATCGGTGTCCGGCACAACCCGTCAACACGCGGAAAATCTACACGTCTCATATCGCGAGACTCATACATGAGTAAAAATGGCTTATTGGGCCCATAAACCAATACTCATCAAAATATACACCCAACTATTTTCCAATAATTCAAGAGTTATAACATTTCCTTTCTTCTTAATACAAAATTGGCCATATTAAAATTGCTAATCTCCTAATACACGCATACCAAAACCACAAAGTGCCACAACCCCGGCCAAAACCCATTTTCTAAGATGAGTTGCTACGCCCCGTACCTAAAATAATATCTTTCTCGACAAAAGAAATATCACTTCTGCTAGCGGCTATTTTAAACGCCATTCTTTATCAGCCAAGATACGCACGATCCATCGTAAACACACACTCCGTAAACACAGGATCTTTAGCTCAATGTCTACATACCATTCCATGTACCTGAGTTCATCGATTTCCCCACACCTCGCTCTGCCCACATTTAAAAAAATACTATTTTCAAAACAAAACTCGGCTGCTCTAAAAATACACTACTAAGTTTCCTGGTGAAAATACGAGACTACCCTTCTCGGCGAATGTGTCGAGAACTTCCGTAAATGGGCTCATGGTCCTCATCCGAAATGATCCGCTTGATCGCCTCCCCAACCTCATTCTCTTGAAAATCATCATTTGAAATTCCTTTCGCGAATTCATGCTCATTTTTCGTAAAATTCACGCCATACATCACACTCACTTGGGTGCCATCTTAACAGATACGAAATGCATTATGCCATTTCAGCACATTTTATACAAATATATCAATTACGTATATATTCAAATTTACAACCACACCACTGTGAATTCAACGATACAACCATCACCCAAATTAGCTCACTGGAGCCTAAACACAATCCAATTCCAAATTCGCCTTATACACACAATTATATTCCATACTTCTATACACACAATTATATTCCATATAATCGTGACATCATGTTAACACCTCACGCTTACGCATTAACCTAATAATTCCCATACAACTCACCATTCATTTCAACCAATCTCATACACACCACACGCGACGCTGGGTCACCCAGCCAACCGGATCGTTTTAATAATCCCTAAAATAAAGACACGGCTGTCCGTGGGCGCCACTCACTAAACGCCGCTCCTCTGTGGAACCGACCTACGCCCATTTCAGCCTCATACTCACCAAAACACAATTTATCAGATAAATTATGTCATTGTAACACCAAAACAAATTCCTAAAACTGCCACGACCGGGCCCAAATTGCCTCAAACATTTTTCACACTTCTTGGCCCCAAGATTCCGACCGATCAAACGACCACCACAGCCTCAAACCAACACAAAGATCACAAAAACACTAAACAGCGGTAAAACAAGAGGATAAAACCCCTACCTCACCTGAAATATTAAAACCCTCGAAATCTACACCCACGCCAGAACCCCCAAATGCCAGTAACCACTTCGCTTCATCAAACTGACATCACCGACGGGACGTAACCTGTAGAGGCGGACACCTTCTCTCTAAAATACCAAACCAACACTCACTGCATCTCCAACCCATGTTTCAGACGCTTTTCTCCTTTTTCCATTTCCTCTTACTCCTCTCTACGAATTTCTTTCCTTTTATTACTTTTTCTTCTTTGCTTTTCCGCTTTCTTTCTTTTTCTCATTTCTCATCTCATTCCCTTTCAATTTCTTCTTTAAAGATTTCTCCCATTTTCGACCAGATGGGCAAGAGGGCAATTTCCTTCTCCTTCTCAATCCAAACGTGATTTGGCTATCATAATTCACTACAAGAAAACTTATTTTTCCTGACAAAAATTTAGTAAGAATTAAATTTTACGTTAAAAAGAACTTTATCATGTTCTAGATATCAGTACGTCAAATTTCTGCACTTTATAACGAATTTGAATTTTCGTCGCCAAAAGACATGGCGGGAAAATTTATGGCTTTTTGGCGCAAAAGCTATTGTGATGAAAAAGTACTATTTGGCAACGAAAATATTTGTTACTAAATACATAATTTTTTTGTGACGAAAACACTCTCTTACTAAAAGTTACAAATTTTTATCCATATTTGCTTACAAAATGGTTTCATCAGTAAATATATTATTTTCTGACAAAATGAGTAATTTTGTCACTGAATATGTTAAGCAAATTGTAATAGTAATAAGTCATATTGACAAATAGATAAAAGGTTTTATGCTATAAAATAATATAATACGATTTTTGAGACTTGATATTTAAATTATAATATTTTATTTATATATAATAATAATACTAATTAAAGATTCATAAAATTAAATACTAGAATATAGATTTATAGAAATTTAAATGTTTTTTATGTAATAATAGTATTGTTAAGGAAATAATAAAAGGTAAATTATTTAAGCAAATTAATTTTTTTTAGTGTAATATATGTTATATATTTTTTATAGATAATAAAAAATAATCCAAGATATAATATAAATTTATTTAAATTTCAATATTATTATATGATGTTAACCAAACATAAATAATTTTAAATCTTTTTTATTATACAATGTAAAAGTTATTTTTGCAAGTTTAATATAGTAGTATTGAACTTAAATTAGCTATGAATAAGTAATGATCCTCTAATTTGTTCTCATTCAAAATCATGTCGTCTGAAGTAAATTTATACTAATATTTAACTACCTAGTTTAAATTAATAGATTTTTATAATTATTACTTGGTTTTAAAATAGTTTTTCATAATTGAAATTATCAAATAAATTACCTAATGTCTATAAAGACATTATATTTGCATAGAATTTCAAATAATACTTGTGTGTATAAAAATATTTGCTTATCAATACATATATGATTGCAATTAAATATTATATGATATGATATATGGCATTATATGCCTAACTACTATAATATTTAATAACAAATAAAAATGTGTCATATATATATATATATATATATATATATATATTACACACACACATATTATAATGGGTATATGAAGAAATTAATATAAGAATGATATATAAATCAGCCATTTATAATAATCAACAGTATTTGAAAGCATATTTAATGTTAAAATGATAATTTATTTACTTTATAATATGTGAATAATTATTATTTTTTTATTTCATTCATGGTTTTTGTGCTTTCAATAATAAATTAAACATTTAAAATTAATAGATTTATTAAAACTTTATCTTAATATTTTAATATTTAAAATGTATATAAAATTAGGTAAACATAATTATATATAATGTAGGCACTTTAATAACTCAAATAAATGACTATCCTAGTGGTGTATAGTTAACTTCGTAAGCTTGGGAAGTCTGAACACTTATTTGATCTCATTATAAATTTTTATTTTTAATTGTTAAATATTAATTTATCATAAATGATTACTTATTAAAAATAAAATCATAAATTATATCACAAAATAGTAAATGCTGTGGTACTAACTTGTAAAGAAGCTTATATTTGTATACAATTTTAATAAAACATGTAAAACAAATATAGTTATCAAAATAATTGTAACATATCATAAAAATAGTATAATTTATATTTATAGTGTTTTATTACATTTGATATTTTTGTTTGAAATATAAGAGAAAGAAAATGAAAAAATATAAAGATAACTTGTTGACACGAATTGTTGCACTTAGGCTTATTCACTTTGAAAGTAAATTTATACTCATATTTAATTACCTAGATTAACCTAATAAAATTATTATTTTTAAATTATTTTTAGTTTTTAAATAATTGTTAATATTAGAAATTATTATCAAATAATAACCTAATTTTTGTCAAGATATTCTATTGACGTAAATTCCAAATATGGTTTATGTTTATAAAGATATCATATATCATTACTCTATCATATGATTGTAAAAGTTAAATATCATATGATACAATACATTGTACCATATGCATAACTACTATATTATTATTTTAGAAAATAAAAAATGCATTATATATTAGTAATATATTATATACATAAAAAAAATTGTAAGGTATCTAACCACTTCTTAATTAACAATTGATTAGTTTAATTTTTAAATATTTTTATGATGTATTAATGATCTTTAGCTTAACTACTAAAATAAGATATTAAATTATGCTTACAAAAAGTGGCAATTATTATAATGCTAATTTGTAAAGGATTGCTTACACTTTATATGTTTTTTTAATAAAATATTTAATCTATGATTTTTTATTCCTTACTTTAAATTTCAATTTTATTTTACTCTAATTTCTAATATATAAATTCTGATTTAAAATTTTAAATTTTAAATAATACAAAACTCATAAATCTTACATATTATTTTTTTAGTCAAATTTTGTAATTTATAAATTTAATTTTTTATTTTTTTATTTTCTAAATTTTAACAATAAATAGTCCCAATAATAGGCAAATAATAAAGCCTAATTTTATTTTTAATCTAATTTTTGTTTTAAAAATTTTAAATTTAAAATTTAAATAATATAAAACATAAAACATCATGAAATGCATTAAATGCGCCAGCCAGAAGAGCATGCTACTGAGATTTGTAGAGATAAAGACAATGGATGGCGAGCTATTTGTCAGAAATGAAATGAAAAGAAAGTGAAATAAAAGAAAAACAAATCTCCAAGCACCCATCGTGAAGATCGGGACTTTGGAAAAGTGAGAAGACTTTCTCACCACAAAACCCCTAAAATCCACTTTTCAAAAAGAAATCGTAATTTCCTTAAAATCCCATTTTTCTGTATCTCTGATGATCTAAACTGACTTTCAAAGGCCGTAAATCGTCCGCAGACTGAAGAACTACGCGACTTCGCGTGATTCCGGCGCCGCCGGATTTCACGCTGGCGCGACATGGTCGCGACATTACAAGTAGCGTCGAGAGATGCCACATGGAACCTCAAGCAGAATGACACTGGCATAAAAAGGACCCGTCACAACGACATGTAAGGAGTAATCCCGCTACTTCACAACGGCCCACTTAAGCCGCACGGGCGTCATGTTTTAATTGCGAAATAAAAGAAGCTGACGGAAACGGGTGTACCACCATTCGCCGGAGGAAGCGAGAGGATAAAACTTCCTTTTGTCCCATACGTATAATGCTCCAAAAGGAGGAGGAAGGCAAAGAGAGTATGAGTAAAATTGTATAAATCGGTAGAAATGAAAGAGAAATGAAAAGAAATGAGAAAAAGAGTTAAAACAAAAGCGAAGGAATAAAACAAAGTTCTAAAGGGAAAACGTAGAGATAAGAAAAGAGAAGATGCAGGAGGTCTGGATCTCATTTTCTGTAGAGTCTCTTCCTTCTCTCTAATCGGAGATCCGACCGCCTGATTTCTTCGCGACAAGAAGGGAGAGTTGTTCACTCGAGGACAACGTAGCACCGGCGGTGGAGTTTTGACAAACTCCATAAAGGTAGGGGTTTCATCCTACTTGTTTTACACTTTATTTAAATGTTTTCAGGATGTTCGAGCTGGACGAGGCCATGAGCTGCCAGCCGACGCTCCAAATCTGGAACCGAAGTGTTGAATTTGAGACCCATTTCAGGCAAACTGTGAGTGCCAGTAATCGTTTTGTGTGTTCGTGGTTGATAATTTATGAATTAAATTGTATGTTTGTAAGTATGAGGCCTGAAGAGCTATGGAATTCCGGGTTCCACCAAGAGGAACTAATGTAGGAGGAGGTCGCCTGTGGATGTTCCACTGCCTGCTGGGACTCGTAAAAAACAAATCCTGGCCAGATGAAACGGACCATAAATGTCCATGTGCTTGCATTGAATCATGGGATGTGAATGGGCTCGTATGTGAGGAAATAGATGTGTTAAGACATGATTTAACGTGTTAGGAACAAAATGACACAAATTATATGGAATTAAATCATGGCTCGTGTTTCATCGGAGATGAGATTATGATTCGCTTCATGAGCTAAATCGCGATGATTGATATGTTGAATTACATGTGCGAATTGTAAATGACGAAAGTATGCATACCGACATATCAGATAAATGATTTGAAAATGACAAAATGCATTTTCATACGACCGGGTAACCTGGGTTAGCTGCGGAGCGCATTTACATGGCATTTTGTAAAACTTTACATGGTTGGCAAAGGAATTTCACAGATGATATTCTGAATCGGGTCGAGACGGGCCAACAGATCATTTCTTGGATGAGGACCATGACTGCTTTTAAAGCTCACCAACCAATTCCCAATTTCTGAGGGTAGTCCCATATTTTTACCGACACGTTTGGTAGTATATTTTCAAGAACAACAGGTTTTGTTTTGAAAATGATTATTTTCTCATACATGGCTTAGGCAAGTGTGAGTGAGTCTGGAGACTGACATGGGGTGATCATGTAGACATTCAAGTAGATCGATTTACTCGAGCGCAGGCTTATCAGAAAGATCAGATATGCACTTAAAGGAGAGTAACCCATTTGTGCGATTCCACTATCAAAGATTAGCTCACCCCGCCGGCAGATTATATTTTTTAGGTACTGTGGAGCGCCTGAAGACAAATCTCACTAGAGACTCCATTTCGAGAAGCTTGCCAGGGCTTTTTTTGAGGCTTTCTTGACATAAATACGGCTAGGAATAAGAGATTTTGACATATGCTCAGAGCAAAGTCTAATCAACTATAAAATTATCGGGAGATAATCGAGAATAACAGGATAATTATATTTTATGAGTAGTATTGTTTTACGAGCCCAAGAGGCATTTTTTACTATGTAATGCCTCACGATCCGAGATGTATTGAATTTCCGCAGTCGACGGTACCAACCCGACCCCTGCTTCTGGGGCGTCACACACCAACTCTCCATCATTTGCTTGCAACTTTGAAAATGAAAAAGAGCATCACTTCCCACCACATCTCAAATTCCAATTTCTGGAAAAAGGGAAAAATCGTAATTTTGGTTACAAAATTTTAATTTCGGTTAAAAATCCGAAATTTATTCTCTCGATCTCGGATGACGAAATCCGGGATTTCATTTGTTTGGAATCGTCTCACAAGCAGAATCTAAATTTAGCACACATCGATTGGCCGAATTCGAGATGTGAGTTGACACGCTTTTCGAGGCATCGCGCTGGGGTGTCAGAACGATTTTACGCGCCAAAAGCTCACATATAACACGTACTCATGTGCCATAAGTGGCATGAGTAGAGAAACGATGAAAATGGACCGCCAAGATAAGGTCAATGTCAAACTCGGGAAAAGGAGGACATAATTTGGTGATACTAAAGAACGACACTAAAATGACAAAATGTCCAATAGCCAAGCCGCCTCTTCAAAATTCAAAAAAGGGTGAAAACGTGGAAGAACCAAGAGGTCGATTTCCTTTTTTCTAAAGGAGAGAGAGTCTTCCTTCTCTCTAAAAATATCTAGCGATCCGACCGCCGACCCTTCTCGACAAGAAGGAGTCGCTCTAATCCCAGAGAGGCCTTCCACAAGGTGGCCTCATGGTCCAGTTTCACACAACTCCTGAGAGGCAGGGTTTCTCCCTTACTCGGGTTTTATTCTTTATATAAGTACTTTGTTAATGTTCGAGCTTCGAATGAGGCCGTGAGGTTGCTTGACGGCCCCAAATTGGACCGAATCGTTATAATTTTTGAAACTCAAATGTACAGCTTCAGGTGAGATCTACCTGGATCAAGCCAGGCCGCTAGTATGTTGGAAATTACGTATTAAATGGTGCTTTGGGTATGTATGTGGCCTGTAATGGCCGTGAAACCCGGTTCACTAAGTGAACCGATGATCGCGACATTTGTCCCAATAAGAATCAAAAGGCTCACTATTCCCGAATTTGTTCACAAAATAATTTCGTGGAAATAATGTGTCGTCGAGTAATTCAAATCGAAGTCGTCAGGTTTGGATCACAATTCACGTGAGCCAATTTCGTTTAATCGATGGTGAAATATGTTTGACATGTTTGTGTGATTTAAATTATGTGAATATATGCATGATTATATATTTGCATGTGTTATCAATTGTAAATGGAATTGCATCATGGCATTCCATATGCACCGTAAGCACCCTAGACGATAGGAGTGAGTGCATGAGGTAATTCTGAGAGAAACGGCTCGAGTGGTCAGTTTCAAAAATAATAACACCTGAGGGTAGTCCAAACATAATATCAATCGCCTGGCATCCACCCAATTGATATACACTGAGGGTAGTCCATACACAATATCAATCGCTTGAGACGCCCGATCGATATATACATCTGAGGGTCACACAAAACAAATAAAAACTAAGGTTCTCACGTGGCTTAGCAGCGTAGGAGCTCTGGGAGGACTCCTGATGAGATGATCAGCTTAGACATTCAAGTAGGATCACGATTTGTCAATGTGTGTTTACTTCTGGAGCATCAGATATGCACTAGTAGAGTAGCTCACTTAGTAAGGATTCCACTATCGAGCATTAACTCACCTCACGAGGGATACTGATTTTACTGTGCACAAGTGAGCGTATGAGAGACTACCTGCCCTAGACTGAGTTTTAGAAGAGACGGAATGTGTTTTGATGGTTCATATGTATTAGAATTGTTCTGCACTTTAATATACGCTGTGATAAGAAAGAAACAATCAACTCCTAAACTATCGATATACAATATATATTGATGAGAAGGTCAGATTAGCCCAAGCCATTGTTTCAGACTCAAGGATATCATGTTCGGGGACAAGTTATATACGTTGTGTATTCGCAGAGCCCCCGTATAAAGGAGACTCGCCCGATTTGCGGAAAATGCCGGGTTACCCGACATCCACGAGTATCTCCGCGGCCGACGAGGTCACGCACACCTGGACTGGGGTGTCACAATTGCATCGAGTTTGTATACTACTACCTGTGGCTCGAGGATCTGGGCTTAAAGCATAGTCTTGAGGTATAAGAACATCACTCAGGTGTGGTTCGATGTCGAGCGTAGGTATGAGATTACCTAGAAATCACTGACAAAACTAGTGACACTACATGCATGTGTTTTAGGTGATCGCTTGATAAATAATGTGTGAACATGTGAATGTTTGATGAATGGTGTGTGTATACCATGTTATATGTGTTATGATTGTTTCAGGTGTTTAAGAGATTTAGCACATAGAAAACAAGTGATGTTAGAAATCTTGTAGTTTTTACAAAGGTGTAAAACTCGAACAAAGAGGAGAAATAAAATAAATTTGAATAAATTTATTGAAGTTGTCGATAATGAAATCAATTTTTTAATAATTTGAGGTTGAACATTAGGTTAGTGTTATATAAGGAGAAGCTGAGGAAATGGACCTTTTTCCGTAATTAAATGAAAATTAAACAAAATAAATTCCAAGCACTTATTCGTTTATCGAGAAATGAGAAATATATATATATATACATATATATATATATATAGCATATATATATATATATATATATATATATGATGAGAAGAGATATATATATAAGAGAAAATTTATAGTGTAACTGGTAGTAGTATAAATTTTATAAATTTATTTGGTTACGAGGTGAAGAAAATGATTTTCTAAGGTTTTACAAATTGTAAAATTGAAATGGAGTAAAATAAATTTTTATAAATTTATTTGAGTGTTCAAGAAAAAAAAATAATAATAATTTTTAAGTAATTTTTCCAACTGCTGGAAATAATTGGAATATATATATATATATAATGAAAAAAAAAAACTCAAAATTAAATTTGAATTAGGCTATCGCTTCACTGTATCGCAAGAAATGGATTGTATCATAGACAGAAAAGCTTAGACAATATGAAGTGTATCGTAAGCCGAGCGTGGTAGGTTGAATCGACAGAATACAATTTTTGTATTGCGGTGCAAGAGGAGGCTAGGTCAGAAAATTTTGTATCAGAATACAATATTTGTATCAGGACAAACAGGCAAGAGAAAGTCGCCGGATCGTGTCGCGACACGTATCGCGACACGCTAGCCTAAGCCACGACACGGCCGCAGCGCGCTGGGCGGGCGCAGCGTGCGCCGCAGCGCCAGTCGGACGCAGACGGGTGTGCGTGTGGCGCGAGCTGGACAGGCGTGTGACGCCCAAAATCGGGGTCCGCTGACCACCCGTCAACCTCATGGAAAATCTATACGTCTCGGGACAAGACGCATACCGAGTAAAAATGCCTCTTGGGCTCATAAACCAATACTCATAAAAATAAACATCCCAACTATTCTCCAATTATCTCCCAATAATTCAATAGTTGATTACACTTTTATACAAACATATATTAAAATCTACAATTCTAATACATGTTATATCCAAAAACTATCAAAGCCACAAACCGGCTTCTTCAAAATCAGCCTCTAAATGAGCTGTCTTCTCGAGTGCCCCTCGCACTTAAAAATAGTCCATCGACTAGGGTGAGCGCATCGCTCAAGAAAGGGAATCACCCTAAACGGGTTACTCCACCTAAGTGCATATGCAATGCTCCAAAATAAACACACACTCAAGTAAATACGCAGATCCTACTTGAATAGTTCACATGATCACCCCATGTCACGAGTCCTCACCGACTCACCTACACTCGCTTAAGCCATGTATGAGAAAATAATCATTTTCAAAACAAATCTGCTTTCGAATATACCACCAAATATCAAAAATACGGGAATACCCTCCGAGGCGAATCGTTGGTGAGCTTTCCGAATAGTCATGGTCCTCATCCCGAATGATTCGCTGCCCATCTCCCAACCCACCCTCCCAATATCATCCCGTGAAATTCGCTTCGCAACCATGTCCGTTTTTTCAAAAACCATGTCGTGCACTCACACCTAACTTCTAGGTTACCCAGTGCATATGAAAATGCATTATGCCATTTTCAAAACCATTTATACAATATGTCAATATGCATATTTTCAATCAACTACAATTACACACATGTAATTCAACACATCAACCATCACCCAATTTAAATTTCACTGAGCAATTTACATTATCATCTCCAATGGCTTACAAACACATTTTAATTCCATATAATTGTATCATTGTTTTAACACACTAAACCATGTCTTAACCTATCTATTTCCACACATACCAAGCCATTCACATCAAACAATTCCCATGCCAAAACACATTGACATTTATGGTCCATTTCATACAATCGGGACTGCTTACAGCCCCAAAATAGAATGGCTGGCCGTCCAATTTGTTCCACTCCTACATCTGCCTCGTGAACCGAATTCCATTCCCATTTCCTGTCTCCTACTCACCAAAACATAATTTATTGAATAAATTATATCCGTTATTCAAACAAACCATTACCACACCGTCACTGACCGCCCACACGCCCCTAAAATTTACACATTTCTGCCTAAGATTGGGATCGGGACAAACGGCCACTCACTACTCAAACCAACACAAACATCACAAAACACTTAAATCAAGAGTAAAACAAGCAGGATTAACCCTACCTTTCGAGTTCATCGAACTCCCCAAAACTGCACCCACGCAGGCCCGCCGTGGTTAACTTTCTTCGCCTCGCCGGAGTTCGGTCTGAGTCACGGAAAATCTGTGAGAGAAGTGAGAGCTTCTCACTCTGTGATTCTCTTCCTCCTCTCCCTTCCTCCTCGGGTCTCTCCCTTCCTTTCCCCCAAACCAAGTCATCAAGATCGGACAAAGAGAAAGTCCTCTCAACGCCATTATGTCACTTCTATCGGGTCGAGAGGATTACACCTATCCTCTTATCCAACCACTTTGAGATTTCCTCTAACGGGTATCATGCCATGTGTCACCTATGGCCCACACTCAGCCTGCGTTTGACGGTCTATAGCTTGACACGTGGCGCCTCTTGGGCCACTCATAAAGTGCCAAGTGTCCCGCACTCCTCTACGTTCCTCGAAAAACGTGAAATTCAGACTATCCCGGAATTTGACGAAATTCGACGTGGTAGCTAGATTTCGCGAGACAATTTCAACGGTGAAGTCCGTTTCGTCATCCGAGATCTAGAAAAATTCTAGATTTTGACCGAAATTACCATTTTATCCTTCCTTAGGAAAATCAGATTTTCCTGGTCCACAGTGGCGAGCGACACGCAGCGCCAGCTGGGCAGGGCGCCCGGCGCAGGAGGAGCAGCGCCACGGGCAGGACACACGCAGCACGCACGCGCCGCGACACAGCTTCGTCGGCTCAGTTTGACGACGTGCTGTACCCGCCCACGACATGATCGCACGCGCGCGCCATGCGCGGCCAAGGTATTCGTGCGCACCGGGGTGCCGGGCCGGCCGCTGGTCGTGCACTCGTGCACTCAAATTGCTAATCTTTGGCCACTCCGCAAGACTATTCCCGAGTCAATTTTTTCGATACCGTTCATGAACCCTGCTCATGAACACTGTTCATCACAAAAAAATTTCGAATTTTTTTATTTAAATTAAAATAAATAAAATGAGACAAAATTTTGAAAAATAAAATTTTCTGAATAAAATTTGTTGATAAAATATTTTAAATGCATGATTTGATTGCTCTCAGACAAGATAATGTGTGGACTTGATATATATGCAATCGATTATATGATTACGGTCTCTTGGCCGTGGTTAATGTTCGAGAGCATAGACATTAATCATTAATCGTAGAGGCAGAGATTTAGCATACCCACGGAGATTTTCGGACGATCCTGATATTTATTCAATCAGATTTGGGATCGGCACATTTAGGGCTCAGAAACATTACATTTATCAAGACAATATAAGGAGAGGTGGTCGGAGGTCAGTACTGAGGTTTAGACGACACATTCCCGATATCCACGGAGAGGTCTGGCATTATCGGGTTTACGCATCAAGAACGTGATCGAGGCTACTGAGATCACCTCCCATACTACCAGATCATGTCAATGTGATTCCAAATGTAGGCGAGGCCCAAGTGTGGTGGAGATGGGCGAGACCCCAGAGACTTGGGGTTATGATACGCGTAGTTTCGTGGAGCTGCTCATAGCAAGTACTTTCCGTGAGACTACGAGGTACGCCAAGGCTCAAGAGTTCCCTAGAGTCAAGCAAGGGGCGACGATCGTGACGGATCACGTGGCTAGATTCGCAGAGTTAGCCCGGGATTTGTCGATGATTACGCGCCACCGACCGGCCAAGGTGAGTGAGATTCGAGAATGGATCAAGTCATTCCATTCCGGCCAGGATCAGAGACTTCACCTGGCGTGATATGGATTCCATGGTCGCGATACCGACCATGCAGAGAGATAGAGTGACGCCTGAAGACCTCAGATGTGAGTGTTAGAGTAAAGAGGAAGTGACAATGCCTCTTCCGGGGTCAGAAAGAGGTAGAGCTTCTGGGCCGCGAGGGTCCCGCAGGCTCATGGGCATCCGGCCAAAGGACATGAGAGTCACGGCCAAAGGATGTATGGTGTGCTATCATCACAGACTCGACACACGAGTGAGGATCACCAAAGACAAAAGGGATCCTGTGGTTTAGACAAAGACAGCCCCGGGCCAAGAATAGGACAGAGAGGATACAAGATGCCTCCATTAACGCTTGCAGACAGCGAAAGCCGGGCCTCGGGCTAGGGCTACGCGAGCACCTCACATTTACAAAGTGCCCGAGAGGCCGTATACGGGTGAGGCAGAGGACGAGGCCCATGTGCGTGGACATCAGGGGTTCGGGGCGTGTCTCGCTATCACACCTGCCGAGCCGCCAGACGCCCGGGCCATACAAGGTACGCTGCTATCTCGCCTAAGGCAAGAGTGTTATTTGATTCTCGTGCTTCAGATTCATTCATCGCCGCATCGTCAGGATCGAAATGGGCTAGAGGTCGAGACCTTAGAGGAGCCTTTGTATGCGAGTTCTCCCCAGTGATTGTGTGGCGAATAGACGATATGTCGATCATGAGTCGAGATCCTGTGGACTCTACTCACAAATGACCCGAGGATCATGGATACGCCGTAGTCTCGGCGTCATCCCGGGATGATCAATACAAATTACATGGTTGTTATCGATCGCGAGTGTGAGGGCCGCCACCTACAATAATGTGATGGTACTCGCGCAGGCCTGTGTGGGGACAAGCATGATATTTCGGGCCTAAACAAGATAATAGTCCGCGTAATGTGGATGCTTAGCTGTCACAATGGTACCCCTTACCCCGGGAGGACAAGAGAGACCAGACTTAGATCTACCTCGAGTAGTATGCGGTATGTGGATGTTTTTCCGTACGAGCTACCCGGATCACTCCACTGCAGGGTGCGACGCAGATTTAAAGCCACACCCCAGATTTCACCCATCTCTATGACTCAAAGATAGATGGGCACCGCTGAGTCATAGAACTCAGTCCAACTAAAGGAGCCACCGGACAAGGTTCATAAGACCGAGCACTTCACCATGTGGCGCTTCGCTTCAAGCCAGAAGAAGAAGGACAAGACCCTTCGACTGCATTGATTATCGACATTGAACTGTTACGATCAAGAATCTGCACTCCATTAATGAGGATCGACATTTGTTTGATCAGCTGAGAGGAGCGAGTCTACTCCAAGATACCAGACCGGTTACCATCGCTGGAGTTAGAGATATATCCCTAAAACAAATAAGTAGACGCAAGCATGGCACTTTCAGTTTACTTGACGCCTTTTTGATCGACGAACGCACCAAGAAGATTCATGACTTCACAGCAGGATATTCCAACCCTATTTAGATCAATTTTCATAGTCTCGTGGACGATATTCTCATCTACTCCCACCGTAGTGGGAGCATGAGTATCACTCGAGGATCGCTTTTACAACTGCTGAGAGACCATCACCCACGCAAGCTCGCAAGTGCGAGTTCCGCTCATCGAGGTGAGATTTTGACATGTGGTGTCAAGATCGAGTGCCGCCGACCCGCAGAAGGTCGAGGCAAGATGAGCTGAGAGGCTCAAGCCGCCTCGAGATACGTAGTTTCTGGATCAGCCTGCATTACAGAGATTCACGAGGATTTCTCCGTGATGCAAAGACCTATGACTAGGTCGACCTCGAAGGAGGTCAAGTTTGAGGGATGACCAATGCGCAGGAGGCATTCCAGAAAGAAGAGGAGACTTACTCTAACTCCCATCTTGATAGTCCCTAGATGTGGGAGAGGGGTACAAGGTATCAGGATGCCTCGAGGGCCCGACCGGGATGTGGAGCCAAGGCAAATCGAGGGCAAAGAGCTCATGGTTCTCACAATAAGAATCACGAGCGTAATCACCTTCACACACGACACGGAGTCATGGCCGTAGTCTCGTGATCGAAGATTCGGCCTACTAATATACCTACTGCAGGAGTTCGAGGTGTACTGCACCATAAAAGTCCTAAGTATATTTTCACGCAAAGGGGACCTCACATGAGGCAAACGCAGATGGACGAGTTCCTAGAGAGGATTATGACTTCACTTTGCATTACCATCCCAGAAGGCAAATGTGGTGGCCGGGCGCACTTAGTCTAAGTCAAGAGGAGCGTCACAAGATAGCTTCTCGAGCTGGCTGATGCTCGAGACCGTGGGACAAGCCACAGGTACAGCGGTATGCACTGTGGTACTGAGGAGTTTAGTTATTAAGCATCAGTTCTCGTTGAGCGTAGAGTGATCGAGTCCCGCGGGCAGGACGCAGAGATAAGTAGTCCATCAGTGGACCGGCATACCAGCACGGTGACGAGGGTCGGATCGCTCACTTCAGACGGTGGTCTACGATAGGACTCGCAAGGGTTCCCCAAATTTCGATCGACCTGAGAGAGGAGATTCTGTGGAGTTTCACTACTCGACCACTGCGGCATCCGTGTGGCACGAAGATGTACCAAGATCTCGCCGCCGTGACATCGAGCGAATGAAGAGACACGTAGGACTTTCAGGCGACGCATGTCTCACGTCAAGAGGTTAGCGCTCGAAAGCACCGTGGAATACAGGCTACTTCGGCCATCGGAGGTATTTGCCGAAGTGGGAGCACGCCACGGCTGACTGCGGACCCACTTCCATGGACGCAACGCAGGCATGACGCGACGGTGATGTTGGACCATTGAACGGCTTCCAAGACATTTTCTACCGCGCCGCGCTGGACACCTTCTTCGCCTCAAGAGATTCTCGCCAACAGATATCTGAGAGATACCGGCCAATGGAGTACCGTGATCCATAGTGCTCCGATAGTGGACCTCGAGGTTTACTGCACTTCGGGAAGAGTTTAAAAGGCTATGGGCACACTACCGACGATGAGTACACAGTTCCACCCGTACAGATGGTCACCGAGAGGACTATACAGTATTAGAGGACATGTTACGAGCATGCATCCTGGATCATAAGGGTAATGAGGAGCATTTTCCAGTGTGGAATTCGCCTACAACAACAATTATCGTGCTAAGATAGCGATGGCAACTATACGAGGCATCAGATGAGGGCCATGTAAAGTCACCTGAGGTCGGGACCGAGGTGGAGAGAGGTCCACCGTTCCTCGACTGGATGAGACACCTCGAGAAGGCGAGCTTGATACGACAATGCCTTCTCACGCCAGAGCCGAGAAGAGCTATGTCGAGCATAATGACGTCGACCTTGGGGAAGTTCGAGGTCAGATCACAAGCCAAGGTTATGCCTAAGAGAGGAGGGTCGATCGTAAGAAGCGCAGTGAGGCTATCGCCGAGGTTTATTAGCCTTCGAGATACTCAAGAGGATAGACATCACAAGGCATCGGCCGGCTTTACCGCCCAACATGTCGTGTCCATGAGGTATTTCACGCTCCATGCCCGGCGATACCCGCATCCAAATTTCATGTGGTGAATCGGGACAGACGAGGCTGACACCGACGGACCTTCGAGAGGGACTAGTATGCATTTTGATACCGTGGATCGTTTTGCCACGCAAGACCCGAGGCGAGCGAAAAGCATGGTGGCACTACGGAGTGGGAAAGGTGCCAACGTGGGAGCGAGGACACGATGCCGGGCCACCTATCCCTTCTTGCTTAGGATGAAGGTACGTGGTTTACCAATTTACATGCATGGTATAGCCGCACGCTGCATATGCACGCGAAATATGACGTCTGCACTTCATCAAATTCCTTTTAAGGAGGGGAGAATGTAAGACCCGAGAAATCTAATTTCTGTGCGGGAAAAATCGTAATTTGGTTACATAAAATTGTAATTTCGCTAAAAATCGAAATTTATTCTCTGTATCTGATGATGAAATGGATTTCAATTATCGAATCAGTTCTCGCAAAAATTCCAAAATGAGCACATCACCCTCATTTCTAATTCCGAGACGGTTGACACGCTTTTCGAGACATCGGTTTCGTGCCGTGAAACGATTTTCGGCGTGATAAAAAGTCACATATAACACGTACTACATGCCATAAGTGGCATGAGAGAAACAATGAAAATGGATCACGAGATAGTGCCAATGTCAAACTGGAAAAGGAGGACATAATTAGTATTAATGGAAGCTTAAATGACACTAAAGGACAAAATGTCCAATAGTTGTCGCCTCTTCAAATGCAAAAAGGAGAAAACGTGAAGGTGAATCAATAAATTGATTTCCTTTTTCTGTTGAGAGAGTCTTCCTTCTCTCTAAAATATCGAGCGATTCGACCGTCAGAATTCTTTGGGACAAGAAGGAAAGTCACGCCGACGCGGGCTCTGGGCTTGTGGAGTTTCAAGAACCTGAGAGGTAGGGGTTTCTCCCCACTGGGTTTTATTTTTTATTTAAGTACTTTGTTAATGCTCGAGTCGACCGGAGGCTGAGGGGCCGCTTCTCATCTATCTCCAAATTCAGATCGAATTGTTATAATTTTTGAAACTCAAATGTATAAATTGTGGTGAGTCTACTCGATCGCTTCAGGCTGTAAGGTTGAAAATTATGTATTAAATGGCAAGCTGGGTATGTATGTGGCAGGTAATACTGCGAAACCCGTTCACTAAGCGAACCGATGATCGGGTGGGGATTTGTCTGGGAATAGTAACCGAGCTCTACTATTCCCCGAATGCTGTTCACAAAATAATTTTCTTGTGGAAATAAATGCGTTCGTCAGTAATCCAAATCGAAGTCGCTGTGGTTCGATCATTAAATTACACTTAGCTAATTTCATGTAACTGGCGGTGAAATTACATTTATACATGCTCGGCTGGATTCGGCCAATAAAGAGGTGATCCCAATCAACAAAATTTGTATCCTATATTCTCTCCTACCGCGTAGTCAAGCTACCGCAAAGATGGCTCCAGTGGCCTAACACGGGGATGGGTTTTCTTCTTACAAATGATTTAAGTGAAGTCAAAAATTAAGGAATTTGGTTCGATTTTAAGCGTAAAACAAAGTGGTCAGGGTTTGCAAAATGAAAATAAGGTGAAATAAAATGTAAAATAGAACTCCTTGAATCGTTAGGCTACTGGGGTTGGATTCCTAGGGTAACCGAGGGTTCCCAGGATCTTTTCCTCGCGTTGGGGAGGATGACATATAGTCATCTCCCGAACCGGATCTTCATTTAACTTTGAAAACTAAACCCTAATAATTTTCCTTTGATGTAAATCATTTATTTAACATTTATGGTTCCTTCAAAGGAAAACATGTCTCAAAACCTACCCTCCTTCAATAACAAATAAGAGACGATCACCAGCATCGCTGAATCTAGTGAAAGTATCCATCAACCCAAAAAGCTTTTGCCAAGTACACATAAAAGAGCATGTTTAAGAGATTTTAACCTAAAAGGAAATCCAAATTCAACCTACCTCCATGGCTCGTAGCGGCATCCATGATATTAGTGTATCTAAAGCTAAGAATACACCGAACTCTAAAAGTCACAAGTATCGCTGAAGAAAGCATAAAAATCTTTAAACCTAGGTTGCAAATTGGGAACCAAAATGGAAAATCACATGGAAAAACAGTGGGGAACCAAGAGGTTACCTTAAGATCAAGCCAGCTCCCAAGAGCCTTCCTCTCTTCAAGGAGGAAAGAGGTTTTAGTTTTTCATCCTCCAAGTCATTATCCTGGAGGGTGTTTGGCAACCAAGAAAGGAAGAGAAAATGAGAGAAAAGTAAAAACGGGAGAAATGGAACCCTAACTTTATTTACAAAGAAAAATCCGTCTTCTTCAACAAAGGTGTATCAAAATGGCTTATGTGAAATTTTTTACAAAACCAAGTAAATACAATCCAATCCAAACATAAGTGGATAAAACAAGTAGAAAGGAGAAAAACCAAAATTGTAGCAAAACAAAAAAGTGCGTGAAACGCAGGAGAACAGGGCTGGGCTGTGGATGCACGCTTGGCCGAGAGCTATGCATGCGCTCGCAGAGAAGCTTTCCGCAAAGGTGTTTTTCTTCACATTTTCGCTTTTCTTCCTTCCCCCGACCTTGGATTCAAATGGCCGAGTTTGACTAGAATTCTTCAAGCTTGGATCGACTAACAATTTCAAGATAATTAGCTCGCAAACTGCAAAATTTGCCACAAAATGCGATCAATAAATAATAGGGACCTTAATGCAATCTAAGATTAGCATGATTAAGTATACAAAGATCAAACCTATAATAAATAGGGTTCAAAATAGCACTTTTGGGCACTAATCACGCTGATTTAAATTGTGAATATGGCGCATGATTATATATTCGTGATGTGCTATCGAATTGTAAATGGAATCGCATCATGCATTCAATATGCACCGGGGCACCCTAGACAACAGGAGTGAGTGCACGAGGTAATTCTCGGTGAGAATGGTTCGGGAGGTCGGCCAAAAATAATAACATCTGATGGTACCAAACATAATATCAATCGTCTGAGACACCTCAATCGGACATACATCTGGGAGGGAGAAGTCCATACACACATCAATCGTCTGGAGACCCGCCCAATCGGGATATATACATCTGAGGGTCGGCCACAAACAAATAAAAACCAAGGTTCTCATACGTGGCTTAAAGCAGTGTGAGGAGCTCCAGGGAGGACTCCTGGATATGAGATGATCGGGCTAGACATTCAAGCAGGATCATGCCTGCCAATGTGTGTTTACTTTGGAGCATCGTGATATGCACTTAAAGCGGAGGAGTAGCCCACTTGGGTGATTCCACTACCAGCATTAGCTCACCCCGTCGAGGGATACTATTTACGTGCACAGTGGAGCGTGCGAGGAGACTACGGTCCTAGAGGACTGAGGTTTTAGAAGAGAGCTCTAATGTGGCTTTGATATTCTACATGTATTAGAATTGTCTAAAATTTTAATATATGTTGTATAAGAGTGTTCTAATTAACTCTGGAAACTATCGATATAGCTGAATATATATATATATATATTGATGAGTAGGTAAGCCAGACGGGGCCCAAGTCGCTTGTACTCATGATATTGATGTTCGGGGACAAAGTTATATACAAGCCAAGTAGATTCAAGTAGGTAGCCCCTTACAGCGAGACTCGTCGATTTTCGTGAAAATGCTCTGTTACTCGACACTACGAGTATTCGCGGTCGACGGGGACAATCTGACACCCCTGGAGCTCGGTGTCACAACCATAACCTCCTGAACCTTCCACCATTTTCACCCATCTCATCTACCTCTTAAAAATAGCTTCCACTCAGTAGTTTCATATATCCAATTCATTCCTCCACCAAAGTTTACCGAGCCAGCTTCTTATCTCAAATACTTTCATAGTTCCTATACTACGTAATTCTGTCACCGTATGTTCCTCATAATTTTAATTGGTTTTTTATTTGTTTACATGTTTGTTAATACTTGATTATTTCTATTTCACTTAAAATGTTGAAATAATTTGTGTTTAAATTTAATAAGTATTTATTTTTCTTTCTCTCCAATGGACTTAATTTCTTAACAAAATTTTCTAATAATTTGGTTTGAGTCGAGGCCAAAATAATTTGAAATTGGAAAATGTAAACTAATGTAAAAATAATTTTAGTTAAAATTCAGGTTTTTAGAGAATAAATTTTTGACTAGTGGAACAAGCAAATTATATAGAAAATCTAGATGAGATAATATAAATTTAGGTTATTAAAAATTAGTTTATAGAAAATTAGTTAAAATAATGCTAGTTTATGGTAGTTTAAAAAATGAAATAATTTTTGTGAGTTAATCCAAACATTATATTAATAAATAAATAGTCATCATTGGAATTAATTATTAGTTTCACTTTATTAGTAAAATAATAAAAATAATAAAGTAGTTATTAGGAAGGGTAAATTTTTGTACGGATTAAGTAATTTCAATGAAAAAAGAATATTAAAAAATTAAATAATTTTTGTGAGTTAATCCAAACATTATATTAATAAATAAGTCATCATTTTAATTAATTAATTTAATTTCAATTTTTATTAGTAAAATAATGCTGAAATAATAAAGTAGTTATTGTGAGGAGTAATTTTACATGGATTAAGTAATTTCAATGAAAATAATAATATTTAAAATAAACCGTTAATTTTAAAGCACTTAATTAAGGAAAATACATTTTGATAAGAAAATAGAATTTTAAGCTAATAAATAAAATCTGATTTGTTACCTTTGACCTATCCATTTCAATATATTAGATATTATATAATGGATTAATATTATATATCATCTATATGTTCTATCAATTAAATTTATAAATGACATGTTTATATAATTTTATTTATTTGTGCTTTACCACATTGTTGCCTAGATTTGCTTCAAGGATTAGGTAAAAATGTAGTGCTTTTCATTTACATTTTTATTATCACAAAATGAATTATTTAGAGTTTCAACAACTTATGTTAAAATGGTACATTACATAATTCCCTTTATAATTTGTAATTAAAAAAAATTCATTTTTAATTATTTTATTTATTATGTATTATATCTTGAAGTGTTAATGATACCATTATTTTTATCTTATAATTATAAATTTTTTTTCATATTAAGACAATATAAGTTAGAAGAACTAAACTTGACAAATAAGCTAGAAAACAACAAACATCTTTTTATTAATAATGAAACTACATGCATGAAACCCAAATATCCTCGCTCAAGTATTATAGGGATATGTATCTTATCATATACTTAAAGACAAATAAGCTGTAAAATTAGGAAAATGACTCTTTTCGAGCCAAATTCAAGTCGATAAACTTATAGCGTTCAGTGCATATGATTAGTGATTTGTCTTCAAATAATGCTTCGAATTGTCCGCTTCGATGCTTTAGAATGCATAATATTTATTCAATCACCGATCGTGCTTGGGCTCTCATATCAAATATTATGACAAATTTATTCCTATTGTTCTGCGTATACTGGGACAATAAGGACATATCATAGTTGCCAATTCACATAACTAATAGTTTGTTTCAGGCTCGCCAAGTCGTGTACTGGGAGAACTACGGGGAAATCGATTTTTTCTCAAAAATGGATCTAAGCAACTGCATCGACTCTAGATATTATGCAATCCTAAATGGATGAGTGAATCACCACCTAATTTATGTAGGAAGTACAACTCATGCATTAAATTTTAACATTTACATGTATATAACAAATATGTAAGGTGAGTTGTAGTTTTATGTTGGTTAAGCCCAAGTCTTATTCAAAACAAGCCAATGAATCGTAATCGAATTTTAGTGCAATATTTGGGAAAATGGCATTTCATGGAATTCAATATTGGGCATATGAAATAATATGAGAAAAACAATGTAAGATTGAGAAATAGAAATCAATATTTTATATTTATTGAATATGAGATTCATTTTTAATTTATAGGATAATAAGAATGGATATGTGGATCGACGTGTGGGTTGCCAACAGTTATCAAGAGTGACACACCCCACCCCTTCCAATGCAAGCAGTGGCCGGGCCACTCCATAGAAATCCCCATCCGTTACTTAACGACTAGAAACTCCCCGTGGAAGCCGGGGCTGTGATTGCCATGAAACCTCGATAAAATTTTTCTTTCTTTTTCCAACTTAGATTGCAAAATCTGCAATGCAGAACTCAAGTAAAGACGATCTACGTATATAAGGGCATATTCCAACTCAGATACAAAGTTACACTTTCCTAATATGGCAACTAGCATACCAACACATTCTCACTACTACACTATGTACATACATATGTTCCATTATACAAATTCAAAGTATATTCTTAATTACAACACTTGCACAAATGTCAGAAGAATCCTACTCTGCTCCAGCGTCCGGAGTGCCTATACCTGGAAATAGTTTTTAAAACACGAAAATAATGAGCTAAACGAGCTTAGTGAGTGTATGCTTTATAAAAATGCTTCATTTTCAGAAAACATCTCAAACTCGTAAAACTCTTTTACAATTATTTCCGTAAGCCTCGCTTTTGCTTATTTCGCTTTAAAAGTTTCTAAAACTTTCCTCAATCCTTTATTATTGCTTAAAAGCTTATAAACTTTTTAATACTTGTTTGGTTGCTTTACTTGCTTTTCTTCTTTAAAGTTTATAAAACTTTTCACCCTCACGGGCTTCGTTTACCTTGTTTCGCTTTAAAAGTTTATAAAACTTTTATAAACCTCTCGTGAATTAAATGTATAAAACATTTCAAACCTTTCGCTTTAAAAAGTTTCTAAAACTTTTATAAATACGGAGTCCTGCTCAACCGCATGCTTTGAAAATAAACGGAGCCCTGGTTCAACCAAGCCGCTTTTAAAATCCCACGGAGCCCTGGCTCAATCGAATGCTTTAAATCTAAACCCGGAGCCCGTCTCAACCAAGCCGCTTAAATCTCTACTAAGCCTCTGGTTATTTGCACCGTAATGGCTGATTTTTCAAAACTCGTATATCATGCTTATAAAACATCAACCATCGAGCCTATACTGCATGTTGTAATCTCAAAGGAACACTGGAGCTCTGCACCACCGTGCGATGGAAGGACCTCGGGTCCGCATCACCTGTGGAAGGGCCTCAAGACACTTCCACCCACCTTCCGCGAAATATACAATCGACTGTGCTACCATCACCATAAATTTGCAAGAGCTCTTAACCTTATATACCCTCGTGACGCGCTACCCCGCCTCCTTTAAATGCATGATGTATGACCTAAGTTTGCTAAACTGTGCAAAAACTAAAATGCATGTATGAGGATCCTAACACCACCGCGGCACGACTAATACCTCCGACCGGGATTTGTTTCGTTTAGAACTGTGGATTTTAGCGAAATTATTTTCACAAATAAATATTCTCTTACTATTATTGCTTTTTCAAAAATGGTTTTGCATAATTTAAAACCATTGCCATTGTTGCTCTTTTGAAAATGGTTTAATAATTCAAAACCAAGCTTTATTTTTGCTGGTTGCCAAAATGGCTTTAATAATTCAAACCATTTTCGCTTACTTCGCTTCGTTTTCATATATGGTTTTACAATTAAAAACCATTTCTTTAAATATGGCTCGAGTGTCAAAACCATTTACTTGCTGAAACTTTGCCATTTAAACATGGTTTACAATCAAACCATTTAAATACCGCAAAAACGCTTTATAATAATAATACACTAGTATTTGAAAAATAGGTTTAGAACACTCACCTTTTCTGCTTACTAAATTTGAGCACGATTCCACACTTTTCCCGCATTTGCTTTTAGCCTACACACTCAAACGAATACGACGACATATTAATCTCCTATGTAATCACATAACTTAACGTACTTCCTAGACTTAGTCACAAGCTTCGCCTCGGCGGCGAGGTACGCTACGTTTTTCGTCGAGTTCTAATCTTATTTGAACCTCTCTTAATCATTTAGTAAGGTTCCTAAACTATCGGTGTACGAATTTGGGCTTAATTATACAAAAACACAACACTCGGGTATTTTGGGCACACCCGCACGGCACACCTCGACCTCGTACCCATTGCATTGCATTATGTCGCTCACTGATACTGTGTGGGCACACCCGCACGGCACACCTCGACCCGCACCGCACAGCCGCATTCTACCGCCCGTATCGTACGGGGGCCGACCCGCACGGCATGTGTCAGCCTCTGTACTGCACCAGATGCTCGCACCTGACTCCAGACACCCTAAATTTGCCCATAATCGCTTCTTTGCCACTTTGTACTAATTTCTCTCATACAACTTCCCCATTCCTTAATATCTCAAGAACCAAATATGGAATTCATCTAAACAACTTCATAACACTTGAATCGTGATTGGAACTCATACCACAAAACCCTAGGTAAAAATCCTATGAACTCTTATGAATTTAACCAAAGGTCCACCAATTCTTTTAAAAACCATATAATTATGATGATTCCATGTTTATTTTCTACCAATCGGGGGTTTTACCTCATAACTCACAAATCAAGGGCCATGATCTTTCCACAAAACCTCTACCAAGGAGGAACAATTCTCCAAACTAAAACCTTAGAAATCAAAATACATCTGATCCCAAGATGAAAACACATACCTGGATCTTCTTCTTTCTTCTCCTCCTTCTTCCTCTTCTTCCTCTTTCTTTCGCTTTTCTCTCCTCTCCTACTGGTGCCCCTAAATAAATTTGAGACCAAAATGTGAATTTTTGGTCTGTTTCCTTTTTTATAACCCCAATTTTCACTTAATCGCAGCAGTGTCCTCGATCCTTTTAATTTTGCAAATCAAACTTATTTTGGCCTAGATATGGCCCATCTCTACTTGCTTAATGATTTTCTATATCCTTTACGGCAATTACAATTTTATCCTTGTTCGCACTCACAAATTTCGTTCCATAATTTATAATTTCCTATATAACTTCCGGGAATACTACAACGTGACACTTCAGGCTCGTGATACGCCCTACGCTTCATGTATTGTACACTTGACTCCGGGCGTTATGTCAGATCGCAGCATGTCAGAAACAATGACCTAGACTCGAGAGAGATGATACCACGCAGGTGGTATCGTATACAAGTAATGGGCAACCATGCATGTTTGTCTAAAGTACATACATATAAAGTGATTCAAAGTATTAAATGCTTGATTTTCGTAATTACAACACTACGTCAGAAGAGGACGCAGAGGTCGTTTCTAGAGAAAGTCATTCCAGAGGTTTCCGAGCGCCCCGGTAGCACTGAGAGATGAGCACATAAATGGGTTCCACTACCGCCTCTACGACCGCCTCTTCACCAAAGAAGTCAGCCGACCATCTAGCCACCGTGAGAGCTCATGCTGGATTCACACAGAGAAAGGTGGCATGTGACGGCCGCTGAATCACCAAAACGATATACAAATTTAGTCAAGACAATTACTAAAGGATTATTATTATCTAATCCCTAAACCCACCATAAAACTCTGGCTGAGACCAAAAATCTCCTATAGTTAATCATTTTCACTTTGCTTGGGCTCGACAGCATCGTAAGTGCAATGTGCCGACAAGTAATAAATGATATAAGTCCAGATATCGATCCCACAGAGATCTCAAGAATTTTAAATCAACTACCCTGACTACTCAAGTCTGCACTATTCGACCATAAAGTGATCGGGTCCAAATTAAGAAGCCGGAAATCATACTAAAGACGAGCAAAATAAATGAACAATCAAATAAACTCGGAATATAAAGAATAAAGAATAAAGAATAGTTAAGAAAATAAATGGACACCTAATACTATCTTTCAGAGGACACATCGATACCGCTATAGTGAAGTACCAATTCCTCGTAGTTGGCCACCGATAAAACTTCGAATATTTCGTGTGCTCTTTAAAATCATTCCAAGGCGTATGAGCGGTGCAGTTTCGACTTCACACTCCACATTTCATTATCTAATTTTTCCCGATTCTTTCAAGACAGGAATGAGATAACTACTTTTAAAGGATTTCCTTAACTGGGTATTTTTCTTCGCAATACTATACCCATTTTATGGACTCGTAAAACCTTAGCCCTGCTATCTGGCCAAGCAAGGATATACAACTTCCAGGTTACTCTTCCCGAAATTAGAATGCATCACCCTCTCCTTGATTGGGGATCTCGCCAATTACTTCGGATCGGGCCTCACTCATCCGACCGAGGTGAACTTTGCTCGTTAAACTGATAACCTGCTCAACCTGCTCTCGATTTCAAGTGAGAAGAGGATTTATCCAAGTAAACTTACAAAGCCCAATAAACTTAATACAGGTTAATATACCTTTCAAAGAAATGTTCATAACTCTCAGATCGCCCTCCGTGTCACCTGACCTCCTTTGAAATCGTGAGCAATGAAACAAATCTTAATCCAGTATATAAGAAACTCCGATATTCAGATCCGTAAAACATTAAACCTAAAACCATAAGTAGTCTATAAACTCGAAATTCACAAGCCGAAACGACTACGCCAGAAAGATAATTTCTCACTATAAAGATTCACTTAATGGAAGCCGATTCTTTACCATCAATTATACGCTACAAGATTCCTCCTCGATTTATAGTGAATAATCGCACTAAATCAAGAGTCGACCTGTAAATTTGAATCAATTTCAAACATTCCGTAGTAATTTGAAAAGAATAGAATTTCCGTGATTCAGCTTCGCTTCAAAAACGATAACATCCAATTCCAGAAAAGAAAACGAAAACTAGAACGATAAATCTAATCTAATCTCTAACTATCAACATTGAAATAGTAAAAAAAAAGAAAAGAAAAGAAAACTAAAAGGAAAATAAAGAAAATGAAATTCTTCAGCCTACCTGCACTTCCGCCCGTCACCGCCAAGCTACTTTTCATCCTGGGTAGCCGCTATTTATAATGTGGTTTCAAGCCCTAATTCCAATGCAAATTTCAGGATTCCAAAGGTTAGCCCATGTTTCGCTCATGTCACTATCGATCTCTTATCGCGACATCATCCATGTCGACATCGATCTCACGCTTCGACATCAACTTAAGTCCCAAATACCTTCAACTCGATAAAAACTCGATGTCGCGACATCAATCCCTGGTCGCGACATCACTTTGGCGCCTCGCAGGTTTCAATTAGTTCTTCCCGATGTCGCTACATCGATATTCACGCGACATCGCCTCAAGTCTTCGCAGCCTTCAATCGATGGTTCATGATGTCGCGACCACCCGTCAGCGACATCGTTTATGTTCGAGAGGCTTCACTGTCGCTTTCTGTCGCGATTTCACCCTCTCGTCAGCGACAATGGGCCTTCGCTTAACCACCTCATCCTTCCAAAACCCGCTTGGTAGCCTTTTTTACCTCGCCGCACTTCCATCCCGAGTCGCGACATCAACCCTTGTCGCGACATCGAGCGTCGTCGCGACATCATTCCCTTAGCCTTCCGTTAACTTTAATCGCTTATCCGTGACTCGCCGCACCGCTTGCTTATTTCACTTATCCCGACATGTCGACCTCATATCCTGACCGCAAGCTCAAAACTCGCATCAATGAATCAACCATTCGTTTCCATTCCCCGCCTTCAAACACTTCGCATTTTTATTCCACCATTTGTCGATTTTTTCCACCGCATTTTCTTTCTTTTCTTTTTATACTCCCCGCAAATAAATAAATTTGGCGAAGTTTCTTAATATTTCAGATCTTAATTATTCCTTTACATTAAAATCAAATAGAAAACGGACTAAAAATAAGATGACTTTTACGCTCATCAAACTCCCAACTTAAAGTTTTCGCTTGTCTCTCGCTGTAAAGAAAAGAAAGAATTGTTTCGTCTCTAAACAAAAGGACATTTTTCTACTCAAGCTAGAAAGTGTGGTCAATTTAATCAAATACAAGGATCAGATTGCTTTCTCGCACATCTAGCTTCAAGTCCACTCAAGGTCAGGTTTCTACTCTTTATAAGATACAAAACTAAATCGTTGAAATTGTTTTACAAACAACATAATCACTGATCCGCTTTAAAAATAAATTCGTTTTCCTTTCATCTTCATAATTATTCACTTAACTCCCAGTCCTTCACGCTTTTATCGTTTATCGTCTTTCCAAATTCCATAAGCTGGCAGTTCATATCGATCTCCACTAATGTAGGTAATTCCATCATTCAAGATCAATCAGTTCAGCTTGTAATGTTAAAGCTCGTAAGGGTAAGATAGAAAGGAACTTTTCGGGTTTAGATTACCCGAACTTTTTCTCTCTTCTTCACTACGCTCTTTTCCTCAGAGTTCTTTTAATAAACTCCCCCAAACTTCATTTTGGGACATCTCCTTGATTTCTTCTATCTTAACCGTATGCTCCCATTTCTCATTTGTAATTCAACTGGGAATTTCCTTTGTTTGTCACCATTCAGGGATAGTGCAATGTTTTACCTTCTTAGTCTTTCTAACACCCTAGCGAACTAGTTAGTAACTCCCATGTCGTATGGCATTAGTACTAGGTGTTTGAACACCCTAAGAACTTAATAGCCAAGAGAATTAGCCACAAGGTAAAACTCCTATCCCTCTTTTTTTTTTTCTTTTATCAGATTTCCCTATTTCGACCATTTTCCTTTCATTCCCTTTTTCTCTGCCTTTTCCTCAGTTCTTCTCAAAACAACCTCCTAAACTTGATTTCCTTCTTCCTCTTTCGCCTCGGGTAATCGCTGCGTTCTTACTGAAGATCGATTCTTTCAAGGCTCGGTTTAAATCACGATTTTTAGAAATAAGGCTCGATTGGCTCAATTTCTTGAATCTGTATATGCTTTAGCATGATAGGATGGCCTGAATGGCTCCAAACTTTCCAAGAATGGCCTCCATCATTTCTGGCACCGTATCACTCAGATTTCGCCTCAATCAATAATCTAACAAGTTCCTGGGACCGCTAGCCATCATATCGACTCATTAGGAGTTCCTCGATTAATTTTTGTTGATGAGTAGTTAAACCTTTAGTATCCAATGTTCCTCGACTCATCGCTCATACCACAATCTCAAAATATGTTTTGCTCTTCAATTTCCTCATTACTTTCCTCTATTCGACTTAACAAATAAATTTAAATCACTTCTCGCACTTTCAGGTTTCAATGAACTCAGATTCAAATGGCCCTCGCATGCCTTTTTGTTGTTTTTCATTTTACTTAAACTCGATTGCTTCATTCATTTTACAAAGATTACGACATATCACAATTTTTATTCGAATAAATCATATTTTAATTTCCCCAACTATGCATCACAAAGCAACAATAACATCAACAAACAAATTCAAAATAGCACACAACAATTATATTCAAATTTCATTTATTTCGATTCAATCGCAACATTGGATACAATTCAAATTTAGATAAGGAGGGTAAGGAAGGTTAGGCAGGAGAAGGTCTATTTTTTCTTTTTAAATAAATTTCAGAGCAAAGATGTCAGATCTAGGTCTACAGACGAAATGAGCTCGGGAATCTCGTGAATTTTAAATTCTCTTCTTTCCTTTTCTCTTCGGGTTTCTCTCAATTGTTTCTTCAATGAAATCTCATTGGGGAGAGATCAACCTTTGCTCAACCTATCCCGCCTTCCCAAGCCATCTATCAGATTCTCCATTTTAACCATGACTCTAAAAATTGAGATTATCATTGACCAAATCCAAGTTTTCCAAACCCATTCTTTTCGCCATAGACTCAGATCTTTCGCTTTCTCGTCTCTATCATCAAGTTTGTTTTCAAAATCCTTCGCAGTAGACTCAGATAGAACTCGCTTCCCTGACGGTTCCCCCCAAATTTGGCTTCGCTCGTATCTCTTTCTTATCAATGTTGGGAGTCGAGAATCACGCCAAACTCGATTGTTATAAAAAAGCTTCATGACTTAGTTCCTGAAGCCAGAATGTATCAAGGATCTCTTTCCTTCATTTTTTCTCTAAACTCTTCCCTCACGCTTCAAAATTTTCCCCATCCGTTCCTCTTTGCTCGCATCTCTCCCCACCGCCGGTCTCTTCTTCAGAGCTCCATCTCATGCTCCTTTCCTTCCTTCGCTTAGCCTTTCTCCCACCGGCCGGTCTCTTCTTTCACTCTTTTTCATAAATGCCTTCTTTGAATTCCCTCGTAATGTAGTTCCACTCCTTCTCTCTTTCATCCATTCTCTTTGCAGACATTTCAAGATTGAGAGCTTCAAGACGAATCGTTTCAGGCTCCCCTCGAGCTTTCTCCATGTCGAAATTTCGTCACACGTGAGGAGAACTCGCTAAGGAATGAGTAGTCTATCGGGTCGCCTTCATCCTCGCCCTTCACTGTCGCAAAATGAAATCATTGTTGTCAGTGAGTTTTCTGGTGCTCAGCTCGACAAGAACCCTCCGAGTCTCCTTTTCGGTCTTTCACCGGCTTCATCTCTTTTCTTCTACCAAGACCCCCTTTTCTTTCCTGGGCTGGTCCTTTGCTAACTCCCCGTCGGCGATGTGAAGCCAGTACTTCTTCTTCTCGATTCCCATACTCCACCCCACCTCTTCAAACATAGAACAAAGATTGGCTACTGGGTGAGGAATAAGCCCTCTTTATTCCTCTACGATACCTCATGATGTAATTTTCAACACAACTCCTACATCGACCAGATCCTTTTAGACGCATACAACATCACAATTCTTCGTTCTCTCACTGTGCACACGTGTTTTTACTGGAACCAAAAATGTGGCTAGGAAGTAAAACCATACCTTCGCCTCAGCCAGGCTTCCCCGTTTAATGTTCTCGCCTTCCTTCTCCTCGTTTAAATTGCACCTACCATTAGTGAGCTTCGCAATCTTTCCAAAATCATTTTTCAAAAGTTTCTCAATTTGGAACCATGCGGAACCACTCTTGTGCCTTTGCCATGCCATAGGCCTCGTTGATGGCCTTAGCTATATGAAACCCGGACTCCTCTAACAAAAACCGCTCCATCCTTCCTTCCCTACCAAATTTGAATAAAACTCTCACTTACCCGATCTTTGCGTACCTTGATTTTGGTGTCTTGTGAGGAGAGACTCTCCCACTCCTCTGCTCTATCATTTCTTGAAAGGAGTAAGCAGGATTTTGAATCTCCTCTCTGAAATAAACCCCTTGTTAAGCATAATATTTTTCCACTTTGGGAGTACGCTTAGTCGAAGCCGAGTCTCTACTTTTCTTCTTCTCTCACCTTTCCCTTTCCTTTTTCTTGCTCTTTCTTGGGAGTTTGCCGGAGCTTCGGGTGTTCCCGATGGCACCTCTTAAGTTGTTCTTCTGTGAATCTCGTCTAAGTGTTCTTCTTGACGAGTTTCTTAGCAGTTGTTCATGTTCCCTCGTAATCTCGTCTAGAGTTAGGGACTAGGTGGTGCTGGCCAGTGGACGGAAGAAAAGCTTTTTCAAAGGTTTTGGAAGCTAGAGGTTTTTCGGGGAGTTGAGATTCGGAAGGAGGGAAGAAGGTGAATAGCTATGTGGTTTTGGAGTGCAACGAGTTGCAATTCAATCAATGTTTTGTGGGCTGGTATTGCTTCATTAAAAACATGTCGACTTCAATTTCGCCTCTTTTATTTGAGATCATTGAATTTAGGGCTTTTTAAAGTGAGTTAATGGCATTAAAAACTCTTTTATGTCGCGACATCTTCAAGTTTGTCGCGACATCGGTGAATTTTAGGAATTGTTTGATTATCATGTTGCGACACATCCTTTTTTATTCTGTTTTTATTCCCACCTTTATTTCCTACCTTGTTGGGGTTGTTCAGCGACATCATTTTCATCTTGACAATTCTCTGTCGCGACTTCCGCAGGTGGTGTCGCGACATATACCTTCCTTGTGCTCTTAAATTGCCACTTTCAAAACAGGTCACGACATCGATGTTTTGTGTGAGCATCACTGCTGTCGTGACATAACCTTTGTCGCGACCTAAGCCCATAACTCAATGATCTCGGGAACCTTGAATTCTCTTGTGTTCCTAACCCTTTTAGACATCTCTTGGGCATCTCGAAGCAAAGATTTAACAAGAAATCAATTCAAGTATATCTCTGAAATTGGGTTAGGGAGAAAGGTTACTCCCCCTTTTCTCATGTTGTGACTTCTGCGCAAGTTCTTTGGAATTGTTCACATCGTTGCCTTGCCATTCATGTCTTTAAACCTTACTTGACTCCTTTATGATATTGAGAAAAATCTAAAATTAAGCCTCTGATTGATTTCTAAAATTAAATCTATCCTTATAAAAACAAATGGAAGCCTAATTTTCAGCTAAAAAATATTTCAAAACTTAAAATCAGAAATTAGAAATCATATGGAGTTGCCTCCACGTTATTTTAACTCAGGTTGAGTCCTTAGTTGGACTTCTTTGTTGTGGTACTGCTTTTCCTTAAGAACGGTTGGGTTCTTCATTTCCCTCTTCCCTGTTTAGATAATGCTTTAACCTCTGTCCATTGACCTTGAATTCTTCCCCATTATCAGTCCTCAGTGTCACTGCTCCAAATGTAGTACTTGACACCACTGTGTATGGCCCACTCCATTTGGATTTTAATTTCCCTGGAAACAATTTCGATCCCCAGAATTAAACGGCCCGAGAACTGTTCCCCTGCTGCCGAACTCTTTTCTCGAAATTCTCGATCATGCCATTTCTTTGTCTTGTCTTTGTATATTCTAAGTATCCTGACCATTTCTCAAATCTCAGTCAGACAGTGTAATCCTCTTCACAAATGCAAATCAGTTCTAACTCTGTCTTCGTGCTGTGTTAATTCAGTGATAGCATAAACTTCTGTTCAGCGGACATTCGATGGGGGTTTGTATGCGATCCTGTAAGCCCAAGAAGTGCATCGTCAAGTTTGGAAGACCGATCCTTCTGCTTGAGCTCACGAGTCTTTTCAAGTATTCTTTTGATCTCCTTTGTTGGAAATTTACCTTGTCCCATTAGTGCAGGGATGATAAAATTTAAACTCATTACATACTTGATCCAGTACACACTCATGAGAGTTTCTAAATATTTTGTTTTGCAAAGTGGGTTCCCAAATCATAATGATAGTTAAGGTGTTCCCAATCTGCTTCAAAATAATATTCTTTGTGAGAAACTCTGGCTTGTATTAGCATCATTCCTTGGACAAGCCCTGCTTCCACCCATTTGGAAAGCGTGTCTGCTAGCTGGCGGTATGTATGGGATTTCCCAGAATGATGGTGTGAGGAAAGATACGTAAAATCATTCCCATTACATAAAAATTTGTATCTGCCATAATACCTTTGAGGGCATTTCATTCACATTCTTGATGTTCCAATCTTTGGCATCTATCACACAATTTAACCCCTTCAGCCTGATCACGAATGGTGGGCGATAAAATCGATTGGAGTATCTTGTGTTTGTTCTTTCTCGAATGTCCCATTATGAGTGATACATAGCATTCATTTAAAATGTTGCCTTGTTGTTGCCACTTTACAGCACATCTTCTTATTATCATGTCGGCACCTCTTTTGAATAGTGGGTCATCCCCGAATATAATACCTCTTTGTCATTTTAAGTTTCCTCTTACATTGGTAGTTTGGTCCCGAAGAGTATTACTCCTGAAGCGAGATAATTCACAATGTCTGACGCCATGGAAGTTGGAAGGAAACCTTAAACAATTATAAATACAGGAAGTTCTGCAATTACAACATCCGTTTTCTTAACTTCATCAACGCTGCTTTCTACTCTTGACAAGTGATCAGCTATCACATTGTCACATCCCTTTATCCTTGGATTTCAAATCAAACTCCTATGACAATGACACCCACCCATATCGATCTTGGCTTAGCTTCCTTTTTTGACATGAAGTATTTGATTCTTGCATGATCGATGTGAACTACCACATGGGATCCTAAAAGATGTATTTTTCGTGCTGCAAGCAAATACTATGCAAATTTAGCATCTCCTTTTCGGTTGTTGAGTAGTTCTCTTGTGCTTCATTGGAAGGTCTTACTAGCATAATTATGTATTTTGAATACTTTCTCTTTCTTTGCCCTGACCACGACTCCATGGCGAAATCATGGCATCACATTATTTCAAATCCACGATCCCGATACGAGTGACCATTATGAGTGTACGTCGATTTTGATTTCTTCAAAGCATCCTTGCAGGAATCATCGAAATTGAACCTTGTATCTTTTTCCGATGTCATAGTGAATTACATTTATTTTTGAGAAGTCTTTGATGAATCTCCACATCAAAATCTAGCATGCGAAGCTTCTTACTCCTTTTACTTGTGGTAGGTGGTGCGAGAGTTTTGATAATGGATACCTTGGATTGGTCAGCCACAGTCAGGTAGCATAAATTTTATGCCAGAACAATACCTTCTGTCACCGTAAAATGCTTTTCCCGATTCGGTGCTAGTTGTTTTGTCTTAGCATCTTTAGTACTATTTCGGATTCTTCAAATAACGATCAAAAGCGGATCCATATACGGTGAAGTCATCGTAAAAATTTCCATAACTTCTTGACGAGTCGAGAATATTGACATCATACACCTTTGGAATGCGAGGAGCATTACACGGCCCGAATGGCGCATCCTTACGAGAAGCGAAGGTACCATAAGGGGCATTTGAAGGTGAGGTCTTCTCTTGGTCTCGGTCGCGTGTAATCGATTGTATCCACGAATACCCGTCAGGAAAACAAAAGTGGTGTCTGTGTCCAACATACGTCCCGATGAAGAGCGAGGAAATGATCTTTTACGGTTCTTCCGAATTGACTTTGTAATCAATACATACCCTCCATCTGTCCACTTGTTCTTGTTGGAATCAATTCATTTTTCATTTTACGTGCGGTAAACCCCTTTCTTTGGAACCACATGGGCAGACTCATGAAATCTTATGCGAATAGCATAGATAAAACCAGCATTCAGCAATTTGAGTACCTCCTTTCTGACTACTTCCTTCATCACTGGATTCAGTCGCCTTTGGTGTTCTACAGATGGTTTTGAAGTCTCTTCTAGCAGAATCTTATGCATGCAAATTGATGGTGATACCCTTGGCTCTTGATGGACCCATTGTGATTCCTTATACTTATTAATATTTTCGACCAGATAACATTCTCGGCATCACGAATGCAGTTGGAAATAGTCGGTTTTCTTTGGTAATTCTAAATAAGCATACTTTAAATGACGTGGCAACTCTTTCAAAACTAGTCCTTATGCACTGGTTTCTTGATAATTCCTCTTTTCAATATTCCCATTGTCATTTGTTTTGTGAAGCTAAGTCATAGTTTCTAAAGAATGAAAACTCTGTATGGAAATTAGGAATAGACATCTTCGGTATCTTTGGGAATTCATCTCTTTTCATTGATAAAGCCCCGGAGCATTCTGATCATTGTTAACATCGGGGTTGGAAATATAGACAAAATCTGCGCTGTACAGCTTTCCTTGTCTCATGCATATTTTGCATACTTTTGATCAAGTTAAAAGTAAGCGGCTTCTTCGACCCTCAGTAAGAACTCCTTTTGCATGTAAATGGGCAGCTCCGGTGGCTAAGATGGATGCTTCAATAACGAGGGTACTTGAATCTTCTTCCATGTTCGAGAATGATGAAGTGCGGGAAAACAAACTTCCCAACGGTGGCCAGTACATCTTCAATGACTCCTTCGAGGTTTACCATCGATACATCCTGCCATTTGAAGAGTAACGGTTGTGGGAAGTAAGCTCCCCAGACTTAGTTTCTTGGCGGCGAAGAGACATCAAATTGTCTTGGCTCTGAGTGAGAGGCTGCGGAATTCAATTCCTCCCGACAATACGCAAAGGGAATCGTGAAGCTCCACAGGTCTTTCATCTTTGGTATGGTAGTTCTTGCCACGATTCTTGCCTTTATGATGGCAGTGAGATTCAACTATTCTTTCCTCTCTTATTTTCTTTTCTTGCTCAGTATGTCCTTGAAATTTTGCATAAAGTGGCGTCTGAGTTACCATGATAAAGGCATACGATCTCCGGCTTAAAGTTTTCAAAACCTTACCAAAGCTGCTCCTCCATCCTTGACTTACAGAGTCTTTGTGATGGGATTGCAGGCTTTGATCCTTGGATGTTCTTCCTTACACTCACGCTTCTTTTTCTTTCTCAGAGTACTCTTTTTCTTCTTCCTTCTTCTTGTCATTATTTTCTTTTTATTTTTCTAACTCTTTCCCACTTAAGGCACTTACGGCCATGCGATCCTTTTGGATTTTTCTTTGTGTCACCCAGGAAGGTATCTTTCTCGGCTGCGGGGTGAGACCGGCTGCCCTACTTGTGTCTCGGGTTCTTCGAGGATGCATTGGTGGTGCGAAATTTGAGAGGTGGTAAGCGATTGCTTCCCCGGCTCTGCAAACTTTTTGTTCATGGAGGTTCAAACGACTGTATTATCCCCCGTGAAATGCGACATACGTTCTTAAGGTGGGGCCCTCCTCGACCACGATATTCATTTTGTGTTCATTTCCTTGCTGGCTGCTGCTACAGATCCTCGGTGGTTGTTATTAACCACGGTAGGAGTTACGTGTCGTGTCTTTGACCTTGTAAGCCCTCAGCATAGAAGTTCTCATGGTTCCTCGATCTTTGGGTGATAATGTCTTCGAGTTAGTATTGGGTTTGAAATGGTAGCTCTTGGCTCACCGGATATAACCTCTTCGACATCATAGAGGTGTTCTTGACGACTCTCGGCCACTTTCCTTGTGCTCTCTTTCAAGCCCCTCCTATCTCATGGTATGTCTTCCTTTCTTGCTTGTCCGGTTGTGCATAATGGCATACAACTTGGCCTCCATGGCTGTCATCTTGCTCATCCAGTCCCTTTCTCTGCTTTGCTTCCTCTTGAAAACTCGGAAGGAGTTTTCATATTACTAACGGAGTCTTGATCAGCTCTCTTGCCTCTTCAGCACTTTTCCGCTTAGATAACCCACAACAGTGGTATAATGATCACTGATCATCATCGTTTCAGGCATAGTATCTTGTCATCATCAGTCATGAATCATCTATCCCATTGAACTCACTTCTCGGCCCGGCCGTTTGAATCTTTCAGGCCACGTATAGGCTCTCATCTTCCCCTATTTGAAAAACAGCAAGTCTCCCTCATCCTTTGGGGTGAGTGATGGGGGAAGATGCTACGCTGAAATAGGCCTCTGCCGGCTCCTCAGTATCGAACATATGGTAAGGTGTACCATGTGGGCAACGTATCTCTTAGAGAGAATGGGAATAGATGTGTGATAACCTGCAGTCTCACCCCATTCGAAGCAAGCGTGTTTGCAGAGTAAATCTCCCAGTGTTCATTAGGATCTTGGGTGGGATGACAGTCAAGCCCCGTGTTCAGCGCACCATTATGAATTAGTCTTTGGTTTTAGTTCAAAGTTGTTGGCATCGATAGCGGTGTCGATTCTTGATATTCATCTTTGAATGATAGGCTTCGAAATTCCTCCGTGAGTGTTGATTGGAGGTCTTACATTTCAGCGTCTGTGTCCCTCAGTTTGATCACGTCTTTCATACGCCATGGTGGTGTTTTACGCTTTCCTTGTCTTTCTCGAGTTGCGAAGTGTTTTCTGGTCGGAATCAGGCGGAATCGAGATCAGTTTTACTGCACTTCCTATGCATGGTTGCTACGAAAGCAAAACACACTCCCATTAATAGGATTAGTCAAAACAACAAATATGGTAATGTGGTTAGATTTGTAGGTTAGTGGTCGAAATGAACCCTTGCTTGGCTTATTTTGTTCTTTTTCTTTAAATGTCAAATTAGTATTTCATGCTCATGCGAATATTGATCTGTCAGATTCTTTCGATCCTGAACAGCCTTATGGCTTGTTGGCCAGGCAAGAACGCATATACAAATTTAGTTGCACAATTACCCAAAGGATTGTTATCTAATCCCATTGCACCATAAAACTTGTTGAGACGAAAATCTCCCCATAGTTAATCATTTTCAATTTGGTTTTGGCACGATATCTGCAAGTGCAGTCGACAAATAATAAAATGGATATATAAGTGGAATATCGATCCCACAGAGATCATAAAATTTTAAATCAACTAAGCTACTTTCGAGCTCGTTACTATTTGGACATTAAAGTGATATTGGGGTCCGGCTTAGAAAAATTTGAAGTATATATACGAGTAAAATAAATGAACAATCAAAATAAGCTGGAATATAAGAATAAAGAATAAAGAATATTAGAAAATAAATGGACCTTTGAATAGTTATCTTTGGAGGACACATCAAGTATACACTACTATAATTGAAGTACCAATTCTGTAGTTGTGCGATGAAACTTCTTGGTCGGTTTTAAAATGCAGTCGAGGCGTTTAGCGATGAGGCTGGATCTCTCTGCTCCATTTAGTATCTAATTTTCACGATTCTTTTGAAAGACAGGGAATAGAATAACTACTTTAAAGGGATTTCCTTAATCTGGGTATTTTTCTTTATGATATATTACCGTTTATGGGCCAGTAAAACACCAGCTCCCAGGAGTTATCGTCAGCCGAAAGGATATACAACTTCGGGTTCTCTTCATAAAATTAGAATAGATCACCCTCCTTGATTAGATCTCAGTGTTGGCTGCGGGATTAGCCTCACTATCAGGAATTGAGGTGAACTCTTTGCTTGTTTAAATTGATAACTTGATGACTGGGTTCTTGATTTCAAGTGAGAAGAGGGATTTATCAAGTAAACTTACAAGCTCAATAAGTCTCTAATAAGCGGGTTAATATACCTTCAAGAAATGTTCATAACTCTCGATGTCTTCTCTGTGTCCTTTCAGAAGGACCTCCTTGCTCAATTGTGACAATCTGCGCGAATTATAAAGCGATATTGAATCCGATAAACATTAAACCCCGAACCATAGAAGTAAATTCATAAGCCAGAATTACAAGCTGCTGGAAGCGACTACGGGGAAAGATAATTTCGACTATAGCATTCACTTAATGAAATTTGGATTCTCGATGCTGATTACTCATTTACAACCTTCCTGATCAATAAGAATAGCGCAGTCGGCGAAGAGTTGAATTCAGTACAATGGAATTTCTCAAACATTCAGTAATCAATTTAGAAGAATAAGTGCATTAAACACGCTAAAACGATAACATCAATTCCGAAAAGAAAAGCGAAAACTAGAGCGATAAATCTAATCTAATCTCTAACTATCAACATTGAAATAGTAAAAAAGAAAGAAAAGAAAAACTAAAAGGAAAATAAAGAAAATATGAGCCTTAATTCCTGAACCTCTCGTACGTATCCCTTGCCAAACTAACTTTTTCATCTAGGGTGGCGCTTATTTATAGGGTTTTCTCGGTTGGGCCTAATTCCAATGCAGTCTTTACAGTAGTTCAAAGGATTAGTTGTACGTGTTTGTTTCTTATCACGACATTTGATCTCTTGCGGCGGCGTCATCCGTGCCAGCGACGCCGATCATGCCGCGACATCAACAAGTCTGGCTTGACCTTGGCGTGTCTTGAGTGCCGAGACGCCGATCCCTTGTCGTGACATCGCTTTATGCGCTGCGGTTTGGTGAAATTATATCACGATGCCGGCGACGCCGATATCTTTAACCGACATCGGCTGAGTCTTCTGCGGCCTTCAGCGTGGTTCTTGATGCCGACCTCGATCTCTTGTGGCGAGCATCGGAAACTGCTGTCTTTAGGCTTCGCGGCGCTGGTTGCTTTCGGTGTCGCGACTTTAGTCCTCTGTCGCGACAACAGCTTCAGTTAACTCAGCTCATCCTTCCAAACCTGTCATAGCTTCAAGGCGATTCTCTTGTTGACCTCCGTCTCAGTCGCGACGCCCGGCCCTGTCGCTACATCCGCGATCTTGTCAGCGACATCGTTCGCAATACGGTTGAAATCTCGGTTGCTTTATGGTGATTCACATCGTGACCGATTGCTTATTTCCTGCTATCACGATGTCGCGACCTCGTAATAAATTGTCTTGAGCCCAGCGCATCATTGAATCAACCCATTTATTTAAAATTTCTGCCCGACCACTTCTTGCATTTTTATTCCACCATTTCTTTTATTTTTCCTTTGCATTTTCTTCTTTCTTTATACTCCTGCAAATAACAAATTTGGTAGGTTTCTTATGTTACGCATCTTGGTATTCCTTTTTGCACATTAAAATCAAAGCGAAAAATGGACTAAAAATAGATGACTTTTAAGCTCATCGATTGCACAAATAAGTAGCTATAACGACCGTATTGATCGCAACCTCCGCCACTAGAGAGGTTATGGAAGAAGCTGGGAGGTCGATAGAGGGAAATCTGGAAAATTTGGCGCCAACCGTATAATGACGTGGTGATCCGAGAAGCGACACAGTTATGGTTGAAGTAGGAGTAAATAAGGTTTAGGAGTTATGAAATTTGCATGGATGAGCAAAGTCTTGTTTTCGGTTTTTCGATGGAAGGCAGGGGCTGAAGTTAGTGGGATTACGTAGAGAGGAGGTATCACGATGGCATAACATGGGACCAATTCGACAAGAGAGTTGGTGATATGTTCTTTCTGAAGTCATAAGGATTGAAATTGAGGAGTTCTTCAGAATTAGAGCGAGAGAACATGTCGATTAATGCGAATATGAGAAAGTTCACCGAGAACTAGTTAGATTGGTTCCATATATCTGACGGATGAAGTCTTGAAGTCAAAGGTTTTTATCGAGGACCACATCACGGATTAAGTGCATTTACAGTGGTTCCTCAGAAGCAGGTTGGGGACTTAGATTGGGGGCACTCGAGGTTGAGCAAATTACTGCGACTATGTATCGGGGTAGGCAAGAAGTAAAGAGAGTGCACGAGGCACTTCCTATTGAGCTCTTGACATTGATTAGAAACAAACGAGGGCGAGGTTATAGAGGTGAGGTGCGGTCGGGAGCTATCTACAGTCGGGGATCGGTGGAGCCCAGAGTTATATGATGGCACCCAGTATTCCTCACAGCCATGTCACATGTGTCGGGCGACACTATGAAGTGTGGAGAGATTTAATGAGTGTTTCCATTGTGGCTAGAAGGCCATTTCATTAGGGTGCCCTCGTTTGATTGGTGCGGAGACATCGGTGCGGTTCAGCTCTGATGCCCGAAGATGAGGCACTCGTAAAGTCGGTCGAGGTTTCCCCCAGCGGGGAGGGGCGGCCCGCGGTAGCGGGGTAGGTGTGGTCGTGGTAGGCGGTGGTGCGAGTCTGACCAGGCCACGGCGCTCGGGCGGAGTTTATCATGACTCGTGAGAATGTGGTCTGACTCAGGATGTGGTCCTTGTATTATTTCTATCCTTGATCATGATGCATATACATTAGTGGACCGGAAGCTACGTTCATTTGCATCGAACCTTCATTCTTAGTCGTTTTGAATGGGCCCGACCAGCTAAGTCGTATGAGGGTTTCCCTTCCAGTTGGAATCAGTTACTTCATGAGCGAGTGGTCGGAGATAGTAGAGTTCTAATTGAGGGACGAGGAGTTCCCGAATGGATCTTGTAGCTTTAGATATGAGATTTCGATGTAGTTCTCGGTATGGATTGGCTATCTCGCCATAGAAGAGCATCATTAGTTGTTATAAAGAGAGTGAGTTGAATAGACGAGAAGTGGAGGTAAAGTTAGGGAATACGTTATCTTTCTGTATGATCCTCATGCATGGTGAGCAACTGAGAGAATCTTTGCGTAAGGGTTGTCGGGGGTTATCTAGCTTATGTGGTGGAAGTGAGGGAAGGAGAGGATTTATATTGGGCCAGATTCCAATTGTTGAAGAGTTCCAGAGATGTATTCGAGATGATATTGGGATTACCTCGAGAAGAGGTGGAGTTCACCGTTGATTTGATCGAGTAGGCTTGTTTTAATTCTCCTTATAGGATGGCTCTGCGAGTTAGAGAGAGCTTAAGGCTCAGTTAGAAGAATTGTTGGTAGGATTCGTCGGCGACATATCCCATTAGAGGCTCAGTTCTCTTAGTGAAAAGAAAGATGGGGTTTACGATTGTGTATAGATTCTGACGATTGAGCAGAGTTACCATCCATGATCGGTATCCACTCCCCAGGATCGTGAAGTTGTTTAGTCAGCTCGAGGGTCTCGAGTATACTCGAGGCCAGACTTGAGGTCGGGGTATCATCGATTGAGGTGCGGGGAGAGTGATGTACTGACGCGTCGGGACACGCGCTACGGGCATTATGAGTTTCTGGTGATGCCATTTGGTTTGACTAATGCTCCGGCAGTGTTTATGGATTTGATGAACCGAGTATTCCAGCCATATTTGGATAGATTCGTCATAGTTTTTATTGATGATATCTTAGTGTATTCAGGTAGTTCAGAGGAACATTCAGAACACCTGAGGATTGTGTTGCAGACCTTAAGGGAGAGACAGTTGTATGCGAGTTGGCCGGTATCGGGTTTTGAGAAGCTGACAGTGGCATTTCGTCATGTGATTTCAGTAGGGTGAGTGTGGATCCCAGAAAATAGAAGCGATGGTAAATTGGAAACCACGAAGAATGTGTCGGGTCGGGGAGCTTCCTTGGTTAAGCGAGGGTATTCGGGGAAGTTTGTTGAGGTTCTCGAGGATAAGCATTGCTTGACCCGGCGGCAGGAAAGATGTTAAGTATGATTGGGCCGAATGCTTGATAGTAAAGAGTTTCGAGGAGTTGAAGTGCAGATTAACTTGGCTCCGGTTCTAACTTACCCGATGGGAGAAGATGGGTTTGTGGTTTATAGTGATGCTTCGGGCAAGGCCTTGGTTGTGTTTGATGCGGAATGATAGGGTGATTGCATATGCCTCTAGGCGGTAAGAAGCATGAGGAGAATTACCTACATACGACTTAGAGCTGCGGCGGTCGTGTTTGCCCTTTAAAATCTAGGGCATTATTATATGGTGTTCCTTGTAGGATCTTCACGGATCATAGAGTCTTGATATTTCGCAAGGAGACGACTTGAGGGGCGAAGATGGCAGGTTGATTAAGAATTTACGACATGCTATCGAGTACCGTCGGGGAAAAGCTAATGTCGTAGCGGATACCTTGAGTAGCGACCCGGAGGTTCTTGTCCATTGAGATCAGGGTTATCTTCCCTTTATTAATTGGATCGAGAACTTTAGGGGTGATCTTGCAGGCCAGAGGTTCGGGAGCCTTGTTAGCCATTTCATGTTAGACCACTCACAGTGGATCGATTCTAGCGGGCGGAGTCACGGGATCCATAGGATGATTAAGCAAGAAAGAGATGAAAAGAGGAAGCGAGTTTCAAGTAGAGATGATGGCATGGTGGCGAGTGAGACGGAAGATGTTGTGTGCCCGGTATGGTGAGGGTGAAGAGGGCAGTATGGAAGAAGCACATTCATGCTGCGTATACTATGCATCCGGTGGTACCAAGATGTATAGAACTTTGAAAGAACATTCTTTGGTGGAATGGGATGAAGAAAGTATGGTTCGTTTCTGGGTGCCTCTTTGTCGGCGAGGTGAAGGTAGAGCACTTCAGGAGACCGCGGAAGATACGAGTTATATACTATTCCGATTATTGGAAATGGGAGAAGATCCTTATGGATTTTGTGGCGGGTCTTCCCACGGACTACCGAAACTGACATGATGCTATATGGGTGATAGTTGATGTCGATTGGCCGAGGAAATCTTGCTCATTTCTACGAGTTAATGTTGAGGATTCTTTGGAAAAGTTGGCGAGTTGTATGTGGATGAGATAGTGAGACTTGAGGGTTGGTTTCGATGAAGGTGTGGTCGGGGCGGATTCACATCGAGGTTTGGCTGGATTCCGCGAACATCGTTAGATACTTCGCTACCATTTCATCCTCGGACGGATGGCTAGTTAGAGGACTATTCCAGGCCCCGTTAAGAGGATATCTTTGAGGAAAACTTGTGTGATGGAATTGAGGAGTTGGGATATAATTTGAATCTTAATGGAGTTTGCCTATAACAACGACTACGAGCCGGTATAGATGGCTCCGTTTGAGGCGTTGTATGGTAGGAAATGTAGGACTCCGATTGTCTTGGGATGAGGTTGGTGAAGAGAAGACTAGTAGGCCACGGAACACTAGTACGGATCACTTCGAGGAAGTGAAAGTTGTTCGTGATAACTTGAAGATGGCAAGAGATAGAGCGAAAAGTTATCGCGATTGATCGTCGTGAGACACAATTCGAGATAGGTGACGAGTCTTTTGAAAATTTCACCTTGGAAAGGTGTTTTGAGATTTGGAAGCGAGCGACTTAGTCAGGAGTATATTGGACCTTATGAAGTTGAGCAAAGTGGGGTAGGTAGCTTATAAGTTAAAGTTACCCTAGAGTTATCGAGGATTCATGATACTTCCGGCGTCGATGTTGAGAAATATATCGAGATCCTTCACATGTGTTAAAGAGAGCAGCCGGTCTGACTAAAGGAAATTTGACTTATGAGGAAACAGGTCTAGTGTAGATCATGAGCAGTGTTGAGGAGTAAGGTGATCCCCTTTGGTTAAAAGTCATATGGAAGAATCATGAGGAGGAGAAGCGTTGCCAGGAGCCGAGCCCCGAATGCCCGTCGAGTACCCTCGATTATTTTTCGAATGAAGTATTTTCCTTTCCTTTCTTTTTGGAGTTTAGTTTATTCATTTCGAGCTGAAATGTTCTAAGGAGGAGGATTTTGTAACACCAGATCCAGGAGGTGTCTGATTACATGAAGCGTAGGCGTATCTGACATAAGTGTCACATTGTAGTATTCCGGAGTTATATGGAAGTATAAATTATGGAACCGGAATTTGTGTCTTAGAAACAGGATAAAATTGTAATTGCCATAAAGGATATGAAAATCATTAAACAAGTAGAGATGGGCCATAATACAAATAAAATAAGTTGATTTGCAAAAATTAAAAGGATCAAGGACCTCTTTGCAATTAAGTGAAAATTGGGGTAATAAAAGAGGGAGACAAACCAAAAATTCACATTTTTGTCTCAAATTTGGCTAGGGCACCCGTAGGAGAGGAGAGAAAAGAGCAAGAAGGAAGAGGAAGAAGAGGAAGAAGGAGGAGAAGAAGAAGAAGATCAAAAAGGTATGTTTTCATCTTGGGATCAAATGTATTTTGATTTCCTAAGGTTTTGGTTTGGAGAATTGTTCCTCCTTGGTCTAGGGTTTTGTGGAAAGATCACATAAACCCTTGATTTGTTGGGGTTATGAGGGTAAAACCCCAATTGGTAGAAAATAAACATGGAATCATCATAATTATATGGTTTTGAAGAATTGGTGGACCTTTGGTTAAATTCATAAGAGTTCATAGGATTTTTACCTAGGGTTTTGTGGTATGAGTTCCAAATCACCAATTCAAATGTTATGAAGTTGTTTTAGATGAATTCCATGTTGGTTCTTGAGGTATTAAGGAATGGGGGAAGTTGTGAAGAATTGGTGCAAAAAAGTGGCAAGAAGCAGTATGTGCAAATTTCCGAGGGTGTCGATACGGTGCGGGTTGTGCCGATCACCCGACACGGAGAACGACATCTGGTGGTCTGACTTGTATCGATGCATTGCAGCAGGAATGCAGCTGTGTACGGGTCCAGTGCCCGAATGCCGAATGTTGTGTTTTGTATGGTCGCCCGGTGGCCTGCAGATGGTTTAGGAACTAGCAGAAATGATTGAAGGGTTCAAATGAATTGGGAACGACGAAAAGCGTAGGCGTGCCTCGTAGTGGTGACGTGACTAAGTCTAGGAAATCACGTTAAGTTAGGTGATTACGTAGGAATTAATGTCGTCGTGATCGTTTGAGTATGTAGGCTAAAAGCAAAGGCGGGAAAAGTGTGGAATTGTGCTCAAATTTAGTAAGCAGAAAAGGTGAGTGTTCTAAACCTATTTTTCAAATACTAGTGTATTATTATTATAAACTGTTTTGCACTGGTATTTAAATGGTTTTGATTGTAAACCATGTTTAAAGAAAGCAAGAAGTTTCAAAGCAAGTAAATGGTTTTGACTTATCAAACCATATTTAAAGAAATGGTTTTTAATTGTAAAACCATATAAGCGAGAAGCGAAGCGAGCAAATGGTTTTAATTGATAAGCAGATTTTAACCCGGCAGCTAATAACAAATGGTTTGAATTATTAAACCATTTTCAAGCAGCAAGCAAATAAGCAAATGGTTTTGGTTATTAAACCATTTTTTGAAGAGAAAGCAAGCAACGATAGTTTTAAATTGTAAAACCATTTCAAGCAGCGACAAGAGAATATTTGTGAAAACGAGGCTAACTAAAAATCCTTTAGTTCTAAAAGCGTGGCTTAGGTAAGAGGTATTAAAATGCGTGCACGGTGGTGTTAGGATCTCATACATGCATTTTAGTTTTACTTGGTCGGCAAACTTAGGTCATACATCATGTATTTAAAGGAAATGAGTAGCCTGTCTGTGAGGAGTATATAAGGTTAAGAGCTCTAACGAATTATGGTGATGGCGACTGAGTCGATTCCACATATTTGGGAAAAGATTGGAGTGAAGTGTGCGGGCCCTTCCACCCACAGGTGATGCGGACCCGAGGTCCTTCCATCGCTGGTCGTGCCCGAGACTACAGTGTTATTTAGAATGCAATGACAAGTATAGGCCTCCCGATGGTTGATGTTTTATAAGCATGATATCTGATTTGAAAAAATCAACCATTATTGGTTACTACGATCGCCCGAGCTTAGTATAGATTTAAAAAAGCAAATGGATTGGTAGGCTCCGTTTGAATTTCAAAGCGATCGATTAGAACTACAGGCTCTGTGGGATTTTAAAACAAGCGGTTGAGCCCGGCTCCGTTTTATTTTCAAAGAAGCATGCGGTTGAGCAGGAAATAAGAGTATTTATAAAAAGTTTAGAAACTTTTTTTAAGCAAGAAGGTTTGAAAATGTTTATACATTTTTTTAAAGCAAGAAGAGGTTTATAAAAGCTTTTATAAACTTTTAAAAGCGACCTGAGTAAAGCAAGCCTGACAAGAGAGTTGAAAAGTTTTATAAGCTTTAAAGAAAAAAGCGAGTAAAGCGACAAACAAAAATTAAAAGTTTTATAAACTTTTAAAGCTAGTAACAAGAGGATTTGAGAAAGTTTGAAACTTTTAAGCGAGAAGTAGCAGCGAAACGGAAAATAATTGTAAAAGAAAGTTTCTGATTTGAGATGTTTTTCGGAAAGAAAAACATTTTATAACATACACTCAGCAGGCTCGTTTAGCTCATTATTTTGTGTTTTAAAAGCTATTTAGAGTCTGAAGTGACTCCTGAGATTGGAGGACGGTAGGATTCTCCTGACATTTGTGCAAGTGCTGTAATTAAGAATATTTTGTAAGAATATACTTTGAATTTGTATAATGGAACATATGTATGTACATAGTGTAGTAGTGAGAATGTGTTGGTATGTTGGTTGCCATATTAGGAAAGTGTAAATTTGTGTATACAGGATTTGGAATATGCCCTTATATGCGGTAGTCATGCTACCCAGTTTCTGTTGCAAGATTTTACGAATCTAAGTTGGAAAAGAAAGAAAAAATTTTATACGAGGTTTAATGCGTGCGGCTTGGCTTCACGGGGGTTCTGGTGGTGGGAGTAACGGTGGGATTCTGTGGAGTGGCGCACCGCCGTGGAAGGGGTGGGGGTATCAATCATAGAATTATGTTAAAGGGGTCACGTCATTCATTCAAGTTTGCAAAGAACACTATGATGGGATAACAAGACCACGTTGTCCATATCGAGATTGTCGAAATGCACGATTGATGATTTGTTGACAATTGAAAGTCATTTGATTAGGTTTGGGTTTTCTAGAAGTTATCAAAATGGATTTTCATGGGGAGAGACATGAATCTCGACCTAATGGCCCAGTGATGCTCGGTGTTGATCTGGTGTTGGCGCTACGATCGCGATATCCTTAATGAAGTTGTGGATGCATTAAATGATGCATGTGGACACATAGACAATGATCTTAACTTAGGAATCCGCTACTCATGGAAGAATTTGATTGCTTACTTAGTGAAGCTAATAAAGAAATTGTATAGGGTTGTAAGGATTTTGCGCTTTGACATTCCTTGTGAAGTTAATGCATATTAAGGTCTCGATCGTTGGGTGTGAGTCTTTTGACATGTTACTCCAAGTTTTTAATTGATACTTTCAGAAAGATCAAACATTCCAAGACATACTATATGATATAGAAGATGTTAAGAGATTTGGCTTGAGGATATGATTCAATCCATGCATCGCAGTATGATTGTGCATTGTTTTGGAAGAGAATGAGACTCTTGATAAATGTCAGTGGGTGATGAGCCACGATATAAGTTACGTAATGGAAAAGGTAAAATTCTCGAGTATTGCTTCATTTCCCTTTAAAATCAAAGTACAAGGTTATTCATGTCGAGGCATCTGACATCGAGATATGAGGTGGCATAAAAGAAAAAGCGAATCGATGAGGAGGGAGGGAGTGCAAGGCGTCGCGGATCACGAGCTTGGAAGGATATGGACACTGATTCCCTTGGTTTTGTGAGAACCTCAAAATGTTGATTAGGGCTTCTTGACGGATGGTTTCAATCCATTTAGAGCATGAGTAATAGTTATAACATGTGGCGATTGTTCTTGTGCCATACAATATATGTATGGAGATGTATGAAGAGATGTTTTCATGTTATCATTACTATTCCGGGCCTAAGCCCAGGGGAGAGATATTGATGTATACCTACGTCCTTTGATGAAAAATTAAAAGAGTTATGGCATGAAGGTGTTGAGCATTTGGCGTGTCAACGGAAAAACTTTCGCATGCATGCATGTGTTTTATGGACAATAAATGACTTTCCTGCTTATGGGAACTTGGCTGGGTGGAGCACAAAAGGATATAAAGCATGTCCAGTTTGTAATGAAGACACATTGTCACTAGGTATTAGAAGTAAAATATGTTACATGGGCCATCGACGTTTTTTACCTCTTGATCATGGATGGCGAAGGAGTAGACAGCACGATGGTAAGCCGGAGTTTCGACCACCCCTAAGAATGTTCTCTAGTGATGAAATATTACTTGACAATTGTGTTGTCTTAAACATCCAACTTGGTAAGCATCCAAACAACGTTGATAGAAAGCGAAAGCGGGTGCATGAAGAATTAAATTGGACAAAAAAGAGTATTTTCTTTGAGTTGGAGTCTTAGTCAAGTTGAAGTTGAGACATAATATTGATATTATAATATTTGAAGAAAGATGTGTATTATATGATATTGTTATGGGACTTTGTTAAATATTGTAGGAAAAACAAAAGATACAAACAAAGCTCGCTTAGATTTGGCTGATATGAATATAAGGAAAGAATTGCGTTTGCAAATAAGGGAACAAATTTCTCTGGCCAACTCTGCCTGCCTTACCATGTTTTCCCAAAGAAGAAAAAAGTTGCAGTAAGTTTCTGATGCATTAAACCAGATGGTTATCTTTGCATTTATCTGAAATGTTAGCATCGATGATTGGAAGAATCTGAGGGTTAAGTCACAGGAATTATATGTTTCTTTGCGAAATTACTCCTATGCGCTATTAAGTCCATATTTTAGCTTAAGGAATTTATAATACGACCTTTAGGACTGGATTTTGTGTGTTTTTCAAAGTTATGTTAAAGACCTTGTATAGATGATTGGAAAAATTAGAAGAAAAGTTAAATGTTAATATTGTGTAAGCTTGAGGATATTATGGCAGAAGTCAATTTTGGAAAAAGATGAATCGTATTTAATTGAAAATCAGAATTTATTCTCTAGATCTCTGATGACAAGCGGTTCAATTCTAAGTTTGTCGCCGATGTGACAACGAAACTCTTCCACATGTTTCTTCCGTTCAAAACTGTTGAGTTATACCCATTGCACCCAGCTGAACTTTTGGTTCTGTAAAGCGCATTCGTGATATTTGTATACTGCGTACCCTCTACACAGTGTACTTTAATGGTATCGATAAATGGAGTTTTGTCTGCGTGCGCGGGTGTCGGCTGAAGAATGGCGCTAAATATCGTTTTGAATTGTTTAAGTTGGATAATAGAACAAAAAAATGAATAGTACTATCTTCTTCAATTAAAGCTTTTTTCTCCAGAAACTCATTTACTATGTTTCTTAGTGTTGAATTCTACATGTCTCACCGGGATTGTACTAAATATCTAACCATGGTCTTTTTGAGAGAAAGCAGCTTTTCTTATGACTTGCCCGGTGCAGCTAACTGCATGTGGGTTTTGGAGTTTGACAAACTGTTTTACAGGGGTGGGGTTTCTCCCTACTTGGGTTTTACTTCATTGTACTTTCTGATGTTTGGTGGTTTGAAGCTTGAATGGTAGTTTGATACAGCTTAAGCTTAGGCAGGTGGAAAAAAAAATGTTAGAGACTCTCGAGTGGACAGCAGTGAAGTGTCACAGGCTGTTCAGGTCATTGGTTGTCTGATTATGTGATAAATTGCTTGATTGGAATGAAGTGGGAAATGGTAGTGAAACTTCGAGGTTAGCTAAGTGAATAGATGATTAGTATTTTTTGGGAATAATGGCAGAGGTTTCACTATTCGAGAATAGTATTCACAAAATAAATTTTGTGAATTAATGTGTTTATTCGAGTAATTCAGTGAATTGCTCGTGTTTGATCATTAGTATGAGCTAATTTTGATGTGATGAAATCTGAAATTACATAACATGGATTGTGTGATTTAATTTTTAATGTGAATATATGCATGATTATATATTTGCATGTGTTATAGAATTGAAATGGAAATTGTATCATGCATTCCACTTGCCTTGCTGTGATTATGGGACGATAGGAGTGATCTGTAAGACATTAGAGAATGGTTCGGAGGTTATCTAAAAATAATAAATATCGGAGGTAGTCAAACATAATATCAGTGAATCGAGAGGCAGCGATTGACCACAGCCAGATGATCACACATAATATCTAATGATCGATCGACGTTGATATATACATGGAAGTTGTCCGCAACAAATAAAACTAAGGGTTCTCATCGTGGCTTAGCGGGAGTGTGAGATCGAGAGGACTGGGATTTTATTCTTGAATGTTCGATTAGACGTTAGTAGGATGTCACATTTGGCGAATATGTGTTTATTTTAGACATGTGCCTGCACTTGAAGTGGATAACACCGGGGTGATTCATCTTTGACGTGCTTCCTTTGTTGAGGATACTTATTTTACGAGTACGGGGGCGTGAGAGGAAACGACTCGTCTGAGGCCCGAGTTTAGAAGAGGCCAGAATGTGGCTTTGATGGTTCTACATGTATTAGAATTGTTTTATTTTAATATATGTTGTATAGTAAAAACAATTGAACTCTGGAAACTATTGGATATATATGTGGTGAATGATTGTTGTGTGATGGTGAGCGTTGTACTCATGATATTGATGTTTAGGACGGAGTTATGCGGGGTTTGTATTTGGTGACTTCATTGAAGGGACTGCACATTACAATGAAATGTCAGGTCACCAGACATCAGTGTTTTCCGAGGTTGGCGGGTAGTCGCGGACCCCGGGATTTGGGGTGTCTGGATGTTCAGGCTTTCTTTGATGTCACTGGTTCTTGGTGTTTGTTACCACGTGAGAACACAACTTAACTGGACCGAGTTAGCTCTCGATGGATGTATCCATTTGAAGTACATTTTAACTTTTTGTTTATTAATATTTACTCATCTAACTATGTTACACAATACATGTGTTAAGGCATATTTATTTACCACCATTTCTATTTAGGAACTTGAGAACATTGAAAGATATGTAGAAATAAAATGTTGAAAGTTGAATGCAGAGCATATACGTGAATAAAGCTTTAATGTTTTATTCAATGCATCTTCTTAGGTGACGCGTTTGTCAGTGAAAAGAATGATCTCGTTTGAACATCGAAGTACAAGGATGTCTTTGTATTTTCACGATGAAGCTCGACGTTAGGCGTCGACGGCATCTCGATTTTCGAAGGAAGGTTAACTAAGGCCGCGTTGGTATATCATGAATAATTGCCCGGAGTTTGGAGACCATGCATAGAGTGAGTTTTAGAATCAACATTAAAGATATTTCTTTAGTACCTGCGTTAGCAATATCTATTTAATGATGTAGTGAACATACAAAAATAATTAGGAAGGACAAGTTCCACGTAACTTAGAAGCAATGACGAAAACAGGTTTTCTGGGAGCTTTGAATAATATGGTTTTGATGCATTCTGACATGGTTGTAATCAGTTTCATCATGATTCAAACGTTGGATATGTTAATGTGTGATATTGGGGTGAGATTTTATGTAAATATAGTTTGTGATTTTTGTCATATAATGCGGATATAGTTAGATCAAACTGGGCTTAAGATATTGATAGGAAATAATGATATTAATTAGTGTGATATGATTAATATTATATCTTTGATGAAGTGTTGGACGACTGAATAGTGAAGAATGTGGAAGAATGTAGACTATAAGGGTGAAGTAGTAACCCAAATGCTAATAAATAAATGATAAATGATAGGGAAAGTAGAAACAAAGAGTTGAATACCGAAATGAAATATTGGATTTATAGAGGTGTGAACAAGGCCTTGTAAGAATTAAGTGACTTAAAAAAAAGCAAAAAATGGGAAATGAGGAAAGGGGTGTAGGCCAAACATGGCCTTACACGTAGAAAGTTCAAAAGACCCGAGTGAGGTCTTTAGTGCTCATTTTGGAGCATCACGTTTTTGGAGAAGGGGAGGAGAAGGAGGGGAAAATTTGGGGTTGAGTCGACTTTGGTGTGAGTTTAGCTACGCTGCTGCTCTTAAGGGATCAAACCTGTCTGAAAGAGATTGGAAGAGGTTCGAGGTAATGGGTCGAGCCACTAACCTCATCTTTGAAGTTTTAGTTTTTGGAGAAAAGTCTAACTTGAGAGAATGGATTTTTCATTGATTCTAAACCACTTGCGGAGTTGTTTTAGGCGTTCCATGGTGGATTTTGATATGGGATGTATTGGAAGATTGGTGGATGAAAAAAATGAGTAAAAATGCAAAATCCAGAGACACTTTCGGGCGAGAAACGAGCACATGTACGGTACATATGTGCTCAAGCTTTCTGGAATACATGGTGAAAAGAAATGTTAGCTTGACGTATGTAGGTACACCCCATGGCGTAGCCAGCATGTACGGTGCATGTTGAACATATCATAGAATACGTGGTTCCGTAACTTGAATTGACATATTTTCAGCATTGATTGGAGTCCATTATTGATGTCTGATGTCCCCAGGACCACTAAGAAACGTTAATAGGGGTTCGATTGGAGTTGATGGTGAAAAATATCTAAAGTACCTCGGCAGCCTCGTGACGAGTTCGTAGCGGCGGACAATTATCTTATTACAGGCTTTTAACGAAATAAAATTTTAATTCGCTAAAATTGTTATTCACTAGAGTGACGATGAATGTTATTGACTAGGGGCCAGGTGACGATCGCTAACCTAGGGCCCAGAGATCGAAGAGAAGGAAGCTAGATTACGACGACCCCGGTTTGTTCTCGACTCATCCTTAATTAAGTATTTTGGTAGTTTTGCCGATTAACTATGAATGAGTACATGAATCAGTACATGAATAGTATGTGATATAATTAAATGGATTGGTATATGTGAGAAAAAGATACTATGAAAGGGAATATGAAATGGGAATAATTAGTGAATAAATGGGCCAGTGATAAAGGCGGGATTCATCAGAGCGGATATCAAATTAGCAATGGACGGGGGATACAGTGACATCGGAGTCGTGAAGGCACCCAGAGGTGTCGATGTCAGCAGGCGGGATGCAATCGGCATCGAATCATGGTGTGTGGCATTGAAATGTCACTGTGGGATTCATAGCTGGATCCGTCATGATGGGCGTATAGATTTAATTGATGCCACATATCGAGTTGCTGGCTTGACATCGGCGTGATGGAGGCAGAGATAAGTGATACCACGTGTCGGGATGCGCAATGACATCAGTCATGATGGGAAGATAGAGATTGTTAAATGTATAAGCACCTTCAGAGATGATAATAAAGGCGGGATTATTCAGCGAATCATGATAAGCTGAGATTGCATAGTGTCAGGTGAAATAGCGACATTGGCAAGTGTAATAAGTTTTATGAATATGTAAATCTCATGAATTGATTGTGAAATGAATTATTTGCGTTGAATGCATGAAATTATATGGTAAATGATTTGGATATTGAAAGCATGCGGAAATGAATAGCATGAGTATATGTTGATATTAGGCATGGTTATTAAGTACATCTTAGAGTTAAGTGAATATTGGAATGAAACGTATAGAACCACTAAGCATGAAAATGTAGCGTGTAATTTATCTATCGCATGGTATGTCAGTAAGCAAAGAAAAGAAAGGACAAGATCGCAGCGAGAGTCATAGAAGTCTGGCGTATAGTGTATGCTCGAAATTTTGCATAGCGTGCTGAGCAAGTGGTATTTTGTAAACAAAAGGGTTAAACCCTGAAACTTGATTTTTGTGTATCATTTTGAAAGGGCATATAATGCCTTTCTTTGTAAATGTATTTTGTTAATGTTTATGGGCCTACCGAATTGCTTTAAATTTAGCAAATGATCATGGGCTTGCCCCAGCGAAAGCTTACTTCCGCAACTAAATGAATTAATAAAATGTTTTGATAAGATAAATGAAAAATTAGGAGTAGCGGAACTCAGTTAAGATCATATTAGGAGTGGAGCAGGGACCGGGTAAGCGACATTTTTGAAAAAAGAAGATTTAATTACACGTAAAAATAAAGAAATGGCAAAAAGTCTGGGGTTTAGTTCGGACTCCGTTCGAATTGGGGCTAGGGCTTGGGAGTAAGCTACTAGTTGACTACCTGGTCGACAGCGGAATACTTGAATTTGGGTGACGGGCATTTTTCCGCGAAAATCGGCGAGTCTCCTTTGTACGGGGCTACACCCGAATACAAAACATATGACTTTGTCCAGTAATCGATATAACGATAACATGAGTAAAAGCGACCACTTGGGCCCGTAAACCATACTCATAAACATACGACTATGTATATCCACTATATCCCAATAGTTTCAAGAGTTCAAAGTTACTCTTATACAACATATATTAAAATACTAGAATTCTAATACATGTAAGAAACCGTCAAAGCCACATTTCGGCTTTCTTCTAAAACTCAGTCTCTAGGACGAGCCGTCTCCTCGCACGCTCACTGTACCTGTAAAATAATATCCTCGACGGGGTGTAATGCTGAGTAGTGGAATCACCACAGAGTGGGCCTATATCGCCTAAGTGCATATGCAATGCTCAGAAGTAAACACACATTCGAGACGAATGCATTCTGCGAGATGTCCTAGCTGACCCATCTCATGCCAGGAGTCCTCATGAGCTCCCTCACACTCGCCTAAACCTTGTGCTGAGAATTTTTTATGTTTGTTGTGGGCTGACCCTCAGGTATATATATATATATATATATATATATATATGTATATCACCTCTATATATATGTATATATATAATATCTTTGCTGTATATATATATATCAAAATTAGAGTAGACTAGGCCGATTGATATTGTTATGGACTACCCTCAGTGTATGTATGTATCAATTGGCGGATTTCGGAAGCCGATTGATATTTTTATTTTAGTATGGACTACCCTCCGATAATTATTCTCTCAAGAATTACCTCATGCACTCACTCCTATCGTCCTAGGGTGCCCCAATGCATATGGAATGCATGATGCCAATTCCATTACGATTATATATGCACAAATATATAAACGTAATATATTCGCATCAAAAATTAGAAAATGCTAAACATGTCATGTAATTTGCGCATTTCATCATATCCAAAATTAGCTCATGACTAATGATCAAACACGAGTATTCTACTTGAATTACTTTCGACCAAACACGATAATTCACAAAATTATTTTGTGAACACTATTCTTAGGAATAGTGTTAAAGCCCTCATTACTATTCTGAAAAATCACCAATCATCCAGTTCTTTGTGAACCAGATTTCTGACCATTTCTGCCTCACACACATCAACACATGAATTATTACGCGATCGCCCTTGCATTGCACCAAAAACAGTCCATACCCATTCACGGATGTCGAAATGGAGTGCTATAATTTCTAACGCCCGGTCACAAGTTTTGGGACGATTAAATGGCCATTCAGGCTCGACCAACCAAAACATCGACATAACTCTTAAACAAGCGTAAAACCCAGTGAGGAGAATCCCACACCTCGCAGGTTGTCGAACTCCTTAAATCCAGAGTACCCACCGCGAAGCCCTCTCCGAGTGAAGCATTCCGCTGCTTGTCGACGGCTAGGCGGTCGGATCTCCCACGATTCTAGAGAAGGAGGGTCCTTCTCTCTCCTAAACGAAAGAAATCAAGCTACTGCATCTCCTCCTCTTTTAATTCGTTTTTGCATTTGAAGAGGATAGCCAGCTATTCTCTTTTTAATCGCTTACAACACCCAAAAAGCGATTAAAATGACCAATTTTGTTCTTCGTTTCAGGTTTTAACATTGGCCATATTTGGCCGTCCGTTTCATCCTTCTCTACTAAATGCCACTTATGGCACGTGGTACGTGCTATATCTTGACTGTCATCGAATATCATTCTGGCACGAGAAACGCGATGCCTCGAAAAGCGTGTGAAATTCAGATTGTCTCGGGTGATGAAGCCCTAGTGCTAGGCCAAATTTTGCGAGATGATTAAGCGGTCTGATCAGTTTAGTGTCAGAGATCTAAAGATAAATTACAGATTTTTAGCAAGAAATTACAATTTGTGCTTGAAATACAATTTTTTTCGAAATTAAATTTCTCGAGGTCTTACAGATTAAGCTATAAATAATTATATATCTATATTGTAGATGAAGCAAGTGTTAAGCAATCACCCGAAGCGGTGATGAACTATACTCATTAGCATGTGGACGAATGTCGAGTCCCACACATACATGGTGTATTGTTAATGGAGTTCGCTTCCATACAAAAGATTGTGATGATCGGCGTATCACCCAAAATAGTGGGATATGTGTTTCTAGGGAGCATGATGGTGAGGAGATTGATTTCTATGGTGTTTTATCAAATGTGGTTGTTTTGAACTATGTCTTGGGGTATAAGGTTATTCTTTTCAAGTGCACATGGTTCGACACAAACCAAAAGAAGAAGAGAATAAAACATGACTATAATTTTACCACAATCCAAGTTACCTCCACCTAGTATGACAATGATCCTTTTATACTTGATACACAAGCACAACAAGTTTTCTACCTAGATGACTACAAAAATGGTCATAATTGGAAAGTAGTACAAAAAGTGAATCATAGACACATGTGGGATGTACCAGAAAGGGATACTAATATAGAAATCGATATGAAAAGTGTGAAGTGATGAAGAAGCTTGCAGATAATGAATCTCATGATGTAAGCACGGTTTGTAAGAGCAAAGATGATGGATTTAGATTTCAACGATCTAGCTTAAACATTGATCTAGAAGTTGTTAATATTGATAATGTTTTGATTTTAGAGAACGCCAGATGTGTTAGCTATATATTGGCGACATTGAGGAAGAAGATGAAACACTAGATGATTATGCTAATGAGAATGAAATGTGGCTTTCAAGTGATAGTGATTAAAGAGATTGGTAAGCTACATTTTATTTACTTTATTATTTGTTAAATAACATAATGTAATCTAGATCTAGTTCTTTAAATTTATGTTATGTTTAATGATATTCCTTTTGTGTGTGTTGTTGTCTTTATTGTTATTTTGTAGATGGCTCTACGGACGAAAGCGGTCATATACAGTGCTTGACCACCTGACAACACCCGCGACTCCTTTTTATGTTGTGTTCAATGCACACATCGATAGAGGCACTGTGTTATCAGAAACTTCTTACATTTATCTCATTTTACTTATTATAATTTTGTAAGATATTTTATTATTATTATTTTAATTTTAAATTGTAATGAGATGTAATTTATTTTTAGTCTTTTTATTAACTCTTATTAATTTAAAGTTTAATCGATAATTTCATGGTAGCACTAATAAAAGAAATGTAGAAACTTAAAACTAAGAGTATCGTTCTTGACAAACTTATTAGCAAACTAATGGGGCAAACCTCTTAGATCACAATCAAACCATCGAGATGGGGCAAGCAGGAAAATATTGAGAGAAATTGTCCAAATGAGATGGGGTTAAGCGTGACGCCCCAGGCAGGGAGTCAGTTGACTACCATCGGCGTGAATCTTCGTGAATGTCGGGTGACACGACATTTTCACGAAAATCGAGTAGAGTCTCCTTTGTACGGAGAACTCTACCCAAATCTGATACACTGCATATCACATCCCCAGGCTTGATTGCAAGCCTCCATATCAATCACGACCACTTGGCCCATAAGCAATTCGTAAAACATACGATTATATCGATAGTTAAGAAGTTAGATGTTTTGCTCTTATACAACATATATTAAAATACTGAATTCTATATGCATAACATCAACAAAGCCACCATTAAACTCTTACAGGGCACTTTCGGCCTGCAGGGCGAATGTCTCCTCGCAGCTCCTGTGCACGTAAAAGGGGGTCCCATGACGAGCAATTGTGCTCGATGGGAGAAATACGCGCAAGTGGGCTACTCGCCACCTAAGTGCGATGCAATGTTCCAATTTAAACACACATTCCAAGCAAATGCATGATCCTACTTGGATAATATTCTACACTTGACCAACTCAAATCCAGGAGTCCTCTAAAAACTCTCACACTCACTTAAGCCTCGTGAGAATATTATGTTTTATTTATGGACTACTCCGATGTTATGATGTGGACCAACTGTCAGATGTTATATTTGGTGGACTGCCCTCAGAGATATATCAGGTGGGGTACACTCAGGCGATTGATATTTTTCATTTGAATTTATAAATAATTATATTTTAGACTACCCTCGAACCATTTTCTCTAGACTCATCTCATGCACTAACTCCTATAGTCCTAGGATGTTCGATTGCATATAGAATCATGTGCGATTCGATACAGTCTAATCCATGCAAATATATAAACATGAATATACTCATAATCCAAATCACACGATCATGTTATGTAATTATACGCTCATACATCAAGAATTAGCTTACTTGGGCTAATGATCAAACAGTAATTTAATTTTAAATCACTGCAGGCCGACACATATTTTTCACAATATTTTCTCGTGTCCTTATTCACGAGACGGTAAAACCCTAGGGTTTACTGTTCCAACATTCAACATTTCATCGGTTCACTTTGTGAACTCGCATTTCTGACCATTGGAGCCTCATGCACATCAAGCATACATTTCCATAAAATGCTGGCCCAGGAACCAAATGGCGTGAACTGATCACGAATTTGTCCATGGGTTCCTAAATTTTCCCGCCTCCATTCGAGCTTTAGGCAGATCAAACGGCCCCTCACGGCCTCGTTCAACTCAAACATTTGCAAAGTATTTAAGAGGAATAAAGCAGTGAGAAACCCTGCCTCTCGATTTGAGAAACTCCGCAAATCCGTACCTGTGAAGCCTCTCCCGTCGGCAGTTCTCCTTCTTGTCGAAGGCTGACGGTCGGATTAAATATTTAGAGAGAGAAGACTCTCTCTCACTAAAACTCAAATTTCGATCTACTGATTCTCCCCTTTTTGGTTTCCCACGTTTTTTCTTCTTTTGTTAAGTGGAGAAGACACAGCATGCATGTTTTGTCTTTTGCAACTAAGCTTTTTTTTTTTTCAAAAATGACATTTATGTCGCTACTTTTCCCGATTTTGATGTTCGGCTCTATCTCGTAGTCCATTTTCATCGTTTCTCTACTTTCATGCCACTTGGCACATGGTACTTGTTATATGTGACTTTAGTCGCATCAGAATTTGTTCTGGCACGAAGCGATGCCTCTCTCGAAAAATGTGTCAACTCAGTGTCTCGATTCTTGAAATTTACTACGTACTAGTTAGATTTTCTGAGAGGCGATTCAGCCCGGTACAATCAGTTTCCGTCAGATCCATAGAATAAATTGCAGATTTTAATCGAAATTAATTTGTGTCGAAGTACGATTTTGCCACTTTTCCAAAATTGGAATTTCGGGTCTTACATTAACGGTGAGACAACATGCACTGTTAGAGTGGAAAAATTTAATAAATGCCTGTTTGAGATCAATACAATGCTTGATCGGAATCAAGGTAAGTTGCTTGAAATATATATATTTTTTAGCTTGTAGTATAACTAATTGTTGGTTATCTCTAAACTTACTTTATCTCATATTAGTTCTTCCCTTGTTTGACTATGAAGGGAAAAGTTTGCCTTAGATTTGACCACAGGCATGTGGAAGAAAAGTTTAGAAAAACGTTGTTATTAGGTTTAGAAATTGGAGATCTGATTTGCTGAAGCACTTCAAAAGTTCCCAGAGCGTGGTGGAGGCTAAGCGAAATCCTCATGAATGTTGTGTCAATCGGGAAGATTGGGACTATCTTTGTGATAGATTTTCAAGTGAAGAATTTAAAATTAAAGTTTTCAATGAATAATCATTCAAACCTATTTCTTGTGGAATATTCTACTAACTATATTTATATTATTTTTCAATAATAACTATTATTCTTCAAATAAGTTCAACAATCGGTCGAGTAAATAGATCAAAATGCCTTTTCATCATGAGGAGGCTCTCATTATTTATCAACATGGTCACAAAGTGGTAAAATATAAAACTAGGTTCTTTAGTTATTCATATAACTTATAATTCTTAATATTATTACACCAGCCCTTAACAGTCAACGAGAGAATGTTGGAGATGGTTGGCCCAGAATTGAACTATTCAAACTAGTTCATTGGAAAAGTCCAAGATGGATGGATAAAATCAAAGGCTAGAAATTATTATGTAAGATTACCTTTGATAGCTTTCTATGTTTAAATCATGTTTGGGATTATGAATCTTTGTGGAAGTGTCATCGTGATAGTTTATTTACCATGTGATGATAAATAGGCACTTCCTTGTGATTTTCATAAATCTTTAAATTTTGATTTGGTTATTGATTGCTTGGGTGTTCAATGTTGTTAAATTGATTAATAGCAGGGAAAATTTGGCAAAGTCTAAAATTGGGAACTATGCGAAATTTCTGTGAAATTTTATCTTACAACTATTATTATAACTTTTCTTACTCAAAATTACATTTTAAGATTATTAGTACTTGTAAAGTATTATATCCCAACATACTGAATTCTTATTTCAATTTTTATATTATTTAATGTGTAATTTACAAGCTAATTAAGTTCTTCTTAGGTAGAATCATGAAGTAACTTTTGTTTGAACATTAACTAATCATAAATCTTATTGTGAATTATTTTATTATGTGGTTGTTAAAAATTTGTGGAAATAGTAAGAATTAAGGGATTAGTATATTGCGTAGCAGATATATAATAGTCAAATTTTGGAAAAAACTAAAAATATAAGATAATACTAAAATTTAGAAATAGGATTGCAACTTGTTAACTTCTTGTTATAATTTTCTTTTCTTAAATTAAGTTGAGATTCTAAGCACTTTTCAGATTTTACCATTTTATTATGTATATAGAATCTTGTTTACGTGATAACAAGTTTAGATACTTTTTTTAGCCATTTCTTTGCTTAAAATGAAGTTTAGGATTATATGTGCTTGTGGGGTGTTACAATATTTGTATAAAAAATATCATATCCTTATTTGAAATCTAATATGAAGAGATTATTCCAAAATTTAATTAGGATTTTTAACTTATTAACTTCTTGTTGTAATTTTCTTTACTTATAATTAAGTTGAGATTCTAACTACTTTTCAATTTTTATCATTTTAGTATGTATATATGACTCTTGTTTATGTGAGTAGCAAGTTTAGATTAGGAGTTCTTTGCTTAAAATGAAGTTTAGGATTATATGTGCTTGTGGGGTGTTATAATATTTGTATAAAAATATCATATCCTTATTTGAAATCTAATATTAAGGGACTATTCCAAAATTTAATTAGGATTTTTAACTTGTCAACTTCTTGTTATAATTTTCTTTACTTATAATTAAGTTGAGATTCTAACTACTTTAATTTTATCATTTTAGTATGTATATAAGAATCTTGTTTATGTGATAACAAGTTTAGATACTTTTTAAACTCTTTGCTTAAAATTAAGTTTAGGATTATGTGTGCTTGTAGAGGTGTTACAATGTTTGTATAAAATACCATATTCTTATTTGAAATATAATATTAAGGGACTATGCCAAAATTTAAATTGGATTTTTAACTTTATAACTACTTGTTATAATTTTCTTTACTTATAATTAAGTTGAGATTCTAACTAATTTTCAATTTTTACCATTTAGTATGTATATAGGAATCTTGTTTATGTGATAACAAGTTTAGATAATTTTTTAGGCATTTCTTTGCTTAAAATTAAGTTAAGGATTATGTGTGTTTGTGGGGTGTTACAATGTTTGTATAAAAATATCATATTCTTGTTTGAAATATAATATTAAGGGACTATGCTGGGGAATTTAAATGAGTTTTTAACTTACTAACTTCTTGTTATAATTTTCTTTACTCAGAGTAAGTTAAGATTCCTAACTACTTTGAATTTTCTGCATTTTAGTAATGTATATATTATTCTTGTTTATGTGATAACGTGTTTATAAACAATTTTTAGGCATTCTTAGCTTAAAATTAAGTTTAGGATTATGTGTGTATGGGGATGTTACAATGTTTGTATAAAATACTATATTCTTGTTTGAAATCTACTACTATTTGTCGCCTAATAACAAATTAGGCACTTGGATGTTTTGTTATTACTAAAAATCAATTGATTATTAACTATTTTAGAATTCCAATGCTTATCTTTATTATATATAGTAGGTATAATTTAAATATCTACTAAATATAGGAGATCATGCCCAAATTTAATGGAAATTTTAATTTACTAACTTATTAGTATGTTTTGGTTCCTTTTTTTGTTTTATTTTTTATTTTGCATATAGGAGAAGATGTTGGGCTCAACGCCGGCCTATTACGGAAGGAGCTGTGGCTATGGCCGAGGACGAAATTGTGAGAGAGTTTTTGGGACAAAATCGGGATATGTAAAGGGCCTTGGTTTTGGCTGAGCTGATATCATTTTCTAAATCTAGACCATCATCTTACGGCGTGAAATTGAGTTGGAGCATAGACTTGTTGAAAGACTCAACTGCTTGTGGAACTCAACAACAATAACAACCAGAGACTCAACAAGGTGGATTGACCAATTGGAGGCAACAGGTACAAAGAAACAAAACCAACAACATCATCAACAATTGAAGAAATATTGTGTCATCTACGATCAAGCCAAAGGGTCCTCATGATCCACTTTTTATGATGTGCATATGATGGACGTTCATTTCTTTTTTGTCTATACTAATATAGTTGTTTGTGATAGACACTTTTAGTTAAAAACTAATGCTTTATTTTGTTATGTAGTTATATTGGCATAAGATATTATATACTACTATGATCACATGTTATAGTTACGTATATTATTACCAATGATATGTGATATATATTTTGATTTTTGCTTGAGTTTGGGAATTAATTTTTCTATTATAATTAATGTTTAAATACCAAATACCATACATTTTGTAATATGAAAAAATAAAAATGTAAAATACATTTCACGACAAAAAAAAAATTACTAGATATTTCTGATGAAATATTTTTGTTCTTGAAGATTGTTGTATCATCCACAACTAATTTATAATTCACTGGCATATGTTTTAGGGACGAAATCATTTTGTAAATAAAAGGATTTAGCAACTTAATGAATTTGTCAGTATTAATGATAAATATTTTAGTTGAAAAAATTCTTTAGCAATGAAATATATATTTCATCAAGAAAACTTTAGTGACAAAATACTCAGACTTTCGTTGGGATTACCAAAGCCTAGGAGATGAAATTAAATTGTTACAAAAATATTTGGCAACAAAAATAAATTCGTTAGCACTAAGTATTGACTTTAGGAGACAGGCTATGTTTTTAGTGGCAAAAAGATTCTTACTTTTGTTAATGAAAAATTTCGTTGGGGAAAATATTTAGTAACAAAATTTTTATTTCATCAAGGAAAATATTGGGCGACGAAATAGGATTTTTGTCGGGATACTTTTAGCGACAGGTCTAGGGCGACGAATGTGACACAAAACATTTTTCGTTGGGAAATATTTTTGCAGACGAAATTTAGACTTTGTAAGGGCTGGCCACGGCCCACTCCGACGGTGGTCCACTCCACCGAGCTATCCCACACTGGCTGTGGGGTTTGCTTTTACTTTCAGTGGGCTCGAACTTGCAGGACCGTGAGCCCCAGATACCCATTGAGGTAGTTACGAAAGCCTATAAAGCTGGGCTCTGCTTTCGAGTTGGTAGTGGAGCTCCTCAAATAGTATTACTCAACATCAAACACACCTAGTGGTGATGTTTTTACATCTCCATGGCCTAAACCCAAAATTTTCTATCTGGGTTTCCATGTACCTGCTCCTCATCAAACCTAGTGGTAGTGGATACCCAAACCCTAGCTCCTACAGGTAGTATACTAAGCTCGTCTGGTGCGCCCAAAACCCGGGGTCCGTTGACTGCAGATCAACCGTGAACACAAGTGGATGTCAGTTGCAGCATCACTTTAGAAAATGAGGCGAAGTCTCCTTTATGCGGGAGCTCTACCAACGATCACACACGTATGCCAATGCAAACAGTCGATATAATCCCAAGGATAACAACGTGGATAAAAATGGCTTGGGCCCATCAAACAATATCCATCAACCATATCAACCATATCCCATAGTTCTAAAAGTGATAATGAACCTTATCTGACATATATCAAAATAGAGAATTCTAATACATGTGGAGAAACGATCAAAGCCACACTCGGCTTTCTTCAAAACTCAACCTCTAAGGCAGGCCGTCTCTCGCCGCTCCACATTGCAGCAAAGGGAGGGGATCCAGCGTGGGGTGAGCTAAAGCTTCGATGGGAGAATCGCCTAGGTGGGGTACTCACCACACCTAAGTGCGGTCTGTGTTTCCAAATTAAACACATTCAAGCAAATGCATGATCCTACTTGAATATCTACATGACAACTGTGGATCCCGAATCTCCGACTCTCTCACACTACTTCGCCTCGTATGAGAATATTAGTTTAATAATGGGCAACCCTCAGGAAGTAGATATATATCAATTGGGGCGCTCAGTGGATTGATATATATTCTGTTTGTGAGACTACCTCAGTCAGATATATATCAATGGGCAGCTCGGCCAGTTGATACATTATTTAATTGTGGACTACCCTCCGATGAATATCAATTGGGTGCTCAGGCGAGTTGATATTTTGGTTAATGGACTACCCTCGGATCCTTCATATTTTGAGCTACCCTCAGAACCATTTATAGACTTATACCGTCTGCTGCTCCTATGAATTCCTCGGGTATGTAGTGCATATGGAATGCATGTATGCCAATTCAATACGGTCTAATCACATGCAAATATGTGAAATATGCACATATTCACATAAACTTAAAATCACCTGACATGTTATGCATTTATCAATTTAAACATCAAGAATTAGCTCACTTGGGCTAATATTCAAACATAAGCAATTCGTTCGAATTGCCAATCAAGCATATTTTCCCGAAATTACATTTTAGGTCACTATCCTCGAGCAGTAAAACCACAGGGTTCTTGTTCCATTATCAAATAAATCATCGGTTCATATTATGAACCCGCATTTCACGGCCACTTCCGACCTCACATCAATCAACATGATTAACTCCCAAACAACCATTTCCACATCATCTTAAGTCCTTAGGCGACCACGGGCTGCTCAGACTAATAAAATTTTTCATTAGTCGGTCCCAGGTTTGGGACCAGAATCAACAACCCCCAATAGCCCCAATCGACTCAAACATTGAAAAGTACTAAAAATGGGGGAATAAAAAACCAAGTAGGGAGAAAATCCTACTCAAGGAGTTTGAAGAAACTGCGTCCGAGAGTCCCACAGCATGCTTTGCTCCGCGTAGAGCGTTCTCACTTCTTGTCCGGCTTGTCGGCGGTCAGATAAACGATAATCTAGAGAGTCTCTCTGCTCTCCATTCCCAAATTTCATTCTGCATCTCCCCACGTTTTCCTCACTCCGGACCACTTTGCATCATTTTGCCTTTAATGGGAGAGGTAATCACGTAGTAGTTTTAAGTCATCTAGTGACTTAAACAAGCTAAAATGACCCTTATGTTACTCTTTTCTGAGATTTGATGACAAGCTTTATTGACCGTCCATTTTCATCATTCTCTACTCATGCCATATGGCACATGAGTACGTGTTATATGTGACTTCGTTGCATCGGTGTTCGGCACGAGCCAGTGATGCCTCAGCGTGTCGTCATTGTCTCCTTAAAATCTACGAAATTTATGCTAACTAGACTGTGACGATTATGGTACAATCCGTTTCGTCATCTGAATTTAGAAATTAATTACGGATTTTTAACGAAGTGCAATTTTATGATGAAATGCGATTTTGCCATTCGAAAGTGGAATTTCGGGTCTTACATTCTCCCCTCCTTAAAAGGAATTTAGATCGAAATTCAAGCGATCTTTATCAAACACATGCATATGCAGATGCATTCTACCATACATATAAGAAACTGGTCATTAAATCTTAGCGACTAAACCACGTACCTTCTTAGGAATCTTAGCTAGGAAAGCGTGATCACTAACCTCAGAACTCTAAGGGTCAACGTCTCACATTAGCATAGCTCTTACATCGGCTGGCCAGGTGAGAAAGCCAGCTATCGTATCAAGCTCACCTTCTCTTAGGTGTCTCTAATCGAGATGGGGACCCGGTGATGGAGCTCTCTTCCATATCGGTCAATCATAGCAATGAATCACTTGGCCTCCCATACAGTACCTCATATGGTGCCATTCATTTTCGCTGATAAGCATTGTTGTAATTAATTCTACTAAGGAGTAGTAATCCTCTACCCTCGCGATCCGGGACACATGTTCGCCTTATGCCCTCGCTTTTTCCGTAATATAATCATACACCGTAATCACACAACCTTAGCGGTGTGTAGCATTCGCCTCTCAAAAGGTCACAATCATGATAGTCAATGATGTCAGCTCAATCCATGCCATGCAGACATCCATTTACCGAGCCCTTGCGACTCAACCACGCAATGCAATTTCAAGGTATCAAACCGAGTCACCCCGACTCCTCCTTTCGACTCGGTCTAGCGTGATAGCGGCCCGCGTGTTTTCATCTCGTCACGCTCTTGACCGCCCGAGCCTCTTGTTTCCCTGACTGACCGTGAGTCTTCATTGGGCGTGGTCTAAGACAAACTCAACCCACTCACGAGTGGTGAATGGCCATCTTGTACCCGCCCGACTCGTGATGCAGTGCACATGAACGCAATGATGCTATACTGTGACAACCAATCCCGGTTCCACCATGAACAGAATCTTGGAGATCTCTCACTCATAATCCCGACCTATCAGGTCAATTCTCACCCTACACCTTAGGGAAGAACATACATGCTAGAGCCTGCAGGCGCGGCCTCACAAGCCCCGATTCCGTGTCGGTGTCGAGATTGTAATGACTCGGCTAGGTCTCAATTGCCAACCCGATGGTTGTCAACCCATCCATGTCAAGCGACACAATCAACAACCAATATGTCTACCACCCTAAGGTCCACCTCGCCTGTGCGTAACTGATACATCCATGACTTGACCCATTTCTAGCCCCTCGGCTTTATACGTGTTGGAAGTGCTTGTGGCTCAACACCTGGCCCGAGTGGTTCCTCTAACCCTTGCTAGGGTGTGGAGGGAAGAGCGCCATGCTCCGCGTCTCACAATTGCTTGGAATGCGTGTCCCAAGGTCTTCAGGATCCTTTGTCTCTAGGGGCAATCCGTCACTCGTGCTCCCGATGGCCCCAGTCACGAAACTAGTGTGAGCTCAGTCTTACGCCTGCTTCCCTGACTGGGAAGCTGATCCTCCCTCATTGCTACCAACACCGTATCCAGGGTGTTCCAAGTATCCTCAATCTCTCTCTCTGGTCAGGGCCGCCCCAACCATGGAGTCCATATCCCGTGACGGAATCTCTCTACGTGTCTGAAGATTGACATTCGGTCTCTCCCACGACGCGTATTTGCCTCAGCTTATCTGGATTCGATGACACTCGATGCTAACACCACGTGTCCCAATCTCACCTCGATAAGCCAATATTAGCACTACTTGCGAACAGCAGCCACCCGCGATGGTCTCTTAACAATTTGTAAACAATCCTCAGTGATACTCATGCTCGAAGATTCGTGGGGTAGATCCAATGTCATCCACGGCGACTCGACAAGCCCGATCTGAATGAGGTTGGAATTTTCTATGCATGAGATCCATGAGCGTTTGCTAGCGCGTGCGTCAATCCAAAGGCATCTGTCAAACTCAAAGTGCCCATAGCAGCGTCTAAAAACGTTGTCTTAGGGATATCATTATCCCTAACTCGGTGATAATTAACCGGTCACGAAGGTCACATCTTGAAGTAGACTCGCTCTCTCGGCCAGTCAAAGCAAATCATCGATCCTCGGTAATAGGCGGTCTGAATCGTGACCACTGTTCAGGCGTAGTCAGTACGGTCGAGAAGGGTCTTGCCCCTCTTCTTCGCAGCTAGGCAGAGCGCCCGTGGTGAAGTGCTCGGTGCAATAAACCCCCTTGTCCCGATGGCTGCTGTAACTAGACTCGGAGGTTCCTCGACTGGCGGGTGCCATCTATGCGGAGTCATAGAGATGAGGATGAAGTACGGGAGTGTAGCTTCGATACCGAAGTCTACTACCCTCTATGGAGGTAGTCGATGCTTCTATCTGGAAAAACATCTGAAATTCGCTGCTTGCACCGGTAGATCTTAGTGCGGTCTCCCCTCGTCCTCTAGAGGTAAGGCTCGCTAGCCAACCCTTCTTCATCCACTGACACTTGAGACTCATTATACTATCTGGGGAAAAATGTCATGCACGGCTCCCCCCGAAATACCGGATGCGAGTCTGGCATTGTGGCGGTAACCTCACCTTCGCAATCGATGCGATCACTGTGAGTTATCAATGATCCATCCTCGGGATGACATCAATTCGACATGTCCAAAATCCTCGAGTCCATTGTGATAGAAGTCCCAGAGATCTCCTAGCTCGCCTTCGACCTATCATTCTTATTCGCCCTAATCCCCAGGGGAGAACTCAAGTACAACGGCTCCTCTAAGGTCTGAGGTCCTTACATTCCACCATATTTGGGCCTCATTCTCTAGCTGGAACGCAGCTAGTCTAATCCGGGTCGCGTCAGAGGTAATCTCCATAGCCTCTAACACTTTCTCGATTCTGCATGAACCAATGGTCGACCACCATCGGATCTCCTCCCCCTGTGAATGTCGGAGGATGATGCGCCCTAAACCTCTGGGGGTTACTAGGGTCTCCCTGACTACCTGCTATGCTAGCCTGTGCGATAGCAGCCACTACAACACCTACGGCCTCTACAAGGCCCTCACCCGATCAAATAGGCGGGTGAGTGTCGGTGGTGCTGACCATGCCCGGGTGGGCCTCTCTCGTCCTCGCCCTCTACTAGCCATCTAGATTGGTCGAATGGCAACCACGATTCATGTAATTTTTCATTTCGATCTAACTAGCAATGCGTTCTTAATTACTAATGAACTTGAGAACCACTGAACTATCGTTCAAACTTTCCTGAGTGAGCGCTAAATTTCAACCACTCGAATTCATTTATTTCAATTAGGTTAAACTTTCTTGTTCATTCGAATTTTAAATCCTAAGGTCATAACCTTAGTATTTACCACTTTTCTATCGCATTTCACCATACATATAATTCCTACGCAACTACGGCATAATTACGATTTCAATTGGTAGTTAAATCGTCTGATGTCTAGACATAACCACAGCCAAGACACTAATCTTACATAACCGATGTATCGCAATAATTTGCATTAATATTGTTTTCACTTGAAAACTTTATTTTGAAATTTTATTTTTGAAAATTTTATTTTAAAATTTTATCCAAATTTTATTTTATTTTGATTTTCAAAAAAAAAAAAAAAAATTTCGAAAATTACGCATTCACAGGTTGACCCGGTCAAATATTCTTTGTTCACTTATTATTACTATTCACGGTTCTTGTTCATGGATTACTGTTCACGGATTACTATTCACGGTTTTCTTTGTTCGCCCAGTTCTTATTACGTCCCAATACAAAAGTATTACAACACAATTTACCTTAACCGCTGCTACCTTACTGATACAATTTTTTCCAACTTCCTTTCCTTGCAATACACTTTGAACCAGTAACCTAAGGTTACTTGATACAATTTCAACGCAATACAGTTCTCACCTTATTAATATAGCCTTCCCGGCTGCCAATCTGATTTGTATTGCAACAAACCTAGACTATTCACATAATACAATCTCTTGGCCTAGCCAACCTCTTGCATACAATTACTCATATTGCAATCTGATTTTTATACTGTGACCCATTTCTTCTTTGCTTGATACAATATAGTGTATTGCAATACACTTTCAACCCCTCAGCCTTCCTCTACGCAATACAAATGTGGTATTGCGATACAAATTTTTTTTTTATTTTTTTTTTCACTACAATTTTTTAAGTATACCTGCGTCTGATTGCAAATACAGTACAAGGCTTGCAATACAATTTACCAAGGCTTGCAATACAACTTTCTATTCTTGTTTGAAGCGATAGCCAACGTTTACCTGCTTGATTTTTTTTTTTTTTTTTCATTGTAATATATATTTATATATTTCCATTATTTAAACCAATTGGAAAAAATCATAAAAATCACTAAAATCACTTTTTTCCTTCTCTTTAACACTCAAATAAATTTTATAAAAATTTATTTTTCTTCCTTCTTCAATTTCACACTGTAAAATCCTAGAAAATTATTTTCTCCTCCTCTTAGCAAATAAATTTATCAGAATTTATTTTCTTTGCTTTAAAATTTCTTCTCATTTCCAACAACTTGAATAAATTTAGAAAAATTTATTTTATTTAATTCGTCCGATTTTGCTTGTAAAACCTTAAAAGTCAATTTCTTCTCTAAACCAAATAAATTATGAATTTGTGCATTTTATTCTCTTTAATTATAGTTTTGTGCACGATGCTCCAAATATTTTCTAAGATGTTCCTTAACTCATCTATGTGCTAATCGCAAACACCTGACCAAACTACATAACATGGTATACATACCATTCATCAAACATTCACATGTTCACACAATAATTCACCCAATCACACAAAACACATCAACACACGTGCACGTAGTGTCCTAGTTTTGTCCGATTTTCTAGGTAATCGTACCTAAACTCGACATGAGCCACACACAGTGGTGATGTTTTTACATCTCCATGGCTGGCCCAAATTTTTCTATCTATAGGTTTCCATATACCTATACTCTTCGTCAAACCACCTAGTGGTGATGGATACTGAGCCTAGCTCCTAGGTATTCATTATACCTGGCTTACGTACCAGGCGCGGCCCCCAGCAGGGGTGGATTGACTACCGTCGGCAGCGGAACACAAGTGGATGTCGGGTTACTGACGCCACTAGAAAAATCGGGTGAGTCTCCTTTGTACGGGGAGCTCTACCCCAGCGTCTGCATGTGCACATCCCCCAAGCGGTCAATATAATCCCAAGGATAACAACATGGATAAAATGGGCACCCAGGCCGTAAAACAATATCCGTCAACCCGTATCGACCATGTCCCATAGTTAAGAAGTTAGTAAATGGCTCTTATACAGCATATATCAAAATAAGAATTCTAATACATGTGGAGAAGCGATCAAAGCCACGCTCGGCTTTCTCTTCAAAAACTCAATCTCTAAGACGAGCCGTGCCATCGCACGCTCCACGTACTTTTGTAAGGGGATCCACTGACGGGGTGAGCTAAAGCTTTCGATAGGAGAATCGCCACAAGTGGGCTACTCACCACTAGAGTGCGTGCAATGTTCAAATTAAACACACATTCAAAACAATCCTTGATCTGCTTGAATGTCTACATGACCTTTCGGATCTAGTCCTCACCAGGCTCTCTCACACTCGCCTAAGCCTCGTGTAGAGAATATTAGTTTAATAATGGGCAGCCCTCCGATGAATATATATCAATTGGACGCTCAGGCGATTGATATATATTATTTGTTTAATGGACTACCCTCGATGAATGTATATCAGGCCCCGGGCCGCTCAGAGCCGGTTTGATGCATTATTTGGATGTGGAGCCTCCCTCAGGTGAATATCAGTTAGCGTAGCTCAGACGATTGATATTTTGGTTGTGGACTACCCTCCCGATCCTTCTTTGGAGCTACCTGAACCATTCTTGCAGACTTATCTCATTGCACTGCTCCTGCATAGTCTAAGATGTCTTAGTGCATATGGAATACATGTATGTAGCCAACCGCAGTCTAATCACATACAAATATGTAAGTATGCACATATTCATAAACTTAAATCACCTGACATGTTGGCATTTATCAATTTTAAACATCAAAATTAGCTCACTTGGGCTAATATTCAAACATAAGCAATTCGATTCGAATTGTAATCAGCACATATTTTCCCGAAATTACATTTTCGGGTCACTATTCCTCGGAACAGTAAAACCCTAGGGTTTACTGTTCCAACACTCAAATAAATCATCGGTTCATATTATGAACCCGCATTTCACGGCCACTTCCGACCTCACATCCAATCAACACATGATTAACTCCCAAACAACCATTTCACATCATCTTAAGTCATGGAAGCGACCACGAGAGTGCATCCATTAATTTCAAAATTTTCATTAATTGGTCCCAAGGTTTGGGACGAATAAATGACCCTAATGGCTAATCGACTCAAACATTAGAAAAGTACTAAAAATGGGAATAAAACCCAAGTAGGGAGAAAATCCTACCTCAAGGGTTTGAAGAAACTCCAGATCCAGTCACGCGTGGCTGCTCGTGATAAGAACTGTTCTCCTTCTTGTCCCGGCTTTGTCGACGGTCGAATCGTAATAATACAGAGAAAGTGCTTTCTACTCTCTAAAAATCTCCCAAATTCGTTTCTGCCATCTCCCGCGTTTTCTCCTTTTCCAGCCCTTGCATCATTTGCCTTTAATGGGAAGATGATCTTGTAGCGATTTTCGTCATCTGAAGTGAGCTTAAACAACTCTAAAATGACCCTTATGTCCCTCTTTTACGGATTTGATATTCGGCACTATTTCGTGATCCATTTTCATCATTTCTCTACTTTCGTACCGCATGGCACATGAGTGCGTGTTATATGTGACTTTGGTTGCATCGGAAATTGTTTCGGCACCCGAGCGATGGAAACTCCATTGTCTCATAAAATCACGGGGTACATGTGCTAACTAGATTTCGCGAGACGATTCCAAGGGTGCAATCCGTTTCGTCATCCAGAGATTTAGAGAATTAATTCTGATTTTTAACATTACAATTTGTAGTGAAGTACGATTTGCCCATATTCGAAAGTGGAATTTCTCGGGTCTTACACTTTTAGTGACAAAATATTTTATCACTGAAATTTAGACTTGTAGTGATTCCATCTTTTTCTTTTATTTCTTAATTTCTCATTATGACCTCATCACCTACATGGTTCAATGTGAGCCATAGGATTTGTGGCCCCAGGCTTACGGGGTGTGTCAGTTGACCCAGTCAACCGGGAAATCTACATGTCTCCGTCATGAGACCCATACCTGTGCGAAAATAGCCACTTGGGCCTACACATCATACAACCCAAATATAAATTTTCTCAAAAATGATTTTATTTTACAATTGTATTTAATTACAATTTACACAAAACCGGTTCTCTTGCCCATAATTTTACAAAATACAAGAGAGGGCCATCTTGGCCATTTCTTCTCTTCTAAGGTCCCGGATGCGTCCCATCCCCAAGTACTTCTTCGGTACCTGAAAAATATATTCCCACAGTGGGGTGAAATGACCAGTAGTGGAATTTACTACGGGTTACTCACTTTAGAGTGCGATGTAATGGCACACGAACATACAACACATGCTAATATATCACTCATGCATATATTAACAGAATTTAAATCTCATACATCATGTTATTCGGTTGTAATAATATCATAAGCTTAGCTCACATGGTAAACTTCTAATCCGTGATTCGTTTGGAAACGACCCTGATTCACAATCAACATGTTATTCTCCAGCCGTGACAACACACGTCACCACAAATCACACAAACAATCCGTGGTACATCAAACCACACCAGGATTTGTTATTCACTCGATCCAAATCTTTGGAGCAGAAGTCCACGGCCATCGAGGCCTCGACAAATCCCCATCCATTACACGTAGCAAGCAAAGTAAACAAGTAGGAGAAAAACCCTACCTTTTGAGTTTGTCGAACTCCCAATCACAGTACTCACCACGTAGCCCTCGGCGTGTAGACCAACTGCCTCTTGACGACCAAGCCCAGTTCGATCGTCGTAGATCTTAGAGAGAAGACAGACTTTCTCTCTCTGCTTCGCTCTCGTGACATCGTAAGCAGACCCGAGAAGCAAATGAAAATGGAAGATGATGTCCCTGCTCCTCAAAATTGAAGTTTTACCCCTCGCCTCTTTTCTTTTGCTTTTCTTTTCCTTTTCTCATTTCTCATCTCATTTTATTTTCGTTTCTCTTTCGTTCTCTCCTTTTTTGGAGCATTTAACCGTATGGAGTCGAGGAAATTCCTCATCTTCCTCCAAGCCAAATGTGTGGTATCAATTTAAATGCTTTTTTTCTTTTAATTTAATTTCTTCACTTTATGACATCACCACTTGTGGCAATGTGAGCCATGGATCATTCCCTGCTGTGGCTAATTGTGAGCCATTCTTTCCATGCACCAAAGTGTCATTTTCTCTTGGTGTGGCGTATGGCATCACTGCGCTGAATTTGTCGTAGGCTTGCCTCAGCGCGCCGAAAAATGTGAAATCAGGCCATCTCGGAATCAACGAGTGGCGGTAGCTGAATTTGTGGCTTGATTCAACGGTGCCGTCCGTTTCGTCATCGATATCTAGAAAATTCGGATTACGACGAAATTACTATTTTATCCTTCCTTAGGAAATGCGGATTTTAGAAGATCTCGTACGATTTGTAAGGCGAAAATTCCAATTTTTCTCGGAGAAAGGGCAAAATGGTAATTTTGGTAAAATACAATTTTCTAGATCTCGGATGGCAATGGTTCTCCCGTAAGTCGTGCGGCGGGTTAGCTACACGTCGGGTCGTTGAATTCAGTGTTGAAGTTTGGCACCGAGGCATGAGTGTCCCGGATGTTTTGTCTGTGTAGGTAATGCGCGGAATCTAAGAAGAGTGACACCCCTTCGCTCCCATGTGGTCACTTGAATGAATGACTCACAATGAAGTATGTGTGGAAAGAATTATGGCTCGCAATGAGGCGCTTAGTGCGTGATGTGGTAAGGGAGTTTATGAAATAAAGAAAATGATGGAAAAGGAGAAGTACGCCTTTCTTTGATGAGGAGGGGTACCTCTTGACGAATCTCAGTGAACAAAGATCTTTGCATGACCCAGAAACGAGAGAGAAAAGGAAGGAAAGGAAAGAAAAGAAAGGGAAAGAGGCTCAGGTAGAGAGGAGAAAGGAAGAAAGGAGGAAGGAAGGAAAGGAAAAGGAAGATTTCCCGGGTTTCGGTCGGTCGACGTTCGAAAGTTTGAGGACTAAAGTGGAGTACCTGTTAGGATCTCGTGTGGACACCAAAAAATTCGGAGTTTACGACAAACTCGAGAAAGAGTGGATATTTTCTACTTGGTTTTACTTTTAGCTGGATTTATAAATAGTGAGGTTGCTTGTGGGGCCATGAGAGGCCATGTAAAGTGGATTCAAACTTTGGAATTCAAGAATAGTTTCGTGACCCGGTTTCACCACGATCCATGTGGGAGTTAGGGTTTGGACTAGAAACAAGAAGTTTCTAGGTGTGGTGGTTTGTGGTTGTGATAATGATGCTTGGGCAGTTGGTTCATGTGGTTGCGAAGGGGCGAGTGGTATCTTGTTGAATGGTCCTAAATTTGAGACCTTGTTGTGTGTTATGGCTTGCTTGAATAACATGCTAAGTGTGGAAATGTGATATTGATGCATGCTTTTTGATGTATTAATATATTTTGCATGGAGGTAGATTATATGTATGAATTATAATTGTCCATGGTGTGTAAATGTTTCATGATGGCGCTTCATTCATGCATAGTAACATGTGGAAAGGCATGGGCATCATGCATTTCATATGCGGTCACATCGCGTCGAGGTGGTGTGGGTGCGAGTAGGTTATTCATCGGTGTTGGTGAATGGGTCGTGAGCTTCGGGAAAAATGGAGACCAGTCGAGTAGAGATTCACGAGTGTGTAAATGATCAAATGATAAATTACATGTTTTGGGCGAGCAAGTTGGGTAGATCCCCGGTGAAGGTCACCGGTTACTCACGGTTAGGCGTAGATCAGAAGCGATGTAAGTTCGTGAAAATGTTGAAAAGGAATGGCGATCACAGTGTAAACCCGGAAATCCGTTGCCCACAAAATAAAGGAAAAGAATCAAAATCAGGTTTTTGACAAATAAAATTGGAGGGTGTCCAATGGTTTAGTCATGGTGTGTGACAGGTTTTATTCACGCTTGGCATTCCAGGTGTGAGGGAGTCGGTTGGGACTTGGGTCGTGAGCATGAGGGGTTGCATCTCATGCGTGATATAAACGGAAATTTCATATAATAGTGAATAATTGTATGGAGATGTGATTGTTTTGTTTATAGATGCCATTGCATATGCATTTTAGGTGAGGAGTAGCCCTTGTGGAAAACTTTCACTGGGCTTTAACTCTTGATCGTCAGGACCCCTTTTGAGTGGAGGCCCACATCCGGGGAGGCAGTCTGTGATGAGGTAGTTATTGAGAAGAAAGCGAAATGTGGCTTTGAGTAAATATTTTGTAAGATGTATGAAATCTTTTGTAGAACAAGCGCCGACTATGATAATATAGTTGATTATTTTGTTTTATAATTGGGATGTATGGGCCCATGTGGCTATTTTACTCATGTGTGTCGTGGCACGAGGCCGAAATAATTTTATCGGGTTGACGGGTAGTCAACGGACACCGAGTTTGGGGCGTCACGGGTTCATTTCCACACATGGCTGGTGTGAGCCATTCCTTTAATGCCAAGTGTCACCTCTTGAGGTTCCATGTGGCATCCCTAACCTTGCCATGTCATCAGGCACTGACCTCGAAAACGGCGAAATCCAGGCCGCACCGAGGTCGACAAAATTCAAGCGTGGTAACTAAATTTCGCAAGACGATTCCAACGGTGAAATACGTTTACGTCATGCGAGATCTAGAAAATTTGGATTTTTACGAAGTACGATTTTGCCATTTTTTGAGAAAATTGGATTTTCGGGAGTTCCAGAGGATCTGACCGGTTAACCTCATGAACAGGGACCTCAGGCACTCCAACGAGGATATGAAACATTTCCTTAAAACCATAAATTAAAATCCGTGGGCAGAACCCTTACAATCCTTCACATATCTTTATAACGCATAATGGGAAGTGAAGTGGTAATTTTCTTTTCTTTTCTTTCCTTTTTACATAGATTTTGAGGAAAATCGGCGGAGTTTCCTCTGTTTTTCGGACTTTCCCAAATTTACAAAACGATAAAGCATTTAAAGCTGCTTCTAAACTTAAATTTTCAACTTCATATTAGGACTCACCGTCTAACCAATCAAACACAATATACATACATATACATTTATTTACTTAAATCATCAAAACATTCAAACTTCTTTAATTCCATGCACATTTTATCAAAAAAGTTTAGGCTTGGCCAGGAGCTTAAATCGACCGCCTCAATACCTCGTCCATTGAGGATCAAAGCCCACGTAGTTCCTTTTCAAAATATATATACATATATACATATATACATGACAAAATATTCAACATATACAATATGCAAATATTTATACAATGCGGTTCACGGCGTACGTCTCTCGATGGCTCGACTCACTACGCGAAGAGATGTCCTCACCGCTCACTTGTCTCGGTTCTACGAAAATAGTTTTGAAACATACGAGAAGCGAGAATGAAGCTAAAGGCCCGATGAGTTACATTTTATTTAGATAACATTTTGAAATTATATATAAGTAATAAATACTTATACAATTAAAAATCCAATTTATACTTTAAACTTTATTTCTTTCTTTCGATGGAACCCGAGGATAAACACATCGAAACTGATTTAGAATGCCGCGGTGAAGGGCAGTCTCATTCGATCATAACCACTACGCTGAAGAAACTCACGCTTTGCATGAGGTTCCGGTCATAGCACTTTATCACGTGTAAGGATATTACTCTAGCACTTTGTTCGCCCTCCGATTAGTAACTATAGCTTTACCACTACAAGCCTTACACGCTTAAAGTACCTCGCGATATCGATCATAGTCATATAGGAGTTAGGGTAATCATCAGTAAAACATTTCTTCAAAATACATTTCTAAATCCCATTTAAACACTTTACTTTATTATTTATACATTTGTATTTCTTTACATTTTTAAACTTCCATAATGCCTTAACACATGCATACATATATAATTTCATATAAATATATATATTGATGCAAGATAAAACCGTTCCATATGCTTTAACATTTATATAAACATTTCCATAAATTTTCAGTTTAACATTAAAACCATTCGCACTAAAACTCAATTGTCAAAATATCCATTTTTACCTCCTGATTCACACCGCTCAATCCAGCTTGCTTCCGTCGAATTCTGTTTCCGATCCGATAGTCCTTTTCACCTTTTTCGAAAACCACAACTACAAATTAATCATAACTTCTATTTTAATTACCATACATTCATTTAAAGCCAAATGAACAAATTGCCCTTAACTTTAAAAAACCACTCATTTCGGCCAACCTTTTTCCAACAATACTCTATAGACTTTATGACCCAAAAATTATTCAAAAGGTCTTCAAAATTTATGAAACTCTCCAGATAAGTCCTTTATATATCCAATGACATCTCTTTAAATTTTCAATTTAAAATTCCTTCTCTAAATCCCTCAACCACATAACACAAGTTACAGCATGTTTTCGATGCCAACTTGGTTAACTCACTCATCACCTACTGTTATCAACGATTTATGGGATCTTAACTCCATAGAATTGGAAGTAGTTTCTTCACTCATTTGAAGCTATAGTTTATAAGGTTTCTTCTCCAATTGGAATCACCCAATTTGGATCACCAAAACTCAAGTTATTGTATTTTACATCTAGATGACTCAATTTGGCAGAACAGAATCTGCACATAGCTCCACTTTGAAAAATTTTATGGGAACTTTGGGGTTACAATTTGCTTACACTTCCTTCAGATAACTTTTTCCCCTAGAAGTCTATTTTACCCATAATTTTGAATCATTCAATTTGGATGAGTGAAACTCCACTTATGGCCAAAACACTACAACCATACCCAAAACAGAGCAAAATCAGTGAGCTACACGAGTTCACCTTTCAATCCGTATTTGGGAGCCTTAGAGCTACAATTTGCTCTTGGTCCCTTCTATAAATTTGTAGCCCTATCTCTTATGGTTCTTTACCAATTGGAATTAATTCATTTGGATGATTCTAACTTAATTTATAGCCAAAACAAAAACAGGGTTTTACGAAATTTGTAAGCATTCCTTTACTTTACAACATGATCTTGGCACCACTCAATTCAAATCCTTTTCTTTTCTTAATTCCAATGCATTATACCTCAATTTCATAAATCCCTAACCAATTTCAACATCAAACCCTAACCATTCACTCACTTGATTTTTCAAACCCTAACCTAATCCATTTCTTTCTCAATTTCTATCAAAATCATCATGATTCAACCTTAAATACCCCAATTCTACCATCCATACAAGAAAATCAAAGCATTAGGTATGGAAAACATCAAAAATCCAAGTCTCCACCATTAAAACTTACTTGTTCTTGGTTTTCCTTGGCTCCTCTCTTGATTTCACTTATGAATCCTTGAAAAAACTGAAGAAGGGAGAAAAATAATCACACCTCACCTTGCCCATTAGCCACTAAACGTTTTCTTCATACTTTCTTTCCTCTCTTTTCTCTTCTTTTCTCCTTCTCCTCCTCTCCCTGACTGCTGCTTAAATTTTGAGACAAAATATGAGTTTTGGCTTTTTTGTCTCTAACTTCCAAGAATTGCTTATGAACCAAAGAATCCAATTGGTCCATTCTCATGAGTCACCTAACCTAACAGCCCTAAAAAAAAATTTTTTGATTGGCTCTTGTTAAAAGTCTCATTGGTCCATTCTCATGATATTTTAATCATAACAACCATTAAGAAAGGTTTTGATTGGCTCTCATAATAAAATATCTCACTTGACTTTTATCTCAGTTTCACCTTATCTTTGCTATACTGGTCAAATGTCAAAAAATATTCTGTAATTAAGTCTAAACTTCAGGTGATGAAATATTCCTAATTAAATCCTTCACGAGTGGATTCCGGATGGAAATCAGAAATCGGTTTAAAATCATTAAAATCAATCAGGACAATAGCGTATTATTATCGAATTCGTTCGGATCGCTGAAAACTATCAAACGGACTCCGTTCCTCCGTTTCAGTTTTGTTCGAACTCTATGATTATTCCGGACATTTTCGTATGTTCGGCCCGATTTCAAGAAAATTTTAGCGCATGCATAAATTTCGATCAGAATCATATTCATAAATCTCAATTCTCTTCTAAATATCGGTTCAAAGTCATAGGGTGAAATTTCTTAAAATTCCTTTGCAAACCCTCAATGGGATATAATAAGAAAATGCTATTCCTTGGGGCATTTGGTGAAAATTTTCGAAAAATTTCACTTTACCTTGCCAAATAGCGTCCGCGTTCTAAATTCTAATCTACGCCGTTTATCGTTGGACCTCTGTCAGTTTCAAAACCACTATTATAACGTGTCCAGGTTGGGGTTTACATTCCACACATACAATTATAGCCTTGTTTGTTCGTTTATCATTCTTAATCTCATTAGCAAAAGACGAAATAATGTTGCCATTAAACCGTGAGGTGGCGAAATTTTCTTAATATTTTTCCTATAACTTTTATGCTTATACGAACCCTTTCATTCCTTATTAAAGTTACCTCATTAATCCAATGGAGAATTATTAAATTAACGGAAGAGGAACCAAGCAGGAACTTTTATGTGCATACAAGCAAGCCGTATGCCTAGAGCGGAGAGGGTTCGCCACAGGCGGAGCATGCTCAAGCACGACGAGACTAAGTTGAAAACGACCTCGAGTTACTTTAAGTGGAGGTGTGTCTCAGCCTAGGCGGATCTCACAAACCCCTACGCGTGGACTCCTACGCTAGGCATAGGGTGGCAATGGAAATAGAAATGATAAGTTTAGCCATTTTTTGATTTGGAATACTTTTAGCAGCAAGACACACCATTTGAAACAAAACCATAAAACTAACTAAATCGACCAAAACACATGTATTGAAAAGTTGAGGTTTCTTAGCCCAACTTAAACAAGTATTTCCAAACAATCCCAAACCAAAGTTCTAAACAAGCGTTCATAAAAACATCAAACTTAAACTAGCATCCTTACTATAGTTTCCTTTTCAAAATAATTTCCATTACTTGAACTTCTCCATGCTTTTCCTTCTTCATTTTCCTTCTTCTTCTTCTCTTACTTATCTTCTCTCTTTTCTCTTCAAGCCGTAGCCACTAACCAAAATAAGCCAAAAAATGAGATGTTTGATCTTATCCACCCTTTTTTAATGTTGGGCCATGTTTATTGCTTATTTGGGTTTAATTTCTCTCTTTGCATATATGTCATTTTATTCTCTTCTATTTTGCAATTTGCTTATCTTATTTCAGTTATATTCTTTCATCTTATGCCACTTAGGTCCTTAAATTAGCAAATTACTAATTTATCCTTAACTCTTGTGACGCCCCAATCCCGGGGTGTCCGTTGACTACCCGTCAACCAGCGGAACATCTATTTGTCTCGTATCACGAGACCCATACCTGAGTATAAATGCCTCTTGGCTCATAAACCAATACTCATAAAAAATCAATATTTTATACAAAATGATTTATTTACAATTGTCTTTGATTACAATTTATACAAAGCGGGTCTTGTGCCCATTTACAAAAATACAAGAGGTGTCTTGGCGTTTCTTCGCCTGCAAAACCGGATACGTCCATCCCGATCGTCTTTAGTGCGCGAAAAATATATTACGGCCGAGGTGAGCAAGTACTAGTGGTGGGAATTTCTACCTACTTAGTTACTCCCCACTAAGTGCAATGCAATGGCACAACAAAACACATCAACACATGCTAATATATCACTCATGCATATATTAACAAGAGTGCTCCCATACATCGGGTTATTCGGTTTTAGCCAGCAACATAAACTTAGCTCACATGGGCTAAGGCACAATCCGGCGGTTCGTCTTGGAAACCTGATTCACAATCAACATATTTATTCACCCATGGCAACAACACACATCCACACAAATCACACAAGCAGTGCATTGAATTTGTCCAAACCACACAGTTTATTCACTCGGGTTCCAATCTTTTGGGCCAGAGTCACGCTATCAGGCCTCTGACAAATCCCCATCAGAGTACATGATCGCTTAAGCAAAAGTAAAACAAGTGGGAGAAAACCCACACCTTTGGAGCTTGTCGGCTCCAAAACAGTGGTGCCAACCTTGATCGCACTTGAGAACAACTTAGCTTCTTGCCTATTCAGACTCGCCGGTCCGTCGTAGAATTACAGAAAAGGTGAAGTAAAAATCATGTTTCACTCTACTCTTGGTTGCTCTTTTCCTCTCCTCTCTCCTCTCCCCGATCAAAAACTGGTGGTGGGACAAGAGACAAAGTCCTCTCCGCCACATAATCAGTTCTATTGGTTGAGAGGATTACACCTCTAATCCTCTTATCCAATACTTTAAATTTTCCTCAAATGGCATGATGCCATGTGTCACATCATGAGCGACGAAGTGCAAATGTTTGACTCATGGCTTGACATTAGGCGCCTCTTGTGCATTCGTAAAGTCATAGGAGTGTCACATGTTCTGCGTCTTATCAAAAAGCGTGAAATTCGGTATCTCGAGTCGACAAGTCGACGTGATAGCTAGATTGTGAGACAATTATGGTGAAGTCCGTTTAGATCATCAAAGAATCTGAAAAATTCTGATTTTGGCCAAAGTACCATTTTATCCTTCCTTAGAAATCTGGATTTTCGGAGTTCTCTAACTCTTGAACAAATCTGGGTTTTTTTATCATTTTCTTACTTATCATTTATATTAAGAAAAATACAAATTTTGCACTAACTATCTTCTGTGAAATAACTACTTGGAGTACAGTAGGTGTTAGAGCATTAGAGAAGGGGAGCACTTTAATGTCATGTAAAACAAAAGTAACCTAATTGATATATAGTGAAATTCATTGCATCTGGACATAGCCCTGTGGATGTAGGCTTGAATAGAACCATGTGTAATCTACATGTGTCTCTTGTGGCGAAGCTTATGCATATTTTTTTTTAATTACATTACTTTTGCAGAAATTAACTCAATATGATATATAACATAATATAATTGGTTGCAACCTTATATGAGCCTTAGTGTACCATTTACTACAACATTCCTTGATCTTATCTAACAAACATTTTCCTTTATATATATATATATATATATATATATATATATATATATATATATATATATATATATATATATATATATATATATTATAATAAGAGTTATAAATTAATTTTTGAATATTATTCTCAATTCTCTTTTTCATTATGCTGCATAATGGAATAATCAACTAATCATGGGTGTAAGACTAGAGAAATTTCAATTTCTGGAAAAAGGGCAAAATCGTAATTTCGGTTACAAAATTTTAATTTCAATTAAAATCCAAATTTATTCACTAGTCTGGATGGCCGAAATGGATTACAGATTGGAATAGTCTCATGAAATCTAGTTACTCAAATTTAAATTAAATTGAGAGGCATTCGAGGACAACACGTTTTTCGAAGCATCCTTATTCAGTCTTGTAAAATGATTCGATGCCAAGAAAAGTCACATATAACAAGTACTCATGTGCCATAAGTGGTATGAGTAGAGAAATGATGAAAATGGACGGCCGAGATAGTGCCGAATGTCAAAACTGGGAAAAAAAGGACAAAATGGTCATTTTTGGAAATGTTTAAGTTAGAAAAAGACAAAACACAAATAGTGTTTGTCTCCTTCATTCAAAAAGCAAAACAAAACGTGAAGTGAATGGAGAAAAGATACAGAAGCCAAAAATGGAGTTTTTAGAGAGAGAGAGAGAGTGAAGCTTCTATACAGGTGTGAATGATACGGCCGTCGCGATGCGGAGACCCGAAGGAAAGATGCTGCGCGGGGAGGGGGCTTCGTGGAGTGAGATTTAGGGAGTTTCCTCAAACTCCGAGAGAGTGGGGATTTCTCCTACTTGGGTTTTTACACTTTATTTAAGTGTTTTTCAATGTTCCGGTTAACGAGGCCTTGAATGGCCATTTGATCAGTCTCAAAAACTTGGGACCAATTAGTACATAATTTTTGGAAACCATAGTAAGGCCGACCCGTGTCCACGAGGCGATGGGTGATTAATTGGTATACATGCCATAAATTATGTGTTAGTTTTGTATAAAGTAGGAAATATTTGTGAAATTCGGGTTCACAAAGTGAGCCAGATGATTAGTGATTTTAGAATGAAATGGCAGGGTTTCACTATTCCAGGAAATAGTGTTGAAAAATAGAGATTTTGTAGATTAATGTGTTTGAGTCGAGTAATTCAGTAGAATTATCTTGATCGATATTACATTGAAGAACTAATTTAGTGTGATGAAATGAAATTACATAACATGATTGTGTGATTTAATTTTTATGTGAATATATATGCATGTATTTATAAGCGTAATGGAATTGACATTATGTATTCCATGCCTTTCAGAGGCATACTAGGATGATAAGTATTGAGTGCATGAGGGTGGTCTAGAAAATGGTTTGGAGGGTTGTCTAAAACTAAATATGATGGGAGGGTAGTCATACTAAAGAAAAATATCAATCGTCGAAACCTTGAGTGTGCTCGCGGAGGAAGTAGTTCAAATAATATCGATACGTGAGCGATTGATTGATACCACTTCGGGTTGTCCACAAACAAAATAACATAAAAAAAATTCTCACGAGACTTAGGCGAGTGTAAGAGTCGATGAGGACTGGGTATGAGTTGATCGTTGGAGCATTCAGTAGGATCATGCATTTGCTTGGTGGGTGTTTATTTTGGGTATTGCATTGCACTTAGGTGGAAGTGGCCCACGCAGGGTGAGTTACTGCGAGCATTAGCTCACTACGTCGAGGATACTATTTTACAGAATGCGGGGCGTGCGAGAGACGGCTCGTCCTAGAGGCCGAGTTTGTGAAGAAAGCAGGGTTGTGGCTTTGATGATTTTATACATGTATTAGAATTCTCTAATTTTAATATATGTGTTGTATAAGAGTAAAACATTTGAACTCTTAGAACTATTGGATATAGTTGGTATGTTTTATGGAGTGGCTGTTTTATGGGCCCAGTGGTGGTACACTCATGTTGTGATTATATTGGACTATTTTGGACAGGTTATATGCAGGTTTTGTATTTGGGTGGAGCTCCGTTACAAGGAGACTTTGCTAGATTTTAGTGAAAAAATGTGGTCACGGAGCATTATAGTGTCCGTGAGTTGGTAGTAGTCCAAATAGGACCTGAGTTTAAGGGGCGTCTATTAGGGTAGAATTTAACCCAATAAAGAATTTCAGGTTCATTATTGGCTGCATAGGACTCGGGGTATGTTAACATTGAATGCATCTTCATTGAATAAAAACACAATTTTATTGAATCTAATTTCAGAATATGGGGATAACCTTTACTCTTTATCACGATTATTCGAGACCTGATATACAATTTGCCTTTGCTTCCCTCAAATTAAAATACATTTTCATGTGGTACCCATTCTTCTTTATATAGAACATTTGTCTACTTTATTAACCAAAAAAGAAAGAAAAATAATCACAATCATTAGCATAACATAAAATATTATAGATTATTTTTGAGTTATAATAGTGTTATCATCATTAAGTTGGTACTTACAAAGAACTTATTTATTATTTTTTTTTAAAGAAAAAATATTATTATTGATTCAAACTTGCTAGATCGATAAATCCAAAATACAAATAACAAAAAACCACACATGATGAAACAATATCCAAGTTAATAACATAATAAATCGTCATAAAGCCTTCAAATTTGATAAAATAGTAAATGAATATTTCTGACTCCATAATTTGATAGCGATTGATCAAATTTGTGCTTACATTTGTCTGAATCGCTCTCACTGAATAAAACGTCATCCTGAGATAACAAACAACATCTAGTCGATAAAGCGATGACAAATCAAGCGTCGATAAAGCTGACAACAAACTAGCGTCGATAAGCGATGATAACAAAAACAAAAATAAAACCTAAATCTTCATAGAAAAACCACTTTATTAAGCAAGAAAAAGAAAGAAAAAAAATATGAGGGTGATTTCAAACGATAATGGCAAAAATCACTCCCTCATTGTTACTAAAGGCTATAAGATAAAAATATGAGAGAAAATGAGAGAAGGGTGGCTAGGTTTTTTCTAAAACTTATTCATTATTAGACACATATTTTTTTAGTAAACATATTTATTTTTAATAAATAATAAATAAAAAAGATCAATTATCTTTATTACCTCAAATAACAATAACAATGTTTCTACTTACTAAATAAACTAAGATATTGTAACTTTCAACTATTTTTAATAAAAAAGATTTATTTAATAAAATGTTGGATATGCTGTGAAACCAGAAAATCGATTTTCTCGAAAGAATGAATCGTAATTTAGGTAAAAAATCAGAATTTTTCTAGATCTCGGATTGGCTTGAACGCGTTGGAATCGTCTCACGAAATCTAGCTACCACGTCGATTTTGGTCGGATTCAGGAACGATCGGAAATTTGCGCGTTTTTCGAAGCGGCGTCGGAAACACTTAGGCGCATTTTGAGTGGCACCGCAGTTCCATGTGTCAAGCTCCAATTCAGTCAAGTTGAGCTCAAGGTGGGACCCAAGATGACACATGGCATGATGCCATTGGATAGAAAGTCAAACTAATGAGAAGAAGGGACATAATAGGTATTTTGGGAAAGTTTAAATAAGAATGGGACAAAAACTTCAGAATAGTGATCATCTTCTCCATTAATTAGAACCAAGCGATGCGAGAGGCAAAAGCGAATTGCAGAGGCTAGGTTTGATATTTTTAGAGTGAAAGGTGTGCCTTCTCACAAAATCACGGGTGATCAAGCCGTCGAATTTCTTGGCCAGAAGAAAGGTTCTCACCTTGAGAGGGACAGCGTGGACTCGGGTTTTAAGGAGTTTCGACAAACTCCATTAGTGGGAATTTCATCCTGCTTGTTTTATTTTTGGTTTAAGTGCTTTGTTGATGTTTTGTGTTGGATTGGTCGTGAGTGGCGTTTGATGGGTCCAAATCTTGGAGCAGAAGTGTTGGAACTTTTGAGACCCAGTGGGCGGTCGGTAGCGATTTTAGGCCCCATTTTGGGTGTTTGGGTGATAATTTATTAAATTAATTATGTATTGATGTGTAGGAGGCCGGATATGGCGTGAAATGATTTTAGTGGAACGAATGGTGGATGAGTGGGGTACATCACGGAATGACCACATACTCTGTTTTAGGATGTTAAAAGCAGTCCTGGTTTTAATGTGAATTGGACCAAAATCGTCCATGTTGTGTGCTTGAATTGTTGAAATGAATGGCTTGGTATGTGGAAATAGATAGGTTAAGACATGATTTAATGTGTTAACTGATAACCTGATTATATGGAATAAAATTATGTTTGTAAGCCATTGGAGATGATAATGTAAATTTCTCAAGTGAGCTAAATTGGGTGATGATTGATGTGTTGAATTACATGTGTGTAATTGTAGTTGATTGAAAATATGCATATTGATATATTGTACAAATGGTTTTGAAAATGGCATAATGCATTTTCGTATCATATTTGGAGTAACTAGAAGTTAGGTGTGAGTGCATGACATGGATTTGTAAAAACAACGGACCTTAGTTGCGAAGAGATTTCACATGATGATATTCGGAGAATTGGGTTGGGAGATGAGCGGCAGATCATATCGGATGAGACCATGGCTGACTTTGGGCTTCATGGCTTGGTCGCACGGAGGGTAGATACGTATTTTTCACCAGAATATTTCGGTAGTATATTTTCAAGAACAAAAAGATTTGTTTTGAAAATGATTATTTTTCTCATCATGGCAATGAAGTGTGGTGTGAGCGGTGGGCTGTGACACTGGGTGATCGCGCTAGATATTAAGTATGATCCGCGTATTTACTTGAAGTGTGTTTATTTTGGGGCATTGCATATGCCTTAGTGGAGAAATGCTTGGGTGGGGTGATTAAATCTTGACGAATCTTCCTTGCGTCGAGGAATATCATTCAGTGCAGGAGCGTCGAGACGACTCATCTTAGAGGCCTATTTTGAAGAAAGCGAGGTTGTGGCTTTGATGCTTTGGATATAACATGTATTAAGTACAGATTTTTAATATATGTTTAATATAAAGATGTAATCAACTATTGAATTATTGGAATGGTGGAATATGGTTGTGCTATTTGTTTTTATAGTGGTTTATAGACGAGGCATTTTTACTGGGAGTATAAGTCTCGCGATACGAGACATATATAGATTTTCGTAGTGGGTAGTCAGCGGAACACACAGTTTGGGGTGTCATATCTTATAAACAAATGCTTTGCTTATGGGGTCTCCCCCTCCATTCAATCAAAAATAAAATAAAATCTGATATGCATTAATTCAAGTTTAATATAACTGCAAAAATTAAAAATAACACAATATATATATATATATATATATATATATATATATATACGTATTGTGTGTAATAAAAATGCAAATAATGGCAACTAAATAAAATTTCATGCATTTTATTGCTTATCATCATTTGATCTTTGCAATTGGACTATGACTTTTTTCACTACTGGGAATGATATTAAAGAATTATAACAATTTAAAACTCATTTTTGGAGTTCTGGTATTGTCGGCCCCAATTTATCGGATCGAAAGTCGCGATTTCCAATATTTGGCCAGATGTTGCAGAAAATTTCGGTTATTTGACCGGTCAAATCTGCTCCCATGGGTTTCGAACCCGTTACAGAGCAAACTAGTTGGAGGAAAAGAACCAACATATATTTGGCTAGGCTTATTTTAATTTTTAAAATTTATTTAATCATATATATATATATATATATATATATATATATATATATATATATATATATATATATATATATATATATATATATATATATGACCTTATTATTTAATATTTGAATTAAATAAATTAAAATTTTAAGATAAAATATATTATCATTTATTTTAGTAATATTATTCTGATCATAATCGATATTTATTTATTTTATTTATCTTATGATTTTTTTAAAATTTGAATGTTTTATTTTGAAAGAGTAAAAGCATATATTTATTCAAAAATACAAAATTATGATTAATTTGATAAATATGGATTTCACTATAATTTTAATAATTTTGATTATTCAAATAAAATTCATCCAAAAATATTTAAATTTTTATTTAAAAGAGAATAAATCACTTTTAATAAAAGTTCTTAAAATTTTATAATAAAGAAACATAAATATATTAAAAGTTAAATAATTTATTGTTTATCGATATTTTTTTTCAAAATATCCACTAATATTTCCGATATTTTCCTATATATTCATAAGATCAAGTTACCAATATATTCGTCTTTACTGATATTTTCATACTTGGATACTTCTAATAAAATTTTTGAAGAGAAGTGCTAAAAAAGAGAAAAATCTATATAACTATAAAAATGATCACATTGTTAAATAAAAAGAACAACATTGATAAAGAAAAACCAGAAGAGCCGTAAATGGAGAAGCAAAGAGAAGAGGGAAGAAAGAAAAGGAAAGAAACGAGAGCTTGTTTGTTTGTAGGATCCATTTTAGAGGTTATAAATATGGATTAATTTGTTAAATTATATTATATTATAGAGTATAATATATTAATTGTCCATAACATGTATCCATCCCCACACCTTTTTTATGAAGCCTCACTCTTAAAGGTAAACAATTTCTACACAACCTCCACCCAAAATCTAGCACTTTAGGAGGAAGTGAAATGTTCCAAAACCTCTTCCAAGCTTAGGAGAGCACGCGGATGGGGAGAGGGAAGACCATTCAGTTCAATAGTATATCATATGAAGATTTAATCGTATATAGTCCACGAGTTCGAATGGTGCCAAATTGGAAAATCGAGTATAACACGACGAGAGAAAGCGATTGTCCGCGCACAGTGGGGGCTCGATCGGACTAAGAGGCTAATTGGATAAACTCCTCACTCCAACTGACCGAGTTCAACTGACAACGGAATCCTTAAAGTCCTCCCCAAACCATTATCATATATTGAACCCACAGAAAATTAGGCAGTCTCTAACCCATGGATCATTCGAACACTAGTGATTTTGCGGACCCGATTTTTATGCGATACTCCGATCTCCATGACCCTCCTTTGCGTCGAATACTCTTTCCCAGTCAAAATGGATTAGACTGAATTAGAAGAAGGTAGTCTCTTGGAAAGGAAAATATTTTTCTTTGAACACTCGGGCTACCAAGTATGTAGTTGGTTAGGAGATTCAACCTTACTTTCGAGTGAGATTAAGCAGGGCGTAGATCATGGACTGATCCACCATCCTCTTTCCTCGCACAAACACCACCTTTGCGATGTACGCCACCTGTGCCTTCAGCCGAGGCCCACCAAAAGCAGGTTCAACATTTCTGAAGTTCCTCTAGGCGATGGAGAATAGAAAAGACACCCATCTTTGTAAGTAGAGCAGTAAGCTGCGCTACAGTCCTTATCAAAATTCTTTTGCCTGCTCTTGAAAATAACTTACTTTGCCAAGAAGTCAACCGTTTACGTAAACGGTCCTTCAGAAACCCAAAAATAACTCGTTTGGAACGACCAAAACTGAAGGCAGTCCGAGATAGTAAGAATTACCATCCACAACTTCAACTCCCAACAGATCAATTATCTCATTTTGTTTATCAGTACGAATGTTAGAACTAAACATAACCTCAGACTTACCATAATTAGCATCTTGTCCTGAAACATGTTCGAATTTCAAGAAAATATCACGAACCACTTCAACTTCAGCTAGAGAACTCTTGAAGAACAAGTAACTATCACCAACAAAGAAAAGATGAGAGATAGAGGGTGCATTCTTCGACAATGAGTGAAGAGAGAAAAGCACCTAGCTTGAATCTCGAATCATGTGAAAGGCCTTTGCTTATAAAGCAAATAGAAGCAAGTAAGGCGAAAGAGGACAACCTTGATGGAGACCCCTCCTAGGTATAACCAAACCCACTTACGTGCCATTGAAGAGCACAAAATATTCAACCATCAAAATGCATAACATAAGCTAAGAAATCCATTGCTCTGAGGCACATCTTCTGTGACATAAATTGGAGAAATCCCTAATCAACCCTGTCATATGCCTTACTAATATCCAATTTTAGAGCAACATCACTAATAGGACCCCTCGTGCATCGCTTAAGACAATGCAAGACTTCACTTCGTATTGTATGTGAGTGTTGTTAGTTGCCGAGAAGATATCGATCTCTGAATATCTTCATACGGTGTGAGAACGGCAACAAGCTTATATAACACATTACATAACGAGATCGACCTTAACCCCTTCGTGGAAGATGGATTCTCACATTTGGGAATTAAAACTATTAGAGTATTATTAAGGCCCTAATCGGGAAATGCCTTAGGTCGAGAACCATTGTGTGAAGGCTGCCGAAAGATTTGATCCGCGATCAAAGGCGAAAATGTTGATAAAATCGATTCCGAGCCATACGGACCGAGATTTTGGGATACATTGGTAGCCTTAGTGAACTACTCTTTAGAAAAAAGTGCAATTAAGCTCTCATTCTCTTCCAAACTAACAACATCAGTCAATGAGATTTCCAAACCATCGAAGTTAGGAAAACCTAAGGAGAATAAGTTCCAAAAATATGACAAAGCAATGGAACCCATCGTGCTCAAATCCGATTGCTCTATCTCATCATCATCAATAAGAGAACTAACCTTATTGGCTGACCTTATAGGCAAAGAAGCTTGTGCATAGAAAAAGGGAATTTGGTATTAAAGGTCATAGTTCTCCAGCCCAGCGCCTTAACACGATGCTTGATCTGACTCTTCATTCTCTAATAACTTAGCAAGACACCTTTTCTCATTAAAAAATTCAGCCACTCGACTTTCATCAGTACAAGACAGGAGCTGCTCAACCTGCACCTTACACTTTTTAAGTTTATTACGAAATTTCTGTAAAAAATTCCTCCCTTGTCGGCCGTAAATCTGTGATATGACAATACTGAGAGAGATCGGTAGAACTCCCCCACCAATTCTCAAAATAAAAAACAAACTCTTCTTCTCTTAACCATAAATTTTCAAATCTAAACTGATGCGAAACATTCCTGTGGGAAGGAGGCGAAAACTGCAATAAAATGGGGGAATGATTTGAAGTAGTAGCGAACAAGTTAGAGAGCTTATGAGAGGGGAACAACTCAAGCCAGTTCGTTGTAACAAAGCACTAATCTAACTTTTCTTGAACCCAGTAGGAAGTCCACTACTCAAAATACCTAAAGTAAAACCATAACCCTACAAAAATAACTCATTTAAGATACAATTAGTTAAAGCATCATGAAACCCATGAAAGAGCCAGTCAGGATGAGCCACACCTCCTTTCTTATTCGATGGAGAAAGAAGATCATTAAAATCACCAATGCAAACCCATGGAAGGGATGATCTAATTGCTAAGGCGCGCAATAAATTCCAAGAAGTCCTTTGTCTATGGCGCTCAGGGAAGCCATAATAACTAATCAAACGCCAATCACCAGTGCTTTCAGAAATAACAAGGTTAATATGATTATTAGAAAAACCCGTCCGAGCGACTCAGATGAATACCATAGCGAGCCACCACTATGGCTGATCTTTATTGGTGCCAAATTGCAAAAAAATCAACAATATGTAACTCCTCAATCTTCATCTCATGAACTGATGTTTCATGAAAAAGCCAATACGAGACGATGTGACTTAACCAAATTACACAAACACAAAAGCTGCTCTCGAGTTCCCAGGCAGGGTTGACTAAAGGCGGCTTCATGGCTGTTGTGACTGCTCTGCGAGACCGCGGATTAATAATTAGTGAATCTTTAGCAAACCAGAAGAAGAATCATCTGTAGTAACTAAAGCTTTCCCCGTAGAATCCAAGTCCATAGCCAAAACACCTCACGCCTACGCTTCCTATAATCTTGTAAGTCCACCTCCATGTTTTCATCCGAAGTTGGCTGCACATGCTTCAGAACGGAATTCTTTGGAGTAGTCGAAATAGAGTTTTTAGGCTACAAATGATGCCAGGCCCCAATGACAGTACTAACATCCAGATTCTGAGGATCAGAGACTCTTTGGTACTTGGCTGGGGCCAAATGAGAGCGGAAAAAAGAAACCCTTTCAAAAGTCTGCGGAATCACACCATCAGATTGAATCATTTCCTTTCATCGTAACCAGCCTTTCAGCATAAAAGAACCGAAAAGCTTTCATCCAATTACCCCATCTGAGAGCCATAGAATTTGTTACCATAGAAAAGTGAAAATCGCAAAAACATTTTGTATAAGCTAGCTTACCCTGAAAAACAACTGATACTCATACTTAAAGAGGACTTTCGATGAAGATCCATTAGACAACAAAATCTTCTTCCAACGTTTCAACGACTGCGAAACATCAATTCGAACCTTAACCTGAATATAAGAGGCCTTAAACCTTGTATTGTTAGTCTCATCATACTAAATAAATTTGCCCACAAAGTCACCAAGCGCTGACTTAGTGGGCTGTGAACCTATAGGAAGGTTATGGTCGTACCCGAAGTTGTGAGTCAAAGCGAAGCAATGATATGAACCGTTAGGCATTAAACAATGGAGGAGGTTGCACATATTGTCATGCTCTATCGAGGCCACCTTCAAACCCTACTAATGTCATACTCATGAAAAAATTAAATAAGAATCGCCTATCATCAGTTCTGAACAAAATACCTCTTCTGGCCTCCTGTAAGCGTGGCTTCAGTTCTTTGAAGGAAGGAACATGGGTCGGCGTGAAGATAGCAACTTCCTGCCATGTAGAATTCATACGATACAGTTTGAAGCATTAGACTTCCACGAAAAGGCATCCTCTTCACCAGTGAGAGAGATAATTGAGCAATACGAGTCTCCGTAGAAAATCAAAGGATTCTGAGTGCGGTGAGCAAACGGTGAAATGTTTGTGATCACAAGCGAGCCACTAACTCCCTCCAGCGAGAAAACCTAGCTCTCTCAACGAGAGTTTTTTTATATGTTTACCTTATGTATTTTTATTTTTTTTAATTATTTTTTTTTATGTTTGGTCTTTATGTTTGATGTTCTTTACTTTATTGTATTTTATTATTAAATAAAACTATAGACAATGTTAGTGAGATATATAATTTTTATTTACATATTAAGTAGGTGCGCATCACTTAAAGTCTATACCTCAAGTGCGCCTGCGCTCAGTATTAGGGCTGTGCCTAGTGCGCCTTGCGCCTGCAGAGGCTTTGGCAGCTTTGGTGCGTCTTAAAGAACTCTGAGTTAATAGTACATCAAGTTCAAATTTATAGAAAACTTCCTAAAGATTTTAATGAAGAAAAAAAACCTATAATATTTTAGTTTTTATAATATCTTTGATGCATGCATTACGAAACTAAAGTGAAGACGAGAGAATGATTCATTAGTACATACATTTGAATGATAAATGTTGGGGGTATATAAGTGAATCTTTGCTATTTTAATTTTTATCATAGTTTTATATATATATATATATATATATATATATATATATATATATATATATATATATATATATATATTAATTTTAGTTCTTTAATTTTTAAAATTTTAAAATTATGACAAATCTTATTTATTAAGACACTTTAATTTATAAGTTCTTATGATAGTATTTTCGTAATTTCAATTGTTATTAGTATTTTATAGTAATGCATCCAGCAATTTAAAATAATGCATTGCCTTTTTTAAATATGCATTCAAACCTGAATAGCTTATTGAATAAAGTACCTATTGTGAAATCCCGAGAAAATCTAATTTTCTGAAAAAGGGCAAAACGGTAATTTCGATCAAAATCGAATTTTTCTAGATCTCGGCTAACGAAATGGACTTCACCGTTGAAATTTTCTCGAAATCTAGCTACCACGTCGAATTTCGTTGAATTCCGAGACAATCGGAATTTCACGTTTTCGAGCATAGAATTAATAAGTGTAGTAAAGCATTGTGAAAGACATGTGATGTGACAAAAGTCACCTACTACATGATGTTTCATGAGTAGAGAGAGGATGAGATGGATGGTTTAGATTGTGCCAAGTGTCAAAATCCAAAACTTAGGGACATGATTGGAATTTTTGGAATGTTTAATGAGAATAAGACAAATGAATAGTTGTCTTCTCAAAACAAGAGCGTCTGCGAAGGGGCGGGGAGATGCGTGGCAGGGATTTTGGTTTTAGAGAGAGAAGGGCTCCTTCTCTACAGATTTGTCTGGCAGTTCGAGCCGGAGTCGATTCGGCGGACGAAGCTTGAGTCGATCTATGCGGCGAGGGCTACGCGTGGACACCGATTTGGTGGAGTTCCGATAACTCTAAGAGGTAGGGATCTTTTCCTATGTGGTTTATTCTTTGGCTAAGAGCCATGTTTATGGTTAGGGATATTCTGAGGCTTGATTTAGCCGTAAATTCGGTCTCAAAACCTTTGAACCGAGTGGAGAAAATCCCAAATTTGGTGGCCGTGAACAGTGCCAACCAGAGGTTTTTCCACCTTGTTCGTGTGAATGTGAGATTTTCTTGGTGTGAAAATGTGTCTTTGTCAAAAGTGATTCAAAATGAATTGCTTGTGTTTTCTAATTAGCCCGTGTGAGCTAATTTTGGTATTGTGTTGTGGTGCATAACATGATTTATGTGGATTAATTATGTTAATATATGCATGTGAAATGTATTAGCATAAATTATTTGGAAATGGCATAATGCATTCCATATGCACCGGGGCACCCTAAATGGTAGGTGTGAGTGCATGACATGAAGGAAATAAAAGAAAAACGAAAATGTTTGTGAAAGGAATTTCGACGGAAGATTTTCCGAAGAATTTCCTTGGAGAGTCGTCTAACAGATCACTTCGGATGAGGACCATGACTATTTCGGAGCATTATCCAGCAATTCACCTCGGAGGGTAGTCCAATATATTTACCGAAATTCGATAGTGAGTTTTCGAGAACAAAAAGCTTTTGTTTTGAAAATTGAATATTTTACTCACATTCGTCTTAGGCATATGTGAGGGAGTCGGTGAGGACTCGGACATGGAATTGGTCATGTAGACATTCGAGTAGGTTCATGTAATTGCTTGGATGTGATTGTTTATATGGCATGTGCGCCAGGTGAGGGGAGTAACCCACGTAGGAAATTTTCACTACTGGGCTTTGCTGCGCTACGATCGAGGATCACTATTTGGTCTGAGAGAGAGTGTATGGGAGGACGACGCTCACTAGAGGCCGCGTTTAGAAGAAAGCAGGGTTGTGGCTTTGGTAGAGACTTTTGTATAACATGTATTAGAAATTGTACATTTTAATATATGTTGAATTAAGAGTGATTTATTAACTCTTGAACTATGGTAATATAGTTGAGGTATTTTGTGAGTATTGATGTATGGGCCCAAGTGGCCATTTTTACTCATTTTAATCGTATGTGGACCCGGAGTGGTCGTTGTAAAATTATTGGGACAGGTTGTGTTTTGGGTAGAGCTCCTTGTACAAAGGAGACTCTGCCAGATTTTCATAAGGCGGTGTCGGGTTGCAGGCGTCGAGTGTTAGCGGGTTGTGGGTTGTCGGCGAGACACCCCGAGTTTTGGAGCGTCAAAGCGGTATCGAGTTAAGTAAGCGATTACCTTGGGAGCTCGTGGGTGTAAGAGCTTAGGTATCACGAATACCTAGGGCTTGAGAGACTTGACTAGGCCATAGTCATTAAAGTGTAAACATCCATGACTTAGTATGGCTCGATGTTGGATACTAGCGTGTAACCGCATCGAAAAAGTAGGTATCACGGTTTACCTAGGACGATGGGAAACGGGTTAGATCATGCATCCTTGTGCATTTTGGTGAATGAAATGTGATGTGTGATTGTATTGTGTGTTGTATATGTGATTGGTGTGTATAACATGAGTGATGTGTGATTATGTGTTATATGAATTGTGTAATTTGTATGCTTTGTGAGTAGTTGTTAACCGAACCAAAACACATATACAAATTTATGTCACTATTACCAAAGGACTATTGTCTAATCCCCGGCAACGGCGCCATTAAACTTGTTAACATTATACTATATAAACCACCAATCTCTTAGAGTAAATCATTTTAAAGTTTGGTTTTAGTCGATGTGCGCAGTGCGAATTGACGAGTAATCACGCGTGGATTTAAGTCCGGATGTGATCGCGAGAGATCTCGAGAATTTTAAATCAACTACCACGACTACTCATTTCCATACTATTTGGACCACAAAATGATAGTAGGATCCGACGATAAGGTCTTCGGAAAATTAAGCAATTTAAAGAAAATATTTGCACCATCCCGACATCTTGGAAAATAAAGAATAAAGAATAGTTAATTTCTAATAAAAATGAATGCTGAATAGTTATCTCGGAGAAGACACATCAATAGAAGCTGATTATATTAGTGCCGATTCACGTAGTTAGTCGATGAAATTTTCTTGATTATCTCAGTTTCAAATCTGTCAGTAGTTTGTAGTGCATTTGGATCTCTCCTCCGATTCATTATCTGGTTATGACTGTGATTCTCTCGAATCTGATTAGATAACTACTTTTAAAGGACTTCCTTAATGCAGTCTTTTCTTTTGCAATGCTTCATACCCATTTTATGGGTTGTAAACCTTAGCTCCAAGTTGCTCCGGTCAAGCAAGGATATACAACTTCGGTGCTCCTCCCTCACAGATTAAAATAGATCGGCCTTTCGCCAGTTAGATCCGCGGCTAACACGGGATTGGCCTCCAGTATCAATTGAGGTGAACTCTTTGCTTGTTTAAATAGATAACTCATTCAACTCGTTCTTGATTTCAAGTGAGAAAGTTTATCTAAGTGAACTTACAAAGCTCAGATCCTAATAGCGGGTTAGTATACCTTGAAAGAAATGTATGCATTACTCGGGAATGTCTTCCTGTGTCCTTCGGGGACCTCCTTGAAATCGGAAACGATGACCTGAGATCTTAACGAATTTATAAGAGCGTGTGGATCCCAAGTTAATAAACTTTGAGAGCCGGAAGTAAGAGATTCATTAAAGCACAGGATTAACAAGATTTCTTTGAGCTTGACTCTGAAAGATAAATTAAACTATAACGTTCACTTAATGGAAGTGGATTCCTCGATTCTTGAATTACACGATCTGACATTCCTACGATCATAAGAATAAGCGCAATTTGAGGTAGAGTAATCGAATTCGAAATTTAATACGAACTAAACATTCAGTGGTAATTTGAAAGAAATTGAATTACATTCGACAGCTCAGCGATAACATCGAGGATCGGAAAATCTGACAAAAATAAAAAAATGAGAAACAGAATACGCTACAAAATGTGGAAATAAAAAAATAAGAAAAAGAAAGAAAAGAAAGAAAGAAAATAAAGAAATGAGCCTTCAGCTATCGGACTTCTCGTCTGTAGCGCCCAGTACTTTAATGAGGCTGGATAGGCTGCGTATTTATAGGGTTCTAATTGGGCCCTAATCCGTGTAACTGCGCTGTGGATTTTTGAGTATCGAGGCTGAGTCAACTGGTGATCGCGACTTCAGTTTCATGTCGTGACATCATCGATGTCAGCGACATCAACTAACTCTATGTAAAAGCAGTTTGGTCATTCTTGATGTCGCGACATCAATATCTTGATGCGGCGTGCTTCTCCGCGTCTTGGCGGGTTTGGTGTTCTCTCGATGTCGCGGCGTCGATATCTTGTCGCGACATCATTTCATTTCATGCGATCTTCAGCGATGTCTTCAATCATCTTATGGAAGCGTAGGCTTCAAGCGTCGCTCACGATGTCGCGGCGTCAATATCTTGTCGCGACATCTCTTCCGTCTTTGCGACTTTGATGCAGTCGTTCGATGTCACGACATCGATATCTTATCGCGACCTCACTTCATGAAGCTTCACCTTCAATGGCAGTGCGGTGCCGTGACGCCGATCTCATGTCGCGACATCGACTATAGCTTCTGATCTTCTCTTGATGGTTTTTGATGTCGTGACTTGACCTCTTGTCGAGACATCGCGATGTCAGCGACATGATCTCTTGTCAGCGACATCATCTTATGGAAGCGTGGGCTTTCAAGCGGTTGCTCTTGATGTCGCGACTTCCTCCGCGTCAGCGGCGTCGGCTCATTTCGCTACGGCTTTCTGAAGGCGGTCTGAGTCGTGACCTCAATATCTTGTTATCCGTGGCGACACAGATCAGTTTCCTTGATTTCACGATGTTGCGACCTCGTAGTTGGGTATGTAAACCCACAGCGCATCAATGAATCGGCCCGATTGTTTTCGTTTTACGCTGCGCCGTTATTTGCACTTTTCTCACTTATTCTTTGTATTTTTCTACTTTCTTTCTCTCTTCCTGCTAATAACAATTTGGTGAGTTTCTTCATATTTCTGTATATTAATTATTCATTTCTAGATGAAAATCAAATAGAAAAATGGACTAAAAATAGATGACTTTTAAGCTCATCAAACTCCCCCAAACTTAAAATTTTGCTTGTCCTCAAGCAAAGAAAAAGAAAGAATTGTTTATTACTCAAGCAAGAAGGACATTTTACATTTGTTTTTTTTCATCCTTTATCGCCTACCTTTCTAATCTAGAACTAAAAGATATCAACTTGTTAATTCGACATCAGTTTCGGATGAAAGAATAAAGCATGGTATAGCTTTATCACAAAATTTCTTGATAAACTAATGTATTTAAACGGTTTATTTACCAAGTCTTACTACGTGTGTGCGGTCGACAATCCTTCGACTTAACAGTTTTAGTAAATCTTACGGGGTTTTTTATTAGAATTGTTTATTCAAGTCTCATATGCTTGTTTTCATATTGATCTCCGCTGTGTAGTGATTCCAACCTTGAAAATCAATCGAGGTCTTTTGGCTTGTAATGTTAGGCTTGGGTAAGGTGAGATAGATGGAATTTTAGGTTGAGATTACCCAGAGCTCTTTCTTTTCTCCTCATTCTTTATTTCCTCACACAAAAAAACTCCCAAACTTTATGTTTGGGATTCTATAATTTCTTCTTTTCAAAAATTTGTATGCTCCCCGATTCTCTTACGTAATTCGATTTTAGAATTTTTCCTTCAATCGCCCCTTAAGATTATGCTATGTTTTGTCTTTTAGGCTTTCTAACACTCTTAGCGAACTTTAGGTTAGTAATCAGTACCGGATAGTGATAGGGTACTAGGTGTTGAAACACCCCAGAACTTAATTGTTAGAGAGTTAGGCCCTGAGGCAAAGCATTCTTTTTGCTTTCTTTCCTTTTTGTATTTTTCACGTGCGATCTCTTCCTTCGCTACGTACATCTCTTTCCCTATTGAAACTCCCCCAACTTCATCTCTTTCCTCTCCTTTTTGAGTTCTTGGGTCATCATAGGTTCTTTACTGGAAGTTTAGTGATAAAGGATGGCTTGGGCTTTTCATTGGCTTATTTTGAAGACATGGAATATCTTGGCTCAAATTCAGGGACTAAGGTGTATGCAAAAGCATATACATAGTGGTGGCTGGAAAAGCTCAAACTGTTCAATAATGGCATGTATCATTTTTTTGTCGGTTGTTTTCAACTAGGATTTCGCCTCAATCAATATTCAAACAAGTTCTAGAATTTGTGGATTACAAATTAAAATTCAAATTTTTTTCTAATTCCAGTCAAAGTTTCAAGGTCTTTGTTATTAGAGGTGTATTATTTCCTTGAGACTTGTGTTTATTCCTTGTCTAATTACATTAGTTTACCTAAATACTTTGTTATTATCAAAATTAAGCGATTTCTCGGGTTTTTCAACCAATCGAACTTGAGTGAGAGCGATTACATACTCTTAGTTCGGTTCATTATTCATGTTCTCCATTCTTTTCGGATAAATTGAGCAGACATAAATGTTATTTTGATTACAACGAATAAACTAGTCTGAAACGATCACATGTGATCAGCTTGATTTGTAAATCAACGAAATTTTATTCAAATATCAAAGGTTTCGATATTACACCAAGCTGTTCATTTATGAACATTTTTTACTAAATTCAAGAAAAAACTCTATTTCTGTTTCTAAAATCCTATATCTCTTCTCCGAATGTTGCATCACAGCTTTGAAATTTTGGTTCCCCGGACATGAAATACGATGAAGCGGTCGTAGATTAACAAGGTCGTTCAACAAGTCAGGGGGCCAGCTTCCCACCTTTCTTTGGGCTTCTTGGATTTGATAGTTCAACTAATCCATATTCCTTCCATCGGCCGGCTTTGGGTGAAATAACGTTTATGGAACACTTAGTGGAATTGATTTGTTTAGACTCCACTCATTCCATAAGCAGTGTTTGCACCCCTCGGACAGCTCTTTCATCTCCTTTTTCCATTCCTTCATTCTTCCTTTGTTTCTAATTCCTTGTTCTTCATCCCTTTTATAGTGAGGTGTGTCTCTTGGAAAGAACAAAGTCAATTATGATTTCCTTCAATTTCTATGGGAAGGATGAAATGAGATTCATCAGTTTTGTTTGGTTTTGTATTTTGATCCGGATTTCGGCTTTTCTTGGAGGAATTTGGAGCGTTTTCTTGAATGCCTTAATTTTCCTGCGATTATGCTCAGCAGAGCGAGGATGTTAATTCCACGGTCGATTCGTCCAAGGTAGTTCATTCTTGTATTTGTACTGGCACTATTCTTGCATAAGTTTTGGGTGAATTTAGTTCGTTGGACCTTGAGTGAAATTACACTGCTTGAGGTTAATGTTTGACTTTACCTTTTGAAGTTACTTCATTATCTATTGGGCAATAAAGTCTAGACATTAATTACTGGAGATTACGTTAGCGGGTTCTAAGTTATGGCGGAAAGATGTTCTTTATTTCGGTTATGAGCCTAAATGTTCTGGTGGCTTTCTTTTTCATAGTATTCTTCATTCTCTCACATCCTTGGTCAATCCTCTCGAACTCGTGTTATGTCTCAAAACAATAAATAATCCAACCTGACAATATCACGGTTGTTCAAGCATACTCAAATCAACCTGACTCAATTTATTTTTTTATCATGCGAAATTGACACTTTGTATTTCTCATATTAAATGATTGGCATTTCATGCAAGATAAAAATAAATTCCTAAACTTAAATCATGCTACTTCAAATATAAAATCCTAACAATTATTTCAACTCAATTGCAATAAAAGATAGAGAAAGGAATGAGAGAGACTCCCCTTTTTATTCCAGTCATGTTGTATCAGCTGTCCTGAATGTGATTTTAAAGATCCTTCTTTGCAATGCGATCTTCATTCTTTCCCGCAGCTACGCCGTTTTAGCTTTTAGTTGAACTTCCTTTCATTCAACGATGTATCGATGCATCCCGATTTGGCCTGCATGGCTGAAAGCCAATTAAGTCCGTCACATTCCCTTTTGCTCTCTTCGGCTCTGCTTCTCACGAAATTTCACATGAGTTAATGTTGTATTCAGCAAGATTTTTCCTATCTGTATACTGGTTCTCACTTTCCCCATGTTTGGAATTAGTAATTTCCCTTCTTTGTCCAGTAGGAAGGGATGGAGTAAAGAATTTGCTGAAATAAGATCTCATTAGCTCTTTCCATGTGTTAACAGATTCATATGGTAGGGTTCAAACCATATTTCGCCATATCTAGTAAAGAGAATGGGAATAGCTACTTGGTGAATAACCGGCTCACACCCATTCAACTTAACGGTATTAGCCATCTGAGGATCTTCCAGTTGCTTTCGTTTGGATCTTCGGTGGGATGACCCAGCGATCTTTGTTGGATTCATAGTTGCTCAGTCTTTGGTTCGAGTTCAAAATTATCGCATTGATTGTTGTACGTTCTATTGCTAAGCATTTATTGTGGATGAATGAATTCATAAATTCTGTGGTATCATGCTCCTTGAGGTCTTTTCTTTGCACATTCTGGTTGGCTACAAATAATCCTTTATCTGTCATGGATTTGTATGTTTGTCTTCACGAAATCAAGTACACTCAGATCGATAGGATTAGCCTAATCAACAAACATTTTCAATATGGGTTGTTAAAGGTCAGTGGCTACAGGAGTCACTGCTTGAAACGCTATTTTTGTTCTTTTTCTTTTAAAAATGTCCAAATTAGTATTTCTTTCTTTCATCTGAATATTGATTACAATTCTTCAATCCGTGGCTGGCCATAAAACTTGTTAGCAGGACCAAAACACATATCTGAGTATGTCACTATTACGAAAGGACTATTATGCAATCTGACGCGCCATTAAACTTGTTAACATTATACTATATAAACCACGATCTCTTAGAGTAAATCATTTTAAAGTTTGGTTTTGGTCTGATATAGCGTGCCTGGTCGCCAAGTAATAAAATGGATTTAAGTCCGGATATCGATCCCGCAAGGAGATCTCGAGAATTTTAAATCAACTACCACGACTACTCATTTTCCATACTATTTGGACCACGAAATGATAGTAGGATCCAGCATTAGGTCTTTGGAAAATTAAGCGAACAAAAGGAAAATAAATTTGCACCATCATTTATGCTGGAAAATAAAGAATAAAGAATAGTTAATTTCTAATAAAGAAATGAATCTTTTGAATAGTTATCCTCAGAAGACACATCAGCGGAAAGCAGTTATAGTGAACTATCGATTCTGTAGTTAATTACGATAAAATTTTCTTGATTATCTCGAGTTTCAAAATCACATCCAAGGCGTTGTAGTCTTGTTTGGATCTCTCCACACTCCCATTTCATTATCTAATTTATGGCTGATTCTCTCGAATCTGATTAGATAACTACTTTTAAAGGGACTTCCTTAATCGGGTATTTTCTTTTCTGATGCCATTACCCGTTTATGAATTTGTAAACCTTAGCTCCCGAGTTATCGGTCAAGCGAGGATATCTGACTTCAGTTGCTCCTCCACCAGTCAAATAGATCAACCTTTCCTTGATTAGATCTCAGCTAACACGGGATTGGCCTCACTATCCGAATTGAGTTGAACTCTTTGCTTGTTTAAATAGATAACTCATTCAACTCGTTCTTGATTTCAAGTGAGAAGAGGATTTATCTAAGTGAACCACAAAGCTCAAAGATCCTAATAGCGAGTTAGTATGCCTTGAAAATGTACATTACTCTCGGGAATGTCTTCACTGTGTCACTTTCAGAGGACCTTTCATGAAATCGAGCGATGGCCTTGAGTCTTAACGGGTATAGAAACTGATATTCAAATCTGACAATAAACCCCGAAACCAAAAGTAAATTCATTACTTGGAAATTAACAAGCTCTTTGGAAAGCGACTACGGGAAAGATCAAGTCGACTATAGCGTTCACTTAATGGGCTGGATTCTCGATTCTTGAATTACACGTCTGACATTCCTCTGATCATAGAATAAGCGCAATTTGAAATTTGAAACAATCGAATTCAGAAATTTATGCGAACTGAAACATTCCGGTATTAATTTGAAAGAATTGGTCTGCATTCGGCTTATTTCAACGATGTATCGGATCGGAAAATACTTGAAAATAAAAAAATGACCAGTCAACTAAAATGACGGAAATAAAAAAATAAGAAAAGAAAGAAAGAAAGAAAATAAGAAATGAGCCTTATTTATCCGGACTCTCGTCTGTGGCGTGGCTTCTTTAATGGTGGATAGGCTAGCGTATTTATAGGGTTCCTCAATTGGGCCTAATCCCCATTGTAACTGTGGATTGCGATTATCCGAGGCCCGAGTCACTTTGTTAGTCGCGACTTCAGTTTCGCTAACAAACGCATATCGATGTCGCGTGACTATACTCTATGTAAGCTTGATTTGGTCATTCTTGATCTTGCGACATCAATATCTTCGATGAAACATCTTCTCACGTCTTGTGAGGTTTGATTGTTCTCTCGATGTAGCGACGTCGATATCTTGTCAGCGACATCAGCTCATTCATCTGTTCAGTGATGTGTCTTGAATCGTGACGTGTCTGCGTCAGCGACATCGTGCCTATCGACTATTAGGCTTCAGCGGTGCATCACGATGTCGGCGTCGATATCTTGTCGCGACATCTCTTCGCATCTTCTGTTTGATCGATCGTTCTGATGTCCGCGGCGGGGATATCTTGTCAGCGACCTCGCTACGTGACTGCCTTCAGCGGTCGGTGTCGCGACTTGATCTCATGTCGGCGACATCGACTTATAACTGCGATCTTCTCTTGATGGTTTTGATGTGACTTCAGCCTCTTGCCGTGAAGGCATCGCCGATGTCAGCGACGCTCCGATCTCTTGTTGCGACATCATCTTATGGAAGCGTAGGCTTTCAAGCTGGATTTGCTCTTGATATCCGCGTTTCGCTCTCCGCGTCGCGGCGTCGGCTCATTTCATGCGGCTTTCTCAGGCGGTCTCAGAGTCGACCTGATATCTTGTGTCTATGTCATGACACCCGAATGAATTTCCTTCAATTTCTTGATGTTGCGACCTCATAGTAGACCCATGTAAACCGAAGCTGCATCAATGAATCAACCCGGTGTTTCGTTTTTACGCTCTGCTAATTATTGCACTTTTCCTCCTTATTAGCGTATTGAGAAAATATAACCTTAGGTGTTCAAGAAAATTTTTGGCAAAATGGTCCAAATTTGCCAGAAAGAAAAAAAAATATATATATATATATATACATATATATATATATATATATATATATAAAACCACTGGGCAGTGGTTCCGATGAGCGTAAGCAGTTGTGTTGTAAAAACTGGAAAATCTTTCAGTTTTTGCCTGAGAAAAGGGTAAATTTAACTCATAAAAAATTTTTGAGTTGTATGAAGTGCGTGGTCTAGAGGCTCTTGCATTTATGGAGAAATTAATGGGAAATTTCTTGGAGATGGAAAAAAAATGATGAGAAAAATTTTCTAAGGTTTTTATAGTGTGTACTTGAAAGAAAATAAATAAAATAAATTTTAATAAATTTATTTGGGTATCTTACAAAATGAAAAAATATAATATATTTTTTTTGGTGGATTTCGATGGCCGGAATAAGGAAAAAATGTGTGAAAAAATAAAAATTTTCTGCGGGTGGGATGTTTCTGATTCAGGCTTGGTCTGCAATCTGTGGTATGTCGTGACACCGCGAGGTACATGGCGCCTGGATGGGTACGATCACGGCCGGGCTTCGACCGTGACACGGTAGAGCATGCGCTACCGTCTGGCGGCGGTGCGCGCCCCATCACGAGCCGGCCCAGGTGGCAGTTGCCGGAGTGTCGCGTCCAGATTGTGGCTTGGGGCGCGTGTGTCGCAATAGAGTGCGATCCGGGCTGTCGCGACGCGGGATGCGCCCACGATCTGGCTGTGCGGCGTCGCGACACGTGCGACGAGACGTAGCCGGCGATCACGAAGGTAGCTGTATCGTGATCGGCGGTAACAGCTGCGACCGCGACACGCGGTAGGCGGCTGCGGATAGGCTCGACCCGCGACCGCGGCTAGCGAGGCGATCCACGACCACGGCGCCCGGTATGCGTTGTCGCGGCTGCTGGAGTGCGGTGTCTTGTGACTGTCTTGTATGGTACAGGTCGAGTGTGCACTGGGTGCACCATTGATTTGACTCGGTCTGTGATGAGTCACTTTGTTTGGGACATACTATTTATGAGCCTTTGTTCTAAGGTTTAAAAAAACACAAATAAAATAAAATAAAATTTTCTAAAATAAAATTTTGTTGTTAAAAATGATTTAATGTGGAATTATTGTCTTGCATTACCTAGGAATGCATGGACCTAATGTATGAAATATTTTTCTATGTATGAATAGCGTCTCAGGGCTGTGATTAAGCCTTGGAGGTACTGCATTAGAATTTAACTTGTCATTTAACATGTGCCAGATGGCTGGTCGAGGCGGGCGTAGGGTCGTCCACAGTGCGGTCAGGCACCACTTAGATGTTTGACCCGACCTCACCGGCTTTGATCAACAGGCTGCGGGGGTGTACGTATTCTTGGTGTTGCTGTGCATAGGCTAGTCACGGCGGAAGGAGTGACGGGAGGTCTGGAAGTAGCCTCCGAGAGGGTTCGGGGCACATCATCCTTCGACATTTCACGGGAGATCAGATGGTGGAGACTTTAGTTCATCTGAGTGGAGAAGGTATTGGAGGCTATGGAGATTACCTCCGATACGACCAGGATCAGACTAGCTGCATTCCAGCTAGAGAGTGAGGCCCAAGTATGGGTGGGCAGGCTGAAGACCTCTGAGATCTAGAGGGCAATGACTTGGGCGGGAATTCCATGATCTTTTCATGAGCAAGTATTTTGGCCCTTTCTTGAATGTGCAAAGACCTGGGAGTTCTAGGCTGAGGCGAGGGAACGATGACGATAATGGAGTATGTGGCGGATTCACGAGTTGGCATTTAGTGATGACATGTGACGCGAGGCGTGGCCAAGGTGGAAGATTTGAGAATGGGTTAAATTCACCGATTCGGGGCGAAGTTAACAGGACCGCCTCACGGGACATGGACTCACGTAGTTGGAGACCAGCCACGACCCGTAGAGAGATAGAGGATGCATGGGGTATCAGGGTTGCGGATCTTCGGTGAGAAGAGGAGGATCGACCTTCTTCTGGTTCGGGAAGAGGTAGAAGACTTGCTTCATCGAGTTCAAGACCCAGGGCCAGGTCCAGGATCAGGGCATTTAGTCGAGGCGGGGAATTAGATGATATGTATGTTGTGACTGGGCATGTGAGGCCGGGATTACCCCTAGTGACGGGATCGAGTTTGGGGTAGCCTGATCTAGTTAAGCTGTAGAAACGGGGAGAGATCTGTTGGCTCCTCCACACCTAGTATGGGTCGGAGGAACCGATTCCCGGTCTTGGGGTGCTATCTGACACTTTCGGCGGCTATATGGGACCAGGAGGGTCGAGTGTGTGGGTCGAGGTCGGGTACGGGGCTCACGGGCTGAACTTAGTCGAGGGCGGGTGATATGTTATTTCTGTCGACAGCTTGGGCATATGAGACGAGATTGCCTAGGAGCGTGGTCTCATGGTCTTGCTGGTACGAGCATACGGAGCATTGGATATGCGAAGTGCGTTTCTACTCTTGCACTTGTTAACTAGAGTAGCGTTTAAATTGGATGCATCATATTCATTCATTAATGCATCGTGTGTGACAGATTTGAACTTATAGGTTGAGGCCTTTAGAGAAGCCATGTGTGGATGTTCTTCTGGGATGTAGGGTGAGGATTTCTGGGATAGGTCGGGATTGTGAGTTAAGAATTATCCAGGATTACCGCTGTGGTGACCTCGGGGAGGGAGTGATCTCATCGGAGTCGGGTGTCGGTGCACGGTGTGGTCATTCACCTCTTGGTGAGTGTGGGTTGAGTTTGTCTTTTGGGACTATGTCGATGAAGACTCATAGTTCAAATCAGGAAATGAAATGAAGGATCCGGTGGCAGGATTAACCTCATGAACCAGGGACCTCAGGCACTCAATGGATATAGAAACTTTTTCTCGAAACTATCAAATAAAATCCATGGAGCCGAACCCCTTTACAATCCTTTACATAGCTTTGAAAATAATGCGGAAGCAAAGTGGTAAAAATTTTCTTTTTCCTTTTTTTTTTTTTTCAAACATAGATTTTCGAAAAATCGGTAGGAGTTTCCCTCTGTTTTTGGACTTTCCCAAATTTACAAATGCACATAAGCATTTAAAACACTTCAATCTTTCAAATTTTCAACTTAGTTTTAGGACTCTCTCGTCCATAACTCAATCAACACAATATATATACCATATACATTTATTCCTTTCAATCATCCAAAACATTCAAAACTTCTTGATTCCATGCACAGTTTTATAAAAGATTGGGCTTGAAAATGGGACTTAAGCGACCACCTAAGTAGTTCCTTTTCAAAATATATCCATATATGCATATATACATATGAAACTATTTGACATATAAAATATGCAAACTATTTATACAATGCGGTTCACATCAAGTCGTCTCTCGATAAGCTCGACTCAGCAATGGGGAGGGTGCTCTCTGGCCTTTTGTCTTAGGTCTGAAAATGTTTTTGAAACATATGGAAAAAATGAGCTAAAGAGCCCAGTGAGTGTACATTTTCATTAGAGATAACATTTCTGAGTATATATCGAAATAATACATACTTATACAATTAAAATCAATTTATGCCTTAAACATTTATGCCTTAAACTTTCTTTCTTTCGATAATAAATACTTATACATTAAAATCATTTATACTATTAAGCATTTATGCCTCAAACTTTTCTTTCTTTCTTTCTTTCTTTCTTTCTTTCTTTCTTTCTTTCTTTCTTATGGAACCGGGGAATAAACACCCAAGATAGTTTCGGGTGCGCGGTGAGAGACCAGTCACATTCAGTCATAACCACTTCTGACTGCGGAGAAACTCACGCTTTGCATAGGGTTCGACTCAAGCCATAGCATTTATCAAGCTGCAAGGATATTACTCTGCATAATCATTTCCTCCTCGCTAGTAACTCTTATAACTTTACCTCTAAATCCTTACACGCTGAAGTACTTATTTATATCGTTTTATACGCCATAGTGTTTAGGTAATTGATCTATGAAATATTTCTTCAAAATACATTTATAAATACATTTAAATCTTTACTTTATCATTAAACACATATGCATTCTACAGCTTAAAACTTTCATAATATTTTCACAGATGCATATATTAATATACATATAAATATATATTGATGCAAGATAAAATATTTCCATTAAACTTTCGCTTTAACATTAAATCATTCACTTTTAAAACTCAATTTTCAAAATATCATTTTCACTACGCTTCACCGTCAATCCCGCTTGCTTCCTATCGAATTCTCGCTTTCCGTCCGATAGTCCCTTTCAATCTTTTTCAAGAAAACCACAACTATACATTAATCATAACTTCCATTTTAATCACCATACACATTCATTTAAAGCCAAAATGAACAAATTACCCTTAAGCACTAAAAACCCACTCATTTTGGGCCAACCTTTTTCCAACAATACTATAGACTTTATGACTCAAAATTATTCAAAACGGTCTTTCAAAATTTATGAAACTCTTCAGATCAGTCCTTTATATATCCAATGACATCTCTTTAAATTTTCAACTTAAAATTCCTTCTTCTTAAAGCCTCAACCACATAACACAAGTTATTGTGTTTTTTACATCTAGATGGCAGAACAGAATCTGCACATACTCCACTTTCTTGACAAATTTTCTGGGAACTTTGGGATTACAATTTGTTTAAACTTCCTAAGATAAATTTTTTCCTAGAAGTCTATTTTAACCAGAAACTTGAAACCACTCAAATCAGATCAGAAATGAGCAAGTTATGGTCAAATACGACAAATGGTCGAAACAGGAAAACAGCATTTCCACTGAGAACCAGACAGTGGCTTACATGGCCCTACTTTGAGTAAATTTTTGGGCACTTTAGGTTACAATTTGCACTCACTTCCTTCAGATGTTCTTCCCTAGAAGTCTATTTACCCAGAGACCACTCAACCAGATCTGAATGAGTGTTATGGCCAAAATATGAACGCTGGTCAAAACAGAAAAACAAAGTGGCATTTCCTGTACTGAGTCATGCCTTAAAATGACCAGAATGTGCTTCTCTTCCACTTTTTTTTTCACTCTAAACACCTAATCCGATGCCTTATACCCAATTCAACATATCACACACAATTCCTATCAAATCCTAACAATTCCTCACTTTCTTTTCAAAACCTAACCTAATCCATTCTTCAATTGATATCAAATCAGCACCATTAAACTAAGAACAATTTAACATCCATACCAGAAAATTCAAGACATTAGACATGAAAACATCAAACCCTAACTTTCCCACCATTAAAACTTACTTGTTATTGGTTTCCCTTTTGGCTCCTCTCCCTTGCTACCACTTCAGAGCACTTGAAAGCTTGGAAGGAGAAGAAAAAAGATCACATCTCCACCTTGCTCCACCATTTTCTTCCCTTCTTTCCTCTCTTTCTCTCATTTTCTCCCTTCCTTTCTCTCCTACGGAACTTAGCCTTTAGCACCAAATGAATGTTTATTTTGTTTTTCTCCTTTTATTAGTTTAACATTTTTAATTTGTAAATAATCTCATCTTTTCAATTTCAGAATTTGCACTTATGAAATTTGTACAGGCCCATCTCTACACTTAATAATCTTCATAATCCTTTGCTAAAATGACAATTGTACTCCTTTGTTTTAATACCATAATTCTGCTCCATAAACTTTCATTTCCTACTTTGTCTCCAAAATACTACTATGTGACACCAGTTTTATACGCCCACAAGATCATGTACCACTCTCTCTGGACTAGGGTGTTATGTAATCCTCCTTCCTAGGAACATTTCGTCCCTCGAAATGAATCCAGGCCCAAAAGAAAGGAAAGGAAAATACCTCATTTGGAGAATAATTGAGGGTAATGACGTCGCATCTAAGCCTCTGGCTCCCAAGTAGCTTGCCTCCCTCTCATGATTCCTCCATAGTACTTTGACTAATGGAATCACTTTACTCCTCAACACCTTTCCTTGCACCTACAATCCGCACGTGCATTTCTTCATAAGTCAAGTTCTTTTAACTCGCACCGGTTGTTCTCTCAATACATGTGAAGGATCCGATATATTTCTCAACATCGATACATGGAATGTATCATGAACTTTGATAACTCCGGGGGGGTAACTTCAACTTATAAGCCACTAAATTCCACCTTTGCTCATAACTTCACAAGGTCCACATACCTAGGCTAAGCTCGCTCTACTTCCCAATCACAACACACCTTCCAAGGTGAAATCTTCAAAAAACTTGTCACCTATCTCAAATTGCAGCCCCTACGACTAGCTGTCCCGCATAACTTTTCTATCGGTCTTGTGCAATTTTCAATCTATCCCTTATAACTTTGATCTTATCACAAGTCACTTGGACAATTTCTAGACCTACTAATTTCCTTTCGCCTACCTCATCCTAACAGACTGGAGTTCGACATTTCCGTCCATAAAGAGCCTCATAAGGGGCCATACCAATATCGTCCGATAATCTGGTCATTGTATGCTAACTCCACGTGGGTAGATGGTGTCCCAAACCCTCTAAACTCCATAACACATGCCCTAAGCATATCCTCTAAAGTCCGTGATAGTCCTTCATATCGGGCTTAACCGCCCAGGACGAAAAGCCGTGACCGAATGCGCTTGCTGTCAGGCATTCAGAAACTAGGCCAAAACCATGCGAGGTAAACCTCCGAATCTCTGTCTGAAACTATCAAAACTGGAACCCCATGAAGTCTCACTATCTCACCTACATACAATCAGCTAACTTTTCTAAAGAATCTTCAACATTAACTCCGTAGAAAATGAGCGCACTTCATTAAACGACATCAACTATGTCCATTGTATCATGTCGCCTTCCGAGTCCGTGAAGACCCTTGTCACAAAATCCTATAGTAATCTTTTCCCATTCCCATATTAACAGGGGAGAATCAAGATCTTCCCACGTGCCTCGATGCTCGCTTCACTCACAATGTGTTGCACCGAAACCAACCCCAATTTCCTTTTCTTCATCCCATTCCACCGCAATGTTCTTCAAAGTCTTGTACATCTGCAATTATCTCGATGCATAGCATACTTGCATGAAATGTGCTTCTTCCATAATGTCTCTCTTCAAACCGCCATACCGCACACACATTCTCTGTCCTTTCACTATCATGCCATCATCTCTAATTTGAAACTCTACATTCGTTCCTTTTTCTATCTCTTCCTTAAGCTTAATCATTCGTGGATCCTGCGACTGCCCTGCTAGAATCTGATCCACTAGAAGCGGTCTAACATGAAACGTGGCCAACCAGGTTCCTGAATCCTCAACTTCCAATATCACCCCTAAAGCCTCGTGTCTACCAAGATAATGGAAGATAACCCGATCTCATGTGAGACAAAGTACTCGTCGCTACTCAAGGCATCGCCTACTTACATTAGCTTTCCTGATGGTACTCGAGTAGCGCCACGTAGTCCTAATCAACTCCTGAGCCATCTTCTTTGCCTTAGGTTTAACTTTTTTTGAGTGAAATATATTTAAGACTTTTATGATCCAGAAGATCCTACAAGGAACACTATATAAGTAATGTTCCATATTTTATGGTGAACACTCGCCATATTCTTAAGTCGTAGGGAATTCCTCCTCATGCTTCTTTAGCCGTCTAGAGGTATACAATCACCCTATCATTGCATCAAAACGTAACCAAGGCCTTGCCCGGAAGCATCACTATAAACCATAACCATATTTCCCATCAGCAAAGCTAAACTCGCTGAAGTTAATCTTATCTTTCAACTCCTCAAAACTCGCTGACGTGCATCTAACCAACTTCATACGCCAAACATCTTTGGTCACCGGGTCGCTGGGCCGCTATCCCTGAGAACCCCCCAACAAACTTCCCGTAATATTCAAGATACCAAGGAAAACCTCATCTCCTAACACCTGCAGGAGGTTTCCAATTCAGTATAGCTTCGACCTTCTGTGGATCCACCGAGATCCCTCCAGAAACTATGTGTCCTAAAAGGTGACACTGCGAGCCAAAACTGACACTACCGAGTTTTAGCATAGCAACCGATGTTCCCGCAATGTTTGTGAATTATCCTCAAGTGCTCTCAGATGTTCTTTCTCCATCGTCCGAATAGATCAAGATATCACAATAAACACCATAACAAACTCGGACCAAGTAAAGGCCTGAAACTCGTCTCATGAGATCCATAAAAGCTACCGGCACTGTGAAGTCCAAATAGCGCCTGATGACTAAAAACTCAAAATGCCCGTGACCGTGTTCCTCGAATGCGTCTGGGAACATCCTCATCATGAAGTCTCAACTTATCCAATTCACTTCAATTAAATCAAGGCTCATGACAACATCTGCAAGCCTACATCAAGCCATTATTAGCATCCTTGCAAAGTTGAAAACCCATAATGCCCTTCACCTTAGCAAAAATTACATTTATATCTAATCACCTTTCTTAAAACATTAATTCTAACACACCCATTAGGCATGTAATCACTTCCAATTGATTAAAATCAATGGAAACCTCAACTTTCCATACTTCCCGCGTGGTCAAATCCTACATGTCACACATTCATAATTATTTCCTCAATTTCTTTCCATTTTCTTTCTTCAACAATTTATATTTGATAATTCATCAATGTCATTGATTTACTTAACTAAATCAAAACCAATGCATTTCCAATTAAACCCTTTCGCCTAACCCTCTCATCTCATTTTCTATTCAACTTTTAATTCCATTAATTCCATTAATTCCTTCAAGCATTTCAAGTAATGTCATTAAATCAATTAAAACCAATCAAACAACATCACTTTCATTAACATCTAAGGTTGACCTAAATTGACAATCCTTATAATCTCATTCTTTCTTTTTCTAATTTTTAGCAAAATCAACCTAGAATCATGTCAATTTAATAGCTAAAGCCTTAATATAACTCAATTGAAGGTTTAGATAACAATCCATAAAAACCCTAATTGCTTACCTGAACCTCCCCGAACCCATGTCGACCCACTCCGTCTCGTCTCTGACCGTACGTAGCCCGGGATTTCAAACCCATGCCCTCATTCCTAACCGCGCCTACTACCCGGGCCGCATCGTGTGGCTGTCGACGCTATCGGTCCAAATCTCCTGACTAAAACCTACAAAGAAACCTCTTCAAGCCATGATATGGACCTTTGGTTTTTCCATTTTATCTTTTATCATTGATTCAACTTTTCAAGCAAATATATACACTAACTTCTCTTGATAATATGACTTGTGGCATTTCTGGAATAAGGACTCATATCCTACAATTGATTGCAAGATTATGTATAGTGATCATGCATTTTATATGTTAATCTATCATTAGAATCGCCTTTCTTCAACTTTTTTTTTTTTTTTTCACAATCATCTTGACACCGATTCCTCGAAATATCACCCCCATGTCCTCTAATCAAGCCATCCCTCGTTTGAACCTCGTAGAACATTATCATTTCCATCAAGAGTACAGATTTTCATTCCGACGAATAGACTCCCATTTGGACGAGTCTGATTTACATTACATTAATATTCCTCCTAAGGTGTCGATGATGAGTGGACTCTTCACCCATGCCTACAATTTCTTTCCAACTTTTATGATCACCTCACACTATTCTCCTATCCTCCAAATGTAATCTTTGAAATTAAAGTCCAAGACTCCTTGCCTAGACCTTCCAACTCAAAAGATCTAGTATTATTTCCTATAAATGAAACCGGTATTTCTCGTGGTGGTACTAATGCCTCAGAGCTCTCCTGTGGCTGGTCGGCTCGACGAAGACTTTCTGTGAATTAAAATTTAATATATGTCATGTAAAGATATATCAATCACATACAATTTCAATTTTTAAAATAAAACATTAAAACAATCATATGAACATAAAATTTTCAAATCTTTATAACATTTTCAAACCGTGGGTCGATAATTAATGCTGAAGGATCCCGGACGGGATGAACTCAGAACCCGAGGGACTTCCCAAGACTCCAATGGATATAGAAACTTTTTCTCAAACTATCAAATAAAACTATGAGCGAACCCTTTACAATCCTCTTACATATCTTTAGAAAATAATGCGAAGCCGGCGGTAAAAATTTTTCTTTTTTTTTTTTTTTTTTCAAACACTTAGATTTTTCAGAAAATCGGCCAGAGTTTCCTCTCGTTTCTGACTTTCCCAAATTTTACAAATACCCGCATAAGCATTTAAAAACACTTCAATCTTTCAAATTTTCAACTTCCGTTTTAGGACTCCTCGTCCACAACTCAATCAACACAATATATATACCATATACATTTATTCCTTTCAATCACTAAACATTCAAAACTTCTTCAATTCCATGCACATGAGTAAAAGATTTGGCTGAGCCTGACTTTCTAAGCCGACTCACCTAAGTAGTTCCTTTTCAAAATATATCCATATATGCATATATATATGACAAACTATTTGACATATAAAATATGCAAAATATTTACATAATGTAAGCCATATACTGCCTCTCGATGGCTCGACTCATCAGGCAGATGGGTACTCTCACGGCCAAGAATTCGCTCTCGGTCCCAAAATGTTTTTTTGAAACATATAAAAAGAATGAGCAAAGAGCCCAAAAGGAGCGCATTTTCATTAAGATAACATTTCTAGTATATATCAAAATAATACATACTTATACAATTAAAACTGACTTATGCCTTAAACATTTATGCTTAAACTTCTTTCTTTCTCGATAATAAATACTATACATTAAAATCCATTTATGCCTTAAACATTTATGCCTCAAACTTTCTTCTTTTCTTTCTTTCTTTCTTTCTTTTCTTTTCTTTCTTTCTTTTCTTTCTTATGGAACCTGTGGAATAAACACACCGGGTCAGCTTCCGGCAATCGACCTGAGGGATACCACATTCCACCATAAACCACTACGCCACGAGAACTCACGCCAGATGCTGCCTGGGCCATAAAGACCTTATCACGTATAAGGATATTACCTAGACACTATTTCCCCTCCCTCGCTATGAATCCCATAACTTTACCCCAACCTACACGCTAAAAAAGTACCTCGGCCGACATCGCTCATAACAAATTACAGTGTGGCTAGGTAACCATCAAGAAAACATTTCTTCAAAATACGAGTAAATACATTTAAATCCTTTTACTTTATCATTAAAACACATGCATTCTCTTACACGCTTTAAAACTTTCTATAATATTCTTTACCAGATGCATACATATTTAATATACATATAAATATATTGATGAAGATAAACATTTCCATTAAATCTTTCGCCTTTAACATTAAATCATTCACTTTTAAAACTCAATTTTCAAAATATCATTTTCACTACGTCACTACCAATCCCCCGCTGCTTCCCGTCGAATTCCTCGGCTTCCCGTCCGATAGTCCTTTCACATTTTTCAAGAAAACCACAACTATTAATAATCATAACTTCCATTTTAACTACTCATACACATTATTTAAAGCCAAATGAACAAATTACCTTTAAGCACTAAAAACCCACTCATTTTGGCCAACCTTTTTCCAACAATACTCTATAGACTTTATGACTAAAATTATTCAAACGGTCTTCAAAATTTATGAAACTCTCCAGATCAGTCCTTTATATATCCAATGACATCTCTTTAAATTTCAACTTAAAATTCCTTCTCTAAAGCTCCTCAACCACATAACACAAGCTATTGTGCTTTTTACATCTAGATGGCAGAACAGACCCGGCATAGCTCCACTTTGACAAATTTTCTGGGAACTTTGGGATTACAATTTGCTTAAACTTCCTTAAGATAAATTTTTCCCTTAGAAGTCTATTTTAACCAAAAACTTGAATCACTCAAATCGGATCAGAAATGAGCAAGTTATGGTCAAAATACGACAAATGGTCAAAACAGGAAAACAGAGCATTTCCTGTACCGAGAACCAGACAGTGGCTTACATTACTCTGGCCCTACTTTTGAGTAAATTTTTGGGCACTTAGGTTAAGCAATTTGCATGCACTTCCTTCAGATAAATTTTTCCTAGTCTATTTTACCTGTAATTTTTAATCACTAAATCAGATCCGAAATGAAAGCAAGTTAAGGCCAAATACGAAAGCTGGTCAAACAGAAAACAGGCGATTTCTACTGAGATCAAGCCCGTAAAACGACTGCACGCGCTTTCTCTTCCACTTCTTTTTTTCACCTAAACACTCCAATCGACGCCTTATACCCAAATTCAACATATCACACACACTCCTTATCAAATCCTAACAATCCCTCACTTTTTCAAAACTCTAACCTAATCCATTTCTCAATTGATATCAAAATCAGCACCATTAAACCCAAATACCACCAATTTAACATCCATACCAGAAAATTCAAGACATTAGACATGAAAACATCAAACCTTAACTTTCCCACCATTAAAACTTACTTGCTTCGGGTTTCCTTGGCTCCTCTCCCCTTGCCACCACTTGTGCAGCACTCGAAAGTTTCTCGGGTTATAAGAAAATCACATCTCCCACCTTGCCCTACCATTTTCTTTCCCTTTCTCTCTTTCTTTCCTCTCTTTCCTTTTCTCCCTTTCCTTTCTCTCCTACGTGAACCCTAGCTCTCAAGACCAAATGAATGTTTGGGCTTTTGTTTTTCTCCTTTTATTATTTTAACATTCCTTGAATTTCGGTAAATAAATCTCATCTTTTTCAATTTTTGCACTGTAAATCTATGAAATTTTTGTATTATGCCTGTACTTCACACTTAATAATTCATAATCCTTTACTAAATGACAATTGTACTCTTGTTTTAATACCATAATCTTTCGGTTCCATAAATCCTCATTTCCTTTACTTTAATCTCAAAATACTACTATGACAATTATGCTCTATATCGCCCCTACAAGATCACAAATTGTGACACTTCTCTAGATTCGGCGTTACATGAAGAAAGAATTAATGTGTGGCTGGCAACTAAGAAGGGGGTCGCATCCCCAGTGAAAAAAGCCCGGAGTTAGGGTGAAGGAGACCCGTGGTAGTATCCAAAAGGTTCTGTGTGAGTTTAAGAGACCGGGAGGCTATCCTAATTTCACGTGAAGAGATCCATGAGCTATCCTAAATCTCTCTGCTAAGAGAGACCCGGAGAACTAAAATTTCGTGGTGTAAGAGACTCAGAGATATCCCGAATTTCTATGTGAGTATAAGAGACCCGGGGAGATATCTCGAATTTCTGTGTGGGTGTAAGAGACTTAGGGAGATATCCCGAATTTTTGTGTGGGTGTAAGAGACAAGGGGAGATATCCCAAATTTCTGTGTGGGTGTAAGAGACCCGGGGAACTATCCCGAATTTCTATGTGGGTAAGAGACCTGGGAGACATCCCTGTAAATTTCGCATGGGTGTAAGGAGACCCTAGGAGCTATCCCTGGCTCCCTGTGGGTAAGATATCTTAGGAGATATCCTGACTTCAGGTGGGTGTAAGAGACCCGTGGAGTTATCCGAAATTTCTGTGTGGGTGTAAGAGACTCGTGGAGTTGTCCGAAATTTCTATGTGGGTGTAAGAGACCCATGGAGATATCCGAAATTTCTATGTGGATGTAAGAGGCTCGTAGTGTAGGCCGAAAAGTTCTGTTGCCCGAGAGAGAAAACACATGGTCATGTTATCACGAAGACTTAGAGTTGGAGGATAGGAGCTCAGATCAATTCGAGATGAAAACACACCTAGCCATGGTTATCACGTGTGACTCTAGAGTCGAGTGGCAGAGCCTGAGTGACTCCTCGAAAAAATGAAAACACACCCGGCCATGGTTATCATGTAGACTTAGAGTTGAGTGATAGGAATCGGGAGTGACTCGAGATTTGGATACCCATTGGAAATTCCATTTATGTTGGTGAGCCAAGAAGGGTCACAAGATATGGATGTCATTCATGACATGGATTAGGTTAACGATCTATCGGGTTGTCGCGATCAGGACCTCGGGAAGGCGCATTGCACACTCAAGCAAGGATTGTGTAGGGGTTACGTATGCATGTGGTTGCTTATTATGTGTGGAATTTCGGGACGAAATTTTTTTAAGGGGGGAGAATGTGAAACCCGAAAATCCCATTTCTCGCAAAGGGTAAAACTATAATTAATCATCAAAATCCGAATTTTTCTAGATCCCTGATGACGAAACGGACTTCATAGCTACTCACGAATTGGCCGATTCTTGGAGACATCTGAATTTCCACGTTTTCGAGGCATCGAGTGCCCAAAAGCAAAGAAACGACTTGTGAAAGACACTGATGCGACAAAAAGTCACCTACTACATGATGTCAGATGAGCAGAGAGAGACAAATGATGGTTCGCATTGTACTCAAGTGTCAAAATCCAAAACTTAGGGACATGATGGGAATTTTTGGAATGTTTAATGAGAATAAGACAAATGAATAATTGTCTTCTCAAAACAAAAAGAGAGAACGTGCAGAAGAGGCTGGGAGATGCGACTGGGTTTTGTGGATTTTGTCAGAGAGAAGGAGCTCCTCTCTCTAAATTCATACCGTTCGCACCGTCTGGCTCTCACTGAGCAAGAAGCAAAGTCGATCTACGCAGTTAGGGCTACGTGTGAACACCTATTTGGTGGAGTTTCGACAACTCCAAGAGGTAGGGATCTTTTCCTACGTGGTTTATTCTTTGGCTAAGAGCCATGTTTATGGTTAGGGATATTCTAAAGCTTGATTTAGCTTACAACTTGGCTCTCAAAACCTTTGAACTGAGTAGAGAAAATCCTAAATTTAGGAGTCAGGAATGTGTTGCCAACTCAAGGGTTTCACTGTTCATGTGAATAGTGACGAGATTTCTTGGTGAAAATGTGTGTTTGGGTAGTGATTCAAAATGAATTGCTTGTGTTTACAATTAGTCCATGAGCTAATTTTTGTTATTGATTGTGAATTTGCATAACATGATTTATGTGATTAATTATGTTAATTATATGCATGTGGTTCTCTGTAATGTGATAAATTATTTGGAAAATGACATATCGAATTCCATATATGCACCGAGGCACCCTAGATGGTAGGTGTGAGTGCATGACATGAAGGAAAATAAAAGAAAAACGAAAATGTTTGTGAAAGAAATTTCGACGGAAGATTTTCCGAAGAATTGCCTTGAAGAGTTGTCCAACAGATCACTTCGGATGAGGACCATGATCAAGTTGGGAGCGTTATCCAAAGAATTGCAATTCGCCGAGGGTAGTCCAATATATTTAACAATAACAGAGCGAAGTTTTCTAAGTAACAAAGCTTTTGCTTTGAAAACCTAATATTTTACCGCATTCTAGCTTAGGCATACGCGAGTGGAGTTTCATGAGGACTCAGACATGGATTGGTCATGTGACATTCGAGTAGGTTCATGTAATTGCTTGATGTGATTGTTTATTGCGGTATGCACTTAGGTGGGAGTAACCCACGTGCGAATTTTCACTACTGTGATTTCGCTCACCCCGTCGAGAGTGATCACTAGGCTTCGCACGAACAGACAAGGACGACACTCACTAGAGTCGTGGTTTTGGGTAAATAAGTTTGTGCCAGGGTTTCTTGGTAGAGACTTTGTATAACATGTATTATAAATTGTACAT